>CM076577.1:504385189-504776673 GCA_034641835.2 Pinus albicaulis
GACCCATGCATCGTTATTGCATCCTCCCAACTACAACCAAGATTACATTTTGTACCTCGCTGCTTCTCATTCCACCATTGGGATGGTACTAGTTCAGGAAGATGAATCTCACAATGAACATGTGATTTATTATCTTAGTCAGAATCTGCATATGACTGAAATCAAATACACACATGTGGAGAAATTGGCCTTAGCAACTGTTCAAGCTATCCAACGTTTTAGACATTATATCTTGTTACGTAAAACCACGGTAATTTCTAATTGCAACCCTATGATGTATATTTTGACCAAACAATTGCTAGGGGGAAAATATTCCAAATGGATAGTTATCCTGCAGGAATTTGACTTGGAATTTGAAAAATCCAAGGCAAAGAAATCTTTGGTATTTGCGGAAGTGATGTGCGATTTCCCCTCTACTGATACTGAAACAGTGGCAGAAGAGTCCATTCCGGACGAATCTTTGTTTCTTATCAGTACACTTGATCCTTGGTATGGAGATATTATTGTTTATCTCCAAACCCAATCTTTTCGGCCTGACATCTCACGAACTCAGCGACGGAAAATACGCTTCCAATCCCAACAGTATAATATCATTGGTGATACACTTATCGACGTGGAGCGGATTCTGTTTTCCAACGTTGTCTAACTCATGAAGAATCTAAAAAGGTGTTAAATGACTGCCATTCTGGAGCATGTGGCGGTCATATGTCTGGGTATGCCACAGCCCAAAAGATATTGCGTGCAGGTTATTTCTGGCCAACGTTGTTCAAAGATTGTATTTATGCGGTTCGGAAATGCCACAACTGTCAAATTTTTGATCGGAAAATTCGCGCGCCACCCGCTCCTCTTCACCCTATAATTGCTGTTGGTCCTTTCGTGAAATGGGGTATCGATTTTATTACATGTAACCCTCACTCGGCCGGGGGGCATGCCTATATTATTCTAGCAGTAGATTATTTTACAAAATGGGCCGAGGCGATGCCTACATATTCAGCTGACGGCAAAACTGCTGCAACATTCGTATTTAATCACATAATTGCTAGGTTCGGTGTTCCTCAAGCTATTATTACGGATCATGGAAGTCATTTTTGGAATATCATGATGACTGAACTGACAGAACAACTTGGCCTACGCCACGATAGTTCCACTCCGTACTATCCACAAGCAAATGGTCTGGTTGAAGCCATTAACAAAGTTTTAGTCACCATGATTAAACGAATCATTGGTATTCACAAGACAAATTGGCATTCCATGTTATTTTCAGCACTTTGGGCATATCGAACCTCAGTCAAAACATCAACAGGTTTCACTCCTTTTCAACTGGTTTACGGTTTGGAAGCTGTGTTGCCGATTGAATGCGAAATACCGTCACTAAAATTAGCCGTAGAATTACTTCCAGCTACGTCTGAAGAGGAAAAACGTTTCTTGTACTTAGCCCAATTAGACGAGAATCGACGAAATGCTACGATAACAAACAAGGCTCATGTTAAAAGGATAAAAGCTCAGTATGATAGAAATGTGACCCCTCGAAATTTTTCAGAAGGAGACCTAGTTTTACTTTACGATCAAGCTAACGACAAGCTAGGAGCTAGGAAATTCGTGCCTATGTGGCATGGTCCTTATATTGTTAAACGAAAATTAGCAAAAGGGGCCTATGAGTTGATATATTTTGACGGTGTCCCTTTGGATAAACCCAAAAATGGGCTTTATCTAAAGCGATATTATGCTTAAATAAGGTGTGGAGATTTTTGTTAGTTTAGATTTCTTTACTGTTGGTGTGTTTTAGATTAGAAAGGTGTGCCTAGTTTAGAGAGTGTGTTTTTGTCACTATTCCTGCTTATCTGAGTTTTACTCTTTATATTGCAGATGTCGACGTCTCTTCAAACCTACATTGGTTTTGCTGATGGTGCTTGTCGTAGTACACGGAACATTTCTTCCGCAGCTTGGGTTATCTATTCACCCTATGACGAGTTAGTATCCATGCATGGGGTAAGCCTTGGTCAAACAAAAAATAACATTGCCGAGTATAGTGCAGTGATTGAGTTATTATCTGAGTCCATATCATTTGGAATTCGGAGTTTGATTGTAAGGTTGGATTCTGAACTTGTTGTATTACAACTTAACAGGGTTTATACCATTAGAAATCCAGTGTTATTACGGTTATTTTTAAGAGTTCGTCTCTTGGAACGTGAATTTGATTACATTGAATATCAGCATATTCCAAGACATTTAAATACATTAGCCGATTCAATTGCTTCTAGTATGATAAATAGACATTTGCAATAATCAAAAGCAGTAAAACAAACAACATTCACATATGTACACAGATAGCCGTCAAAATAGTGATATATCATAGTATAGGAGTGTGTTCAAAAAATATACATCGTCTTCGATCATAGGTTGGAAACACCTTATGATCGGCAAAAATGATAATACAAAAGTCAAAAATATGAGTCTACACGATCATCCCATCACTGATGGTGATCACGATAAGAAACCACTGCCCGAGCTACCCTGCATAGGAACCTCCTAAAAGGTCCTGGAACTCCAATCACATATCTTTGCAGCCTGAGAAGAATGTCATCTATGCTGGTCTCTGGAATATCTAGAGTCAAACGCTCTAGATGATGCTCCAAATCAGTCAAAATCTCCGCTGATTGGCTTGCTGGGGCTGGTGCGGGCGCAACTGGTTGTCTTCTCTCGTAAGGTTGGAGATGAGCTGTTCTTTGTGGACCCACATCTGTTTTCAAAAAACTTTTGGTTATTAGTTTTCAAAGACGATAAAAATTTATAATTTATAATTTAGCAAACATTGAAAAATGATTTTACCTGACTCATCCCACTGTTCCCCGGCAAGGAGAGCCATCTCTCTGTCACCGCGGAAATCTATCCCGACATATGGAAAATCCTCTATCACAAAAAGTTGGCGATCTAGCCAACGAAAATATGAAGGAGGAAATCGCACAATCTCAGTACCCTCAATAGCATGACGAGCCATCAACGCGGACCAATGAACCATTCTCGGTTCTCGAGGTCGACCGACATCAACAGCAATACTCTGTGGAGCTAACATGGGGATCCTCTCCAGAGCAAAAGAACAACAATGGATCTGTATCCAAAGTTATTTAGTTTCCCATTTTTTGCTCTGGTTAGTTGGCCTTTATATTGGCCAACACAACTTCACACCAGTTAAAGATGGTGCCGCGAAAACAGTCCACGACAATACGCATTTGGGAACCAGTAGCTACATGAAGCGCAGCACTCCCACACAGTTTGGTAACAGTAAAAGCAATAACTTTCAATTCAGGGTGGATGATGTGTTTTATGTCAATCCGTTTGTCCCGAGGATTTGCCTGATTATTGCAGAATTCTAGTTGGAGATTAGCGACAGACTGGCCACCTGGCCTAGTCCCAAACAAAGAAACTTGTTCGCCCCTCTTGGACAAACCAGTCAAGAAATATATATCCTCCAGCTCAATTTCGAGCCGGTGGCCACCAATGAAGAAGCCACTGGTCCTGAACGTTCCATCTGTTCACCAACCATGTCAAGAGTTCTATTTGTGCCCTCATGCCTGAGATGGCCCAAAATTTGTACAAGCCACATGCTCTTAATGCCTGTTGTGTGGGAAAATGGAGTATGGCGGCTTCATCCACTTCCTCGTGCTCACGTTCTCGCCAGATAAGCATCTTTTCAATCCTACAATACAGAAAAAGGCAAGTTAGAATAGTTTTATTTGAAAATTTTTGGCAAATAAATGAGAATTGGATGTTTTAAATCCAACCGCGCGGGTACCGCACCCGCTCTTTATACACAGAGCGTAGCTCCGCACGCGCAATGTGTGCCGGGTGCGGAACCCACGACTTTTTCCTTATAGGAAAAATTCGGGGTCCGCAGGTAGCGTGTGTCCCACCTGCGGACCCCGCGGGCGAAATTTTTAACCATTTTTTTTGCCCCAAAAATTCAAACTAAAGCCTAAAAACAAATTTGAAACGGATGAAAAACAAGATAGAGAGGTTGTGGATTACCTGGGACTGACGGTTCTCGATTCCAACGGACGAATTTTCCAGAATCTTCACAGGAACTTTCTTACCCAAAAGCTTTTTACTTTTCACTCTGAAACTGAACAGTAAAAATGAAATAGAAAACGTCCTTTTTATAAGTTTTTTCGAATAGATGAATTTTTAATTTGTTTATTTTTCACTTTAAAAAGGGTATTTTTGAAAGCATTTTTACTTATCTTAAATAGGTATGTGTAATGTTTCAAGTTTTTGTGCAGAAATTGGATTTTTCAGGAAAACTGATCATTTTTCAACAAAGAGCATACTTTTATCACTTTTTCGGACTCTTTAAAAAATTTACGAAAAAGCGAAACATTGGAGTCCTCTTTTAAGCCCTTTTCAGACTCTCTAAATATGAAAAGATTGCCAAGTACTTGATTATTCGAACTCGTTAAAGTAAATGAATGATCGTCCCTTCAGTATAAGTTTACCCCTTTTACGGACTGAAATGGACTATTTACGAAAAAGGTATACGTTGACTAATTACGGCCAATAGAGTTCTCTCCCGCATTATTTTATCCTTTTTCGGGCTCGAGAGACTAAATTTACGAAAAAGTACACCCACGGAGTTTTCTTAAGTTTTTCTTCTGACTCCCTAAAACTGAAAAACACCGAGTTTCTCCTATACTGGACTCGTTAAAACTTAACGGTAAAGGACCTGTTTAATTTTCAACAGGAACGGACCACTCCTTCTTAGGGTTCGAATTTTAAACTAAGTTGGACTCATCCGAAGGATGAGCTTATAACCAAGCAAATGTTATCCTCCTCAAGCTTGTCAAAAATAAAGAGGTACTTGCCAGAAATGGTGGGGGAAAAAGAGAGAAAAATGGGCGTGTTTGTTATATTTTAAATTTTTCGAAAATTCAGTCAACCACTCTTGAACATGACACTTTCATTCACCTGGGTTGGGAATTCCTTTGCCTAACAATTAATCAAACCATATTGAAAGTCTTCAGCCGGTTTCTGGGTATTAGCTTTGGGTCAATTGTTACCAAGCCATCTGCAGTGTCGTTATGTGTTCAAGAGGACAGTTCAAATAAACCATTCATCTGCAAAATATCTGTCATCCATCTTTTGACCATCCCTGAGTCAGTCCTTGCCAATATATTTTCAAAACTTGATCTATGATTTCATGTTGTGGGCTTCCCTACGACAGATCACTTTCTATCGACATCAGCACATTATCTAGGAAGTTGATCCAGAAATCGTCAGTACCTTGAAATCTGCATACCTCAATGGCAGGTTTCTCGCCTTCGATGACAGGTTGCATCATTGACCTTCGATCGAATGATTCCGTGACATGTTCGACTTCAGCTCATTCATTCACATTTCATGGATTGTACTGAGTACTTTGAGAGCCATTGACATTACTGGTGGTTTCTCTCACACTTGTTAACATTTCACATTATTGACTGGTAATCAAGTGGTTTCTACCATGTTCGACTTCAATACATTTATTCACATGGATAGAATCGTACTAGTTCGAGATGCGGAAATCAAGACCCTGGATCTAGTTTCCACCATCCAGGCTGCGAGGAATTTTATTATTATACAGTAGAATATTCATTACAGATGGCTGCGCCCATGCTGTGTCTACACTATTGATGTAATATTAAAATCATTCCTGTATCAGAACGATTTAAGTTAGTTTCTAGTTAGTTTTAATCTGAGTATGGGAATGCCTACCTCAGTGATGACATATATATGTATATATTTTGCATTGAATGTTTTTACAGGTTCCGACTCGGGTGTCCACGGGATGATCTTTGAAATGATAAAGTACTGCACTCTTCATATATGACAGACTTCAGCTTCATCTATTCCGGACTTTGCACTTTAGGGGGCAATTTGTTACACTAAAAATTGTCATCCTGACATTTTACTATGAGTATGAGCTCATTATTACTCATACTTCCTCCTTTTTCAAGTCTAACATATCAGCTCCTCATGTCAAGCTTTCAAAATCAGAGAAAAGTTCCTAAAAATCCCCTAAACATTGGTATCGCACTTTCTCTATTCATTACCTGCGGTCCCGCACCTAAATTTCAGCTTGCCTGTGGAACCATACCGCACGTTCTTGGTGTTATGGGTGCGGACCTCTGTAAAACTCAAAAAGGTGAGAAAGTAAAGATAAAAAGTGGATTTCAGATGAATTCTAGAAGATTCTAGATGGGAATTTTCGGAAATGGATACGCTTTGAGAAGGTTCATGCATCCCTCACTTGATGGAGCTAACCCCTTGATGTAAGGAGCTAATCCCTTTGAAGGAGGATTCTATCCCTTCATATTTGGAACAAGAAACCTCCTCTTTTCCACTATAAAAAGAGGCCTTGGGTAGCCTCAAAGGGGGTTCAAGCTTAAGATATTTGAAGTTAAATGCTGTTGAGATTCAGACTCAATTAACTAAGACTTTCTGTGAGGTTAAATCACTCATCTCTATTTGTCTTGGTTCAAAGAGTGCAATGCTTGTCAAATTAGAAGAGATTCCTGCTTCGGACCCCGGGAGGACCTGCACGACATCAAGGCACAGGTTGTAAAGGTTTTATTTATTTGAAGTTAATACAAATATACTCATTTCTCTCATTAAACTGTCTATTCATGGTTTATTTCATAAATTCCTTGATCATTATGATGAGTATGGTTTATAATAATGTCTATACAGGTGCTGCGTAATCTTTTTTCTTGTTTGTGACTGTAGATTCACGAGGAACGTTCTTTCAAGTGCACGGGAAGGACTTCAACGAGATCAAGCAAGCGCTGGATATAAGGTAGGCCTTACACCTATATAGCATTTTTATGAATCCTGTATGCTTAGAGAGAGATTTCACGAGGAACGTTCTTTCAAGTGCACGGGAAGGACTTCAACGAGATCAAGCAAGCGCTGGACATAAGGTAGGCCTTACACCTATATAGCATTTTTATGAATCTTGTATGCTTAGAGAGAGATTAGTATAATTGGATGTTTGTTGCTAGTTACTTTTAGTACTAGAGAGATCGGTCTTGTCCGCAAGACGGATTAATCTACACAACACGTGGGGTAGGCTATTTTGTCTACCATGTTTATATTTTCAGCCCACCTACATTACCGAAGCTCAAAGTGGAGGATGATTTGCATGAGTTACCATTTTGGAGAGTGGCTCATTTTGTATGGTTGATAGCTTGGGGATGGTATATCCCATTGTATATCAGACCTCATGCCTCAATAAGGTCTTTAGATAGCCCATTGTTGCCTCCATGGATGTCTTACATGATGATAGCTATTTGGGATACACACCAAAAGCTAGCTCACATACTTGGGAGGGACAACTTGGAGATATCTTGATGAGACAACGTCTTGATCCTTGGAGGATTTCATAATATGAGTATGCTACAGGGGAAGAAGAGGAGGCTTCTCAGTTTAATCCTTGCAGTTTCTTGAGCACAAGCAACATTTGGGAGGGGAGGACAGTAATATTCCAAAATTAGCATGTAGCTAATTGGAATATTAATTTTTTCTCATGAATGGGGTTATGAGATGGTTGGAGCTCATATTCATAGGCCAACAGTGTTGTCACCTTGGAGCTAGGATTTATTGATGGAGTGTTCCTAGGATCACTTAACATATGATGCACTTGGTGGACAAGGAGGAGATGAGAGTGATGGAGTAGTGGATGGGGACATCTATTACCAAGGTGTGATCTTCTTAACTTGGGTTTCCAAGCATAAGAAGGAGGACCTTCATGTAGCCCATGGTACATTCCTCTTCATAGGAGTATGTCCTACCACTATGGATGACGTATTCATAGACCCATATATCATCTTATTTTCATCTCATGGTAAGAATATTACATACATGGATTATCTAACACAACATTTGTGTGTTCTTACCATTCCTATTCAGTGCATTGCTCCACAAGAGGAAAAGCTTGTCTTTGGACTCAATGATCATCTTTGGACCAACTATTGTGATGGATACAACCATATTTTATGTATTCTTGGGAAAATGTTTCATTATTATTTTATGTATGCTCAGTTGATTCACCAAACCATTTACTATTCACTAGTTGAGGTGTTGAAATGTACAACTAGCTATTTCTCAAGAAACATCTTGCCATGCCATTTTCTGAAGTAGCAGTTAGAAAAAATGCATTGTAACCTCTTGGGAGGCTATTGGTATCCTCTAGAAAAATATGGAACCTTTAGTGATATTCTCATTTCGATTCCATATGATGATCATGTCCTATTCATCATATATGAGATGATTTGGCTAGCTTGATTCACAATGCTAGAGGAGAGATATTTGAAGATCTAGTCTTCATCTTGCCTCTCAAGGACAACATTATTGCAGCCCAGGATCAGAAAACACTCTACACTTATCATAAGTGGAGAGGATGACATCGTGGGGTAGGCTATCTTTTCTACCATGATCAGATTTTCAGCCCACCTACATTGCAAGAGCTCAAGGTGGAGGATGATTTGCATGAGTTACCATTTTGGAGGGTGGCTCATTTTGTATGGTTGATAGCTTGGGGATGGCAGATTCATATGGGGATGGTAGATCCCAATGTATGTCAGACCTCATGCCTCAATAAGGCCTTTAGACATCCCGTTGTTTCCTCCATGGATGTTTTACATAATGATAGCTATTTGGGATACACACCAAAAGCTAGCCTACATACTTGGGAGGGACAAATTGGAGATATCTTGATGAGACAACATCTTGATCCTTGGAGGATTTTATCATATGAGGATGCTACAGGGGAAGAAGAGGAGGCTTGTTAGTTCTATCTTTGTAGTTTCTTGAGAACAAGCAACATTTGGGAGGGGAGGATTGTAATATTCCAAAATTAGCATGCAGCTAATTGGAATATTAATTTTTGCTCATGACACCTATGAAATAAATAAATGGGTCAGGAGGCCCATACATTGCAGAAAAATGAATAAAATCCCTCATAGTGTGAAAAGGGATATTCATAAGAGCTGCATTTTACACCCTCAAGTGTGAAAGAGGACATTTGCACAAGGACAAGGTCAAGTTTGACCAAGTCAACAGCGCTGGTATAGGAGGTGGAGAACACTTGGAGAGATAGCGCAGTATGAATGGGAGGGAGATTCATTGGTGGAGGGAACCCTAATGAGTGGGGCCCATGTTGAGAGGGCTTCCATTTATTTAAAAGGAGGGCAAGGCAACCATTGTTATTCATGATTTAGATTATTGATTTCATTGTCTGTTTAGACTTTGTGCATTCTCCTGATGTTTAGCAAGAGTTGCATTCTACTTAGCACAAGGATTTCATTAGTAATTCCTTATCCTTTCAAGGCAAGCCTATTGAAAGAGCTTTCACTTCATTTCTCGGCATCCAAACATGAGGCCAAGCTTCCTCCTTCAGCTACAACATAGTTTTTGTTGAGAGCTATGTTGTGTTGCAGGGTGTTGTAGTGGAGGGTTGACAACACCACTTCCGGGCTTGTTTTCAAAAGGAGGAATATTTCTTTCCTTTGGGACACTAGTGAGGAAGATTCTAGAGCTTATCATAGATCTTTGCACTTGGCCAACATATTTCCTTTCTCCTACAACGTATTCCCTTCTCTAGAATGTGTTATTTTTCGTGTGCACTTGCAGTGAGGGTCTGCAGGATTAGTGGAGGGTGAGATCTTCGGTGATAGGATTAGCATTTCACTTGGAAGATCCACTGGAGGAGGTCTATTTATATGATGCAGCATCTTTAGGCTACTCCATTGAGTTCTAGTTCTTGATTTGCAGTTGCTACTGCAACTCTGGAATTTCTACAGTTTTGCATATTTCAGCCAATCCTTCCAGGATTGACTAGAAATTGTGTTTGAGAGCTTATATCTTCACTCCCAATGTTCTATGAGCGATAAATTTGTATATACATGTATTGGCATATGCTAGTATTAGTTTCTCCTTATAAAATTGTGCAATCATAGCCTTGAGCATTCTTGTGTAGCAGTGTTTTGTCATATTTTATGTACATGTTTCTTGAGGCTGATTTTGCCTATCTTGAGTAGCTCTTTCCTCAAGATCTTGTATATATTTTCCTACTGTAACTTAATATTATGGATATGTACTCTTCTTACATTCTATGAGTTTATTTTTCACTGCTACTCTAGTTTGTGTTCATGTATTGCTGGATCTCCACTTTTGGAATATCTTAAGATATTCCCATTGTTGTAGATTTTCCCTATTTTGGAAAATTGCAGCACCATATGTGTCTGTACCAATTTTCATGATTTGAACAAAGCCTCGCCAAAGGAAAATTACCTGACCCCATTCATTGACCAATTTATCGACTCTTACGCAGGACATGAGGCCTTATCCTTCATGGATGGTTTCTCTGGGTATAATCAAATCCAAATATGACACACTAACCAGTAAAAGACCGCTTTCACCACTCCATCGAGCATATTCACATACCAAGTTATGCCATTTGGCCTTAAAAATTTTGGAGCCACCTTTCAATGGGCCATGAATTATATCTTTCATGATTTGGCACACCTCATCCTTGCCTACTTGGAAGACCTCACCGTTCGATCCAAGAAGCAATCTGTTCATCTCGAGGATCTACGATTGGTATCCCAATGATGATGGAAATACAACCTGCACTTGAATCACCTCAAGTGCATCTTTTGTGTCACAACAGAATGAATTCTAGGTTTTATTTTGTCTTGACAAGGGATTAGAATGAACCCCCTTAAGGTCCAAGCTATCAAAGACGTACCACCGCCCCGAACCCTCAAGCAACTACAAAGCTTGCAGGGAAAGGCCAATTTTTTGAGATGTTTCATCCCAGTCTATGCCACTTGTGCTCACATATTCCTGTGCCTTATTCATTAGGAAATCCTGTTCAAATGGGATGATCAAGCCTAATAATCATTTGAGGTGTTGAAAGACACATTGTCTTCAACACCATTAATCAACCTGCCTAGCTACAACAAATATTACACCTTGTATCTATCAACATCCAAGAACGCTTTGGCCGGAGTATTAATCCAGGAGGGAATCGATAGGAGAGAACACATAATTTATTATGTTAGTAAAAACTTATCAGGCCCCACATTAAGATATGATCCCGAAGAGAAGACTGCCCTATCATTAATACACATAGTCCAAAAACTTCACCATTACATTATCTTAAGGACAACAACAGTCGTCACAGATACCAACCCCATGAGATATCTGCTCACCCTCCATTTTATAAACCATAAATAATCTCATTGGATAGTTATACTGCAAGATTTCAACTTATATTTTAGATCCCCCAAGAGCAAGAAGGATTTAATTTTAGCTGAATTCGTCACGAACCCCCCAAGTCAGACCAAAGGATCACCAGTCAACGATTTGCAACCAGACGAAAATCTTGTCCTAGTAACGATTGACGACCCTTGGTATGGAGATATTATCCTATTTTTACGAAGCTATGATTATGATAGAACACAAGATCCAAAACTTTCACATCGTCATCGAACGCTTCAATGACACCCAACCTCTAGAGCAACGCTTAGTACAATCGCTCCAACACAATGAGGCCCATAAAAAGAGGGTGAAAGCATCATTCGATTGAAACATAAACCCTTGATCATTTACTGAGGGGGAGTTATTCCTCTACTATGATGTCGTGAAAGAAGCCCTAGGGCCAGGAAAATTCAAAACCTTGTGGAAAGGTCACTATGTCATAAAATGTTATCTCCTAAAGGGGGGAATAGATATTGACAGAGCCCGATAGAACATGCCTAAAAAATCCCGTCATTGGTCTCTACCTCAAGAAGTCTTACCCGTAAGGGTCACAAGGGTTTTTCCCTAGAGATAACTTGCGTATAGAAATTTTTTTTTTTCATAGAAATCACATACTTGTTTAAAAAGAACTCTAGTGTCACAAAAATGGATCGTTCACCCAACCATTATTTTGGATTCTGTGATGGAGCATCACGATGATCTTAAAATTTAGTAGCAGCCACCTAGGTCATCTAATACCCTTACTGATCGCCATTCTTCACCAATGAAGTATGCATCAGAATAGCTGTAAAGAATTAGGTAGAATATGATGTCGTCATAGAGCTCATGAGAAGAATATGATTCCCAGTTAGTGGTTCCGTAGTTAAAACAATTATTTGAGGTACGAGATTCTAAACTTTTTAGAAAATATTTGCATGGAAAAATATTAAGTCATCAATTTGATCATATTACATTCACACATGTAGCAAGAAATCAAAACCAGACAACGGATTACATAGAAAACTACATTCTAGACTGGAATTCATCTCATATAAAACCATCATACATAAAACCAAAAAACATAAAAAATATAGATATCCATCATTGATACAAAACATCCATAAAAAATATATAAATAGTAGACACACCATCCAGAGCCGCAAAAAATAGATCTCGCATATATAACAAAAAATATGTGTGAATAAAAATAACAAGTGATATATCTAACCCGCATGCCAGCCAAAAAATACATATGTACATGTCATCAAAAATAAGAGAAGCATCCTCTCTAGGGTTGTGCATCGCTAGGTGGGGCACTTAGACCCATGACTGCAGCCGATACCAATACTGAGGAAGCTTCCAAAACCAAAGCCGTTGCGCGGCGCAGAGTCTGACAATATCCCCTCTTTAAGGCCATTAATGTCTCCAGCTAGACATTTTCTAGATCGTCGACAAACCCACGGGTTTGAATATCCTGTGTCAACCTATCGACTCAGTCCCATGCATCTTCCAAGTCAGTGTTTCGGACCTCAGACGCAGCTAACCGCTCCTCCACCTTCGTCACCTGTGCCTCAGCCACCTCGGCACGAGAAATCACCACAACACACTCAGCAGCAGCAAAACTATGACCCTCTCCAAAAGGGCCAGCTCCATCATCGGGTCCTCCACCCTGGGTCTGCCCCAGATATCCCCCCTGACCCCCAGCCTAGGGCTGAGCTCCTCAAATCCTCTAGTGGGGTTGTTTTCCTACGAACTGAGAAGTGGGCCACCATACCTCTCCAACATCTGCAAGAGCAAGAAAAAAAATTTCAGTGTCATCACAATACACATATAAATCATAAATACTTAACAAATGTAGCAAAAAGTACAAAAAATCATACATGTCGGTCCCCAAGCATACCCAGTAGGAAGACCCATATCTAGATCTCCCTGATAATCCATCTCCTCGTATGTAAATGGGAGGAAATTCTAAGTGTTTACCTTGAACCAAGCCTCGGTGGTCGCATTCCAATAATGCCCCACCAACCTCCCCCACTGCAAGGCATCATTGGGGCCCATCGCCTCATACGAGGGTCTAATGAAACCTCGCAAGCACATCCACCATAGGTCGCAGCAGTAGTACCCTCTCATACATAATGCCTATAAGGATTCTAGAATATGTAAAAAACTTAGATCCATCTCGGACCATCGCTAGCTAGGACACCATGTCGTCATAGCAATGACAGTAAAAGTAAAAAGAAATGCTTGGCCCGAACCTAGCGTAGAACACCAATATGTAGCCCCTATTAGGTCTCCGTAGTTTGCAAGATTGGAAAATAAAAACGCTGTAGAGCTTACATCAAAACCACTTTAGAATCTAAGGACCTAGCCATCCTGATCGTTTGTGCTCAACCTAGTCTCCTAAATTGAGTTCATTAATTGTCAACCATGGTTGGTAAACTGCTGAAGTGTGGTGCACTATATATGCCTAGGTATTTGTTTCTCACTACGTTGTGTCTAGTGTTTTATGATGTTTTCGGGTTTTTATGGTTTTATGTTCACAAGGGAAAGAACTAAATGCTGGTGGAAAGAAGCTACTGGCTAAAAACAGAGTGAAGCCTAAATTATGGATGACAAATGACAAATGCAAATACTGAAACAAAACAAAGCCTCAACTATGGCTAGCAAATTACAAAGCTTGATAATGACTTCAAGGAAATAAATCACAACATGAGCTTAACTTGTCCAATTCATTCATTAAACATGTTTTGGAAGAGCTTGAGAAATGGGCAAGTAAGTGTAAATAAAGTTCTCCTAACTAAACAATCAAACAATCAACTTACAATGTTACAACATCTCATCCATGATTAAAGGTCTATTGGAATATATTTGGAAAAGAACATTTGTAGCACCATAAGATTTCTATTCTAAACTAGCTTCTAATTCTGTTCTGCAACTCAATTTAACACCACTAGGCCTCATTCCAAAAGTTATAGATTTCCTTTTTAGAATGGTCTTTTGAGAAAAGGCTTGTTTGTGAAATGGTAAAAAGGTTGCAAAATACTCTAGGTCTTAGACTGATACCAACTCTTGTCCAAATGATTATGTATTAATATGAGGTTGGAACAAAAGAAGTTTTGTAAATAATGAAGACCGTGGTATTTAAATTTAACAACTAATATGATTTAAAATGCAATGGATGGCAACTAAACTGGAGTGCTAATACAACGAGCTAAAACTAAACTAGAGTGCCACTAGTCTATTTGAAGTACAGTGAACAATGTTAGACTAAAAAGCCATTATCAAACTGGAAATGAAATGACAGAGCTGAATCACATGCATTCTATCTCCGGAGTGCTATAACTAAGTTAACATGCAACTAACCTAAGGAATTCTACAGCCCATCTCGTTCAGTATGAATGATGTTTTGGAAGAGTTTGTGAGAACAAGTATGGCTGTATTATTCAAAGCAATTGAACATAAACACAAGACTAAAAGCAAATACAACTAAAATCCAAGACATCACAGCTACTTCTTACTCATTGTTATGATATTTTGGAAAAGCTTTATAAGAGTAATATTGGCTATGCCACTTGGTGTAAACTAGCAACTAAAACCTACAATACCACAGTTATACCTTATCCATCATAATGATATTTTGGAAAAGTTTATTAGAGTAAGTTTTAACTGTGATAACTAATGAAAGTAAATGCAACTAAAACCTACACTATCACAGTTGTGCCTTATTCTTCATAATGATATTTTGGAAGAGTTGATTAGAGTAAGTTTGACTGTGATAGTAAATATAAACAAATATGAACATAAGCTTCAGAAATCTACTTAAACTAGAAATAAAAGCGAGACTAAAATACTTATCTACTGCATAAACAAGGCCGCTCAGGAGGCAGGGGCCCTCTACCACCAGAGTAGCATGAAATCTAGTTCAAAATCGACTCAACGTGTTCAAGGAAATGCTGCTTCTTTCATTAAAGAGGAATCACCTCAAAACAGAGTATTCTCGGACTTCAAAGATCTAGCAGTCAACCATAAAATCTAACCAAAATCTAACCTTTGTCTCTCGGTTTCCCGAGCATATTTATAGCAAATTTACATAACATAACTTGAGATAATACGAGGATTATTGTCTTTCCTAATAGAAACTAAACTAGGACTCTGATCATGATCACGTAACAGAATCTGGACTGTCCTTATCCTGTTAGGAGTCTACCTCCTAGTTTGAGTTTCCACGTGCTTAACCACGTACAGAATTCTGTTCAATCTCCATGGAGGGCAACAAATGATGAGGACATGACGTGGAATACACCCATGTGTGCTTTTCTCCAAGATGACATCCGGAACCTGTATAAACATGAAGCTGGCTACAGAATTGGCAACTAGCTACAGAATGTCTGCATTTTGTAGCTAGTTTCAGTTCAAAAAGTACTACAATGACACAACCATAAAAACATAGCAAGTTAGCCACGATATTCATTCTTAAAGCAATTTTAACTAATTTCATTGATCATTTGAGCCTGGGATTAATAATGGATAAAATAAATGGAGTGGAATGTGGTGAAAGAAAGAACATTTTTGGAGCTCAACACACCCAGATTCAAAGAGGGATCTCTCTATATATGTGTTTAAAGATATGATCTTTAAGGCTTCAAGTATTATTTTAGGCTAGTTATGAAGAACAAGGTTGTTTGTTTTTGTTTGGTTGGGCAGGATAACATGAAGATGAAGGAAGTATGTATGAAGGATGAAGGTGTAAGTAAATGAAGGAATGGTTCAGCTGATAAGACAAGCAAGGAACAACATCAATCCATTAGGCTATGGAGTCATAATAGGATTTAATTGCACAGCAAGGTTCAAGAGTGGTCCATGGGGCAAGTCATCTATGTCAAAGGATCTCTTTAAGTTGATTTTATGGAATGGAATGGTAAGAAATGAAGTGAAAGAAGTAAAACACATGAAGAAACAAAGAACAGTCTAAGATTAGGTAAGTACTTTTAAACTAGCCTGCTTTTGACATGCACTTAACGGAAAAACACAAAAGTAACCTAAGATTAGGTAATTACTTTTAAACTAAACTTATTTGATATAATTTCAAGAGAAAACATTTAAAAACAGAGAACAACTTAAGATAAAGTAAAGACTTTTAATGTAGCCTGCTTTCAACATATTATCATAGGAAAACATTCATGATAAACATAAAAAGTAGTCTAAGATCAAGTAAGTACTTTTAAACTAGCCTGCTTTCAACATACTCTTAAGGGAACTTTTCAAAGCAACTATTGGAGAAGAAACTAGAAGACAGGGCTAACCATAGACTTCTCTAGCTCAATCTTTAATTAGGAGACTTTTCGAGAACATTAAAAGACAATATATCAAGTTGTACTAAGGAAACATGGGCTTACCAACACTTCACTAGTTATACTCTATTGAATTACCTCCAAAACACATTTAGAAAAAAACATAAAGGATAAAGATTTATCAGTGAGATTTAGGGTACTTCAGAAGTAAATCCTAATCTATGTTTGTTGTTCTTTATCATAGAAAAGTGGAAAAAATGGAAAAAATAAGAAAATAACAATTTACAGTGAGAAACACATCACCATTGACATATGCTAGGATCCCATAAATCAGCTATTTGTATTTGATGTTCAAACTAGTTACAATATTCAAGTCCAGTGGGTCTTTACAAAATTAAAATTCTCATCTTATCTTATGTATCTTCATTCCTAACAATAGCTACAACAGCCTAAAAGTTATTTACACACAAATGTATATCCAAATTCCAACCTCTATAACATCTTCTATAAGGCTTATAGAAGAATGAGGAGATGGACAGAGCAGAGTCCTAGGTGTAATAAATATATATTAATGGTTTCTCCACCTTTGGGAGGCCTAAATGAGAATATTTCGAATGCTCATCTCTATTTTAATCAATTTTAAATTATGTTTCATCGCCTTTAGTCACTTTTGTTGACTTCGAGGGTTTTTGGTAGGTTGGCAGTTAACGTTGAGATGTCTTTTAAAAGTATCCCTGATTGTGCTTTCATTATGCCTTATTTTGAGGAAATAAATCTATAGGTGGTAGTTTTGGATTTAATTGCCTCACTGATGTGGCTTTTGGAGGCTTCTTTTGCTAATTTGTCTATTTGTGTGGCTTTAAAACACTATTATGACTTTGATTCTGCTATTAAGGTTGATTATTCGTTTTCATGCTACTCTGGTCTTCAAATGTGCTTTTGCTGACTGTGTCCACCTTGAAACTATGTTTTAACCTTAAAATAACAGGATTTAATCGTTTAATCCCTCAAATTGTGCTATATCTCTTTATTCTCGGGGTTTAAATCCTTTGAAACTTTAATCTTTGTTGTTAATCCCTTTACTTGTGTAGAAATCTTCAAACTGTGTATTAACCACCAAAATGTCATATTAAATTTAATTCTTTGATCCTCACCCTATGTCTTTACTTTCTTTTCCTTTATCACTGCGGATAGGGGATTTTTAGTGCAGTGGAGGGTTTTAAAGGTATGAGCAGCGCTTACGCAGCACTTTCCAAACCCGCAGATGAAACCATGAAGCCTTTATTTCATGTTTTAGCCTTCAAACATAGAGGACTTTGGCTCTGTCCCTTTGCAAGTCGAGGACAAGGTTTCTACCCCGAAAAATCATGATAAACACCTGCAAAAATAACGAAATATGTTACAAAAACCCTGCGGTATAGAAAACTGCATGCAGAGGCTGTGTGGGGGTGGAGGAGCTGGGCAGAAGTAGAGATGGAGGCGAAGGAGGGATTTCTATGGTGAATAGGTGAAGAAAATGTGAAAATCAATTTAAATTTGGATATAAGCGTGAAAAATGGCCCGAAGGTTTTATGAAAACCGTCAGCGGTTTTTGCGTGATAGATAGGCGGTAAGTGGTTAAAACATGATTGAACATGATTCCACACACTATGAGACACCTGTATTTTTAGAAAACCGCTGGTATCACGTGATTTTAGAGTGTTAAAATCCAGGCATGAAAATTGTGCGATATGCCACCACAGTCGTTGGATGAAAGGGATGAGATCGGATGGTGCGTATTGAGCACGATGGAAAAATTGCTTGGGCAGAAATGAAAGTGGAAACTAGGTGGTAGCGTTAGATAGGGTGGGCGCTGTATGTGGTGGATGGTAGGCCTCGGTGGAGTTGGGTCATCAAGATTAATGATAACCATTAGATCTATAAGATCTACAGTGTGGGTTTGATGCTGGAGGAAAAACAAAGAAATGTGTCGGGTGATCCAGGGATGGAACGAGCAAGTGATGACCGTCAGATCCTTTGTTTTGATAGATTGGAAAATCAAAAGGCAAGGCAATGAGAACCAATATTTAGAGTTCCAGGATCTAGTCCTCCTGTTCTCAAAAAGGGATCTCTCAATTTTACTTGTTTGCAAAGGTTTATCTTGTTTTTTTTTAGTATTGGTTTTAGATTACTTATTAAGTGTGAGTGTTTGTTTGTTTGTTTGGTTGAAATACATAGCAGAACATGAAAGGTCTAGGAAAGATATATAGAATGGAGAAACATCTGGTTCATTGGGCAATGGAGTCAAGAAGAGGTCATAACATACTCATCAATGGATATGGGATATCAGAGGGAAAATCTAACTTGGCCACAGGATCCTTTGGTTTTTGGAATGATATGGACATCAAGGATTTGGAAAGAGAAGTTTAATTCTCAAACAAAGGGAATTTGAAAGCACAACTTGAACAATAAAGAGCTATTTGGTAGACAGGGCTAACCATAAATTCTACAAATCACACCTTTAAGAAAATAATGATTTCAAAACAAATTTTTAAAATGAAATATAAGATTCGGGGAACACCCTATTTCCTCAAAGATTTTATTTCAAATGACTTAGAAAACATAAAAGATTCACTGATAATTGCAGTCATAGAAGAGGGAACACCTAAAAACATATATGATCACAACTATAAAGACCTTCAAAACAATTGTTCAAGCAAGGACAAAGGCCATGATCAAAATAGACCTCCTTCGCTAACTTCAAACAATGGTACTTCAGAGGGAGACTTCAATAACAAATTTCAAGTGGCAACAGACAAGCAGGGAAAACCATAAATCATGCTGAAACCAACTATTTGAACTATTAGAGAAATAAACAAGCATGAGGACTAAAGAGAGAGATTAAAGACTCAAAAATACCTCAGCAGAAGAAAACATAAAACAGTGAAGGACAAATAGGTCTAAGGTGCTTCCTGGAGTCATTTCTTAGCCTAAAAATTTCATCCTACTGTAGTAAACATTTACGGAACAAAATGAAAATAGGAGAAAACATCAAACAGTTCAGAATGCTTCACCAAAAGCCAAGCTCATGGATCCATTGATAGAGCCTTCTCAAGAACAAGCATGCAACAACATCATCAAGCTTCCAAGACTTTAATTTCTTCCTCAACTTCAGAAAAACTATATATTATTTCGGATAGTTTCAGTATGACAACTAGTGAACAATCAACCCACCTCACATATTCTTCAGAAGTACTTATAGAAGAAATGAGGAGGTGGAAGAGTTTTAGGATTGAAGTGTAATAAATTCTACACTAAATGCAACTCCTAGCCTTGAAAACCATGTAAGGCATAAGGCAGAAATGCATCGAATTACAACTCTGTTACATTTACTTTGTTTATGCTTTTTAAGGCTCAGTGGGTGAAAATATTGACTTTAAGGCACTTTCTTATCTTTTCAATAAATTCTACTGATAGTTAGGATATTTTTTTGCTTGTAATAATTGTTCAACTATCTTTGGCCTTCATGTTTCGGACTGAGATTTGATCTGGGTATTCCTTTGAGGCAGAGAGCTGCAAGGTGGCAATATAGTAGCCGGGGAATCAATTAGCCCCTTTAATATGGCTCTGAGGTGTTCTGGATCTGATTCTCTATTTCCTAAACATAGTGATTTATATTTGGATCAGTGTTTAGGCTTAATTAAACCATAATATTCATCTTTGACAATGATACGCTTACATAATTGATGCTGACTATGTATTGTTATTTTGCAGGTGCACAGAGGGTTTACTGGAGTTTTTGTTTCAAAAATTTGATAATCATGACTTATCGCTTTCCTGAAAATGTTTAATTATCCCTTTGAAACCCTTTAATATGTATCAAAAAGCTGCAAGGATCATCATCCTTGGCCAATAGCAGTGTAATCATTTGTGGAAATTTTTAACTTTCACTTCAATAAACTTGCACAAAAACACACAAATATTATTTAAATCCTGCATTTTATTGGTTTAAACTGCTTTGGAGGGTTTATGGAGGGTGGTTTGAAGCCATGCGAATGAAAAAATGAAGTGGAAAAAGGGAGAAAAACCTTGTAGAAGAGCCAACCAGGTGAAGAATGGAGTTTGGGTGAGATATTGAATAAGGGTCATTGGATTAGATCAAAGAACGAAGATCTACGGTTGAGATCATTTAATGAGGTCATTTGGACGAATGATGGAGGGAAAATGAATTGGTGGTAAGGTTAAATCGGGACCGTCCGATCTTAGAGATTGATGTCTAGGATCTAATCTAGAGTTACATTGTGGAGGGAGGAGTGGTATAGCGGAAAACCGGCAGCGGTTTTCGCACAGCTCTGAGGCAGTTTTAGAATTTTTCCCAAAAAACGTGATATAGGTCTGCGTTTAACACGTTTCTTTTCAAAACCGCTTATATCACGTAATTATTTGGTGTTAACATTCAAGAGAAAAAATTACGCGATATTAATTCTGGGACGTTGGATGGGAGGATCCAGATTCAATAGATCGGATAGAGCGCGATGGATGAAGAGTTGTGGGGCAGAGAGAATGTGGGACCCATGATGGAAAAAGGCGCAATAATTTATAAAAACCAAGGTTTAAACTGATTTATGTGCATAACATGGTTTACAATGTAAAAATGTAAAACTTTACATATGGGCAAATACATAGGAAAATAGTGAAAATGAGGGGAAAAGAGGGTGTTGGTGGTGGGACCAGGAGTATTGTGGAGGAGATCGGCAGACTAAATGAGGATCGTTGATCTACAAAGATTAACGGTGGATCTTTTCTGAAAATTTTAAACTATCGGGCTTGTAGAATAACAAAGAAAGGTTGGGCTTGATCTAGACTGTTAGATTTTTGGAATGGACGGTCCAGATTTAATCGAAGATCGCATTGCGGAAGGCAAAAGGGATAGTGGAAAGTTCCGAAGCGATTTCTATTGACCGTTGGATTAGAGGGATGATCGACGATGGAGATTTAATCGGCGGGTGCGATGGTCGAAGGGCTATGGTAGAGCACGCTTATATCTTAGCCGTTGGATCTGCGAGAACGAACGACCAAGATTGGATCGAAGATCACAAAATCAGAGGAGGCAAAGGGATGGCACTTCAGATTTTCGCGATGTGATTAAGCGCTAGCTGTCAGATCTTGTGGTAGATCGGTGGTCAATATTCAATCAGAGGGGTAATGGAGGAAGGTTATGGGCAGGATGCGACTTTAGCGCCGGCCTTTGGATTTATAAATATCGATGACAGAGATTGGATCTAGGGTTGAAGGGAGAAAATTCATTGCATCGAAGACTTTTTGGAAAAACAAAGGTAAAACGTTAATAGAAATATCTGATTTTTGATTTTCGATTAGGCCTTAATGCTTGGTTGTGGCTTCAGGTTTTATGCGGAAAAATGGCATGGGGCTAAAGCCGAAAAGGGGCTTAAGGCCTTATATAAAAATGAAGGTTCTTAGGCCAAAATGAGGGTTTTTTAGAGATTTGGAGGGTTCTGATAAGGTTAAAAAAGAAGTTTTAAACCTTATCAAAGGGAATTTATGAAGGGAAGGAAGGAAAATGAGGGAAAATGAGGAATTTTATGAAGAAAAAGGGGATGAAAATGGTGTTATTAATGGATGGAAGGAGGGGTAAAATGAAGGGAAAAAATGTTTTTTTTAGCATTCTTTCTCCTTGCAAACAACAGATTTTTCAGGTTTATGAGGGAAACAACAGTGAAGATTAACTAAAAGATTAGTTTTCTTCATAAAAACTTCAAAGACGATAGTTTTTCAAAGGGAATTGTCTCTTGAAGTTTTGAAGAACAGAATTAGCCACTTTTTGGTATAATAGAATTTATCAGTGGTTAACAGTGGCTACACTTGGGGAAGACAGCTGGTTCTTTAGGTGTCTAGAACCTCAGCTGCAAATCTCTAGCTTTCATTAAACTAGTGCCATTAATCCATTGGGAAGCAACCTTTTATTTTTCTTTTGGCCGACCTTTCTCTTTGATGATCTGTGCAACAATTTGAAACAATGGAATTCTATCAAAACAACATGTTTACCTACCCATTCCTAATGATCCTGGTGCACCTTCACATGAAGTCTAATCTTATTTCTCCATTAAATCAGTTTAAACAGTTGAGTTCATAAGCTTCTCTACCTAACTACTGTCTATCAGGATTAGACTGTCTGACCATCTTTTATTCTCTAATTTCTAATACAAATTTAAAAACAGTCAAGCCAAGATTAAACTGTTTGACTTGCTATGATCTATGGCATAAAAACAAGTGACACATAGATACTTATTTGTAGAAAATTTAAAACAAAATAAGAAGGCTTAAGATCTGAAAATTAAAAACATCCTTCACTATCTTCTTTAGCTCTGATTTTGAATTTATTTTGAGCTGTCTTTTCTCTCTTCCTAGTTCAAGTTGTGAGCATATTAGAACCGGTTTTTTTTCTACCTTTGGCTCAAGATTTGATTTGATTAGAGCTGTTTTACTTTTGAATCCATAGGTTCAAATTTTGAGCTTGTTTGAACCTTTGTTTTTCTATCTAATCTACCTTACTAATAAGACAAGATTATGCTATTTGGCTGATCTAATTCACTAGCCTATCAGTGGTAAATTGAAAAGCTAATTAGTCATGATTAAACTGTATGACTAACTAGAAGTTTGTTTTTAGGAGTGGCATTTGAGCTTGCACACTTTCAGACTTTTTCTCTCTTTTTGGTATGGGGCTATACCTTTCTTGTTTTGACAATCTGCCCTCTTTTCTCTTGATTTTTGTATTTTTATTTTTCTTTCAAGACAAAAATCAACAACTAACTAAATTCTCAAAGCTGAGCTTTATTTGACATTCCTATATAACCTAATCTAACTTGAAAAATTTACATGATTTTAGCTGATGAACTCTCTTTTCCAGGACAACCAATCCAGTAAATGATTCCATGATTGGTCCTTCTTCATCTCTCTGGTCAAGCTAGAAAAACAAGGCCACTCCCATTCCTTTTGTTTTTTAGCAATAATGCTGAATAATCTTCTTGCTTTTGGTAATATACTGCTCCTAATAACCTTTATCCTTTCTTCAAATGCCTTCAAGAAGTGAGCATAGGGATCTTGAAATAGTGCCTGGTTAAGAGTATTTGGAAGATGTGTTTCAACGAGGATCATCTTTTTTTTCTCCACTGGATGAAGGAAAATATTTTCTTGAGAAAAAAATTCTTCTTCATCTTCATTATCATCTGAACTAGAAGACTCATCATATATTGCAGGGTTGTCCTCTTGTAGTCCTGGTATGCTCTGATTCAGTGGACTGTACTCTGTAAAGAGATCATCATATTCTTGAGCAGGGGTATCCTTTATTTCCTCAACCCTTTCAGGAGAAGGTTCCTTATATGCATCCTTCTTAAGAAATTCCTCTTTCTTTTCAACCTCAACATTACAACTAATAGATTGCTGATTACCAATTATGTGAAAGCTATTTCTTATGGATTGGATTGGCTGATTTCTACTTTCAAGATGATGATAATGAGATTCATGACACTAATCAACTATTGGTTGCCCTGCATGATTAATTTCTATTTGGAGCTTATCATCATCATCAGACTGATCAAAAGTTGAAAAATCATTAGTATAAACAATTTCACCAATAAAACATATTGGGTTATCAGTTTGTTTTTCGTTTAGCTGATATACAAGTTTATTTTCCATTTCAAGACAACAAGGTTTAGTAGGTAGATGAGCAGAAGTGTTTTATTTAAATTTTTTGAGGGATCGCTGTTTGTTTAATATTAGATCAATTTCTTCTTTTGTTAAAAGAGTGGGAATTTTTATTTTTCTTTGGACAGAAGTACAAAAGTCCTCTTCCTCTTGTATTGACTGATTTTGAGGCTGGATGTCCTCTTGAGCCTCTTCTAGGGAATCATTACTTGTTATTGAAAGGAAACTTTGAGGATTCTCTTCCTTTTCCTGATTTATCTCAGTTTTAAACAACTCATGATTTTTGTGACAGTCATCTAGAATATGGGATTCATGAGTTGTTTCTAATAGATTTTCAGGATGCCATTCTTCTTTAATAATTTGAAATGAGTCATAACATAAAGGCAGAGACTCTGGTTGTGTTGTCTCTTCTCCTATTTCAGATTTTGTGAGTTCAAGATGGCTTATGTTTTCCTCAGGATACTGCTCACTATTAGTATTTGCATTTTGGTCATAAAGTTCTCTTAATAGTGCAATACAAGATAGAGGTATGCAGTTAGAATTTTCTTGACAACTTTCTTCATTTTTTTTTTGTAATCTTTCTCATCATACATATTTTTTTTGTTGTTTACATCTTGTAGTGGTTGAGTTTGTTTCTGATTAGGGAAAGGCATAGGTTGTTCTAGATAATCAATGTTTGTATCAACCTCATGCCTATCCAATATTTTATCAAGTATATACACTATTTTTCCAATTAGGTCTAGTAATGTGTTTATTTTAGCTTCTATGTCTATACTTGGATCCATGTTTGTAATAAAGAGGTCACTGTATCTTATCAACCAGTTCAGAGTCTTCTACCAGTGGAGTTATTAGGTCTTTTGGGGGTTGTGGAGTCGCCAGGTGGCAATTTTTAGCTCTTTTGGAGGTAAAATGTTTTATGGTCCACCACCATGTTTATTGTGAAGGAAATATGAAATATTTTTGGGTTTTTCTGAGTTCCTATGGTATTTTTAAGGACTTACTGAGTCTACAAGAGTTTTCTAGACTATCATAGAATCAATAGCGTCCCACCGTGATTTCCATTATTTTGGGGTCTTGTGTTTTGATAGATAGGAAAATCAAAAGACAAGGCAACATTAGAACCAATATTTAGAGTTCCAGGATCTAGTCCTCCCGTTCACAGAGAGGGATCTCTCAGTTTTACTTGTTTGCAAAGGTTTATCTTGTTTGCTTTGAGTATTGGTTTTAGACTAGTTATTAAGTGTGAGTGTTTGTTTGTTTGTTTGGTTGAAAGACATAGCATAACATGAAAGGTATAGGAAAGAAAGGTAGAAAGGAGAAACATATGATTCACTGGGCAATGGAGTCAAGAAGAGGTCATGACAAACTCATCAATGGATATGAGATATCAAAGGGAAAATCTAACTTGGCCACAGGATCCTTTGTTTTTTTGGAATGAGATGGACATTAATGATTTGGAAAGAGAATTTGAATTCTCAACAAAGGGAATTTGAAAGCATAACTTGAACAATAAAGAGGTATTTGATAGACAGGGCTAACCATGAATTCTACAAACCACACCTTAAGCAAATAATGACTTCAAAAATTTTTTTAAAATGAAATCTAAGATTCAGGAGAAAATCCTATATCCTTAAAGATTTTATTTCAAATGACATAGAAAACATAAAAGATTCACTGATAATTGTAGTCATAGAAGAGGGTGTTAGGAATCAGACTTAGCGTATTGGTGAGACTAAACTGCAGAAGCAACATTCTTTCAAATCCAACTTTGGGATTCTAGGATCTAGCCCTCCTGAATCTGGAGAGGGATCTCTCCAATAAGTGCAAAGATGGATTTGTCTTTGAAGTTTTGGGGTAATGAAATTAGGCTAGTTATGAAGGCCAAGGGTTTTGTTTGTTTTTGGATGGTTGAGCATGATTATTGTTTGAGGTGGAAAGTCCTAAATGCAAAGAGTTTCAAAGGTGAGAAGTTGCAAGAAATGAGAGTAAGCTTCGACCAAAAAGATAGATAATTGCAGGTTTTAGTCCATTGGGCTATGGAGTCATATAGGGTTTAATTGGAACAGCAAGAGGCAAGAGTGGTCCATGGGGCAAGTCATCTATGTCTAAGGATATCTTTGAAGTTTGATTTATGGAATGAAATGATACAATAAGAAGGATAAATAAACAGATGCAGAACAAGGAGCAGCCCAGGATCTGGTAAGTACTTTTAAACTAGCCAGCCTTTGACATAAACTCAAGAAAAACATGAAATTAAACTAGGATTTGGTAAGTACTTTTAAACTAGCCAGCCTCTAATACACTTTCAATAGAAAACACTTTAAAAAAAAGGGAAACTTGAAGGCAACTTTTGGAGAAGAAAATAGCGGGCCGGGCTCATCACAAATCCTCTCCTAGATCTGCTTTACTTGGTTACTTTCAAGACAAATACAAAGGTAACACAAAATGGCCTAAGATCTGGTAAGTACTTTTAAACTAGACAACTTTTAACACATTCCAAGGGAAACATTTAGACAACTTGTGGAGATAAAACCGGGACCAGGGCTCACCATATCTTCCTCAGTTCATCTTCACTAAAGATATACTGAAAATAAATTTTAAGAATAATTATTCAGCTAAGACAATAAGACGAGGGAACGCCAACATTCCTATGCTTGAACATAATTAAATCATTCCTAAATAACACAGTTAGAAGAAAACATTCAGATAAAGATTTTCAGTCAGAGAAGGTTACTGATGTACAGTAGGTCCTAACTCTATGCATTCTGTTCTTTATAAGAGAAAATGGAACTCAGTGAAAACAAAAACAAAATGACAAGTTACAATGAGGAAAACATCACCGTCAACATAGACCAGGATCCCATAAATTAGCTTGTATTGATGCTCCAAACCAGTTACAGCTTTAAGTCCAGTGCTTTAGTTTAGCAACCATATACACATCTCAGCCTAACCTATCTACCACCAGCAGAGCTCCAAGAGCCAGTGAATACTATTTACAATCAGCATTTTTCAGCTAAGTTACATTGCAATGTTCAGCAACCTGATCAACCAACAGTTTCTCATCTTCTACAGAAGTATTTATAGAAGAATGAGGAGGTGAGATCTGATAAAAGATCTCCAATTACAATTAATACAAACTTAATGGATTCTTGGCCCTTGGGGGGCTCAATGAAGAAATTTTCATACATATCCTCTGTATTAAACGATTTACATAAAGATTTAAGCTCGGTGGGAGCTTTTGTTGACCTTTGAGGCTCTGTGTGGCGTCGAAGTAACTCTGCAGATGTTTGTCATTAATTTGCGTGTAGAATTTATCTTTTGGCTGTGTTGTGAGGCAGATATCTGGTCCTGATCAATAAATTCAGCCTCTGATTGAATACTTTGAGGTACATGTGGCATTTTAGTAGCTGGGAGGAATCAATTTGCCTCAGATGTGGTGGTGGAAGCACTCTTGTTGATAAAACACTTAAGATCTTCTTTAAACTGTGTTTTAAATCAGGGATTGGGCTTTTGATAAACATTCTTAGCCATGATCCCCGAAAATATGTCTTTCATCCTCTGTCCTGGTTCATTTTGATATTTGTCACTGATACTCTCTGACTGTGCCCGATTCATGGTTTTTCTGATATACAGTGTTGCGCAGGGTTATGTAGCATCAATGCTTCATGAACGATTGATGAAAACGACACCCTGTGATGATTTTCTTTGGTGAATCGAAGGCAGGAGGATCGTCACCCTCTTCTTTCGAATTTTCTTCAAAAATGGCGAGAAAATCATTTAAACCCTGCAAAATACAAACAAATATTAAAAAATCTTGCATATATAGGTTTATTGCTGCAGAAGGCATGTGGAGGAAGCATGGCCGTTGGATGGCGTCATCCAACGGTCAGGATTTATAGGGAGAAGTCATAGAGAAGGCGGAAGAATTGTTAAATCAGAGCCGTCGATTGTGCAGAGATTGACGGTCGGGAGTGGAAACGGGAAATCAAAATGGAAAACGTTGACTAGGCGATCAAAACAAGGTGATGAAATGTGGGCCGTCGATCTGCAGATCAGATCGATGGCGGAGATCAATTGAATGCCGTGTCGTAGCCGGTTAACTATCGGGCATCTTCGGAGAGCGATAGCTATCAGATGGGCGACCTCAGATTGGACGGTGTTCAGCAATATCGCGCTGAGTTTGCTGCCAAAAGCTAATGCGCGATGGGGGGGCAGTTTTCAAATAGTGCACGGGAGGTGTGTCGGCCAGTGTATGGAATCACTGCCGATTGAGAAAAAACTGTCGCTGCCCAAAGGCGGTGTGATGAATAGCGCGCGGTTTTTCAATCGGTTAATGGACGGTGGGGACCACCGAGTCGATGGACTCCGTGCACCGTCGATCTACGTACCGCATCAACAACGGAGATTGATTTCAATTTTGGTCAAAGGAAAAATTATGATATAATGAAAAATCGGAAAATTAATATAAACAGAGGTTTTTATTAATTTATAATACGGCTTGGCGCCCGACTGTGGGGCCGGGGATTATATGAAGGGTGAAATGACCGGGGGTTTATGCAGGAAGGGACTAAAGGCGATCGGGCGACGTGATAAGCACTTTGGAGGGCAGGCGCTAGGGTGTATGGAAGGGAGGGGTTAAAGACTTAGCCCAAGGGGGCTTAAGTCTATAATGTATGAAAAAAGTGATTTTCATGGATTTCCAATGGTTTTCAAGGGAAATTGAGGGTTCCGATATAGTTTAAAAATGAGTTTTAAACTATGTAAAGAGGATTTTCACGAAAGGGAGAAAAGGAATCATGAAAATATAGGAGTTTTATGGAGAAAAAGGGGAGCAAATGAAAGTTAGTTTTGGGAGAAGGGGAAAAGGGAAATGGTGCTTGCAGCAGTATTCTGGCTTGGAAATCAGCAGGATTTCTGAGTTCTGAAGGGAAACAGCAGTGAAGTTTTGGACAGAGGAAAGGCATGAGGCCTTCAAGAGTCTTCAAGAGCCAACACTTTTTAGTAATAAAATTTGTTCCTTGAAGGCTCAAAAATTCTTAGCCACCTTTTGATATAACAAAGTTTATAGGTGGCTAACAGTGGCTCCACTTGGGGATGGTGCCTTCTTGAAGGCATCAAGAACTTCAGACCTGCATTCTTTGGGAGGCTGACCTGTGCCTGATCCATTGGGCTGCCCTTCCTTTGCTGGGATGGTCTTCTCTGAAAACATATTAGCAGCCATGAAAACAATGGACCTTCATCAATACAAACTTTCTACCTACCCAATCCTACTGATCTAACATTTTTTCTTCATTAGAGTGCACTTGGATTGGAAAAATATTTTCACAACATTTTATTCTTTTAAAAGCATAAAACTAATCTAATTCTACTCCTTATTTCTCCTTGAACTCAGATTAAACAGTTGAGTTCAGATGCTTCTCTACCTATTCTACTATCTGTTGGGATTAAACTGTCCAACAGATTTTTATTCTCTAAATTCTAAAACATAAATTTAAAAATAGTCAAGTCAAGATTAAGCTGTTTGACCTGCTGTGGTCTATGGCATAAAAAAAAGCTGCACATAGACATTATTTTGTAGAAAATTTAAAACAAAAATGGAAGGCTTAAGATCTGAAAATTCAAAGCACTTCCTTTTCTTTTTATAGCTCTGTTTTGACTTTTGTTTGAGCTGTTCCTCCTTTGTTCTCTGGTTCAGATTTTGAGCTAATTAGAACCAGATTTACATCTTTTTTGACTCAGAAAATAAAACATATTTGAGTCATCTCTCTTTGGAAACTTAGGTTCAGATTTTGAACATGTTTGAACCTTTAATTTCTATCCTAAACTATCTACTGATAAGCCAAGATTAAACAGTTTGGCAAATCGAATTCACTATCCTATCAGCAGAAAATTTAAAGCTAATTAGTCAAGATTAGACAGTTTGACTAACTAGAAGTGTGTTATTCAGGAGTGGCATTTGAGCTTGCACACTTTCAGATTTGTTTCTCTTTTTTGGTATGGGGCTATACCTTTCTTGTTTTCACAATCTGCCCTCTTTTCTTTCTTTTCATTGTTTTTTTATTTTTGAATCTTTGATTTTTTCTTCAAAGCAGAAAACAACAACTAATCTACATGCTCAGAACTGAGCTTTATTGACATTCCTATCTAACCTATTCTAAACATGGAGTATTTACATTTATCATATGATACAAAAATGCCAATGCAGCCAGCTGAGTAATGTCAAGAAGAAGTAGAAACTCTGGCTACTTGTCAGAGGTATCCATAGAACATATTGAAGATTAACCTTCAATATCAAGGCTATCACAGAAGGTGACAACTTTTCATGTCTCTGGCTCTTGCAAAGGATCACTGCTTGATAATTTGAGCCAGTTGGGAATTCCACACACTCTTCCATAGGATCAACAAAGAAAAGATGAAGATTCTCTTCTTTTTGGCCCTCCACAATTGGTAGATTATCTACTTCCAAGACATCAGCTTTGAGGACTATCTCTTCAGTATGTAGCTTGGAATTATCGTCATCTTTAACTTGCACAATAGCAAACAGTGAAATATTTTATTTCTCTAAACATATGCTTGCTTCTAATATACATTCAGGTTCTTTGGATGACAGTTTGACATTAATGAAGGTAGAAGTCTCTTCTTGAGAAGATGGTATGTCCACAGCAAGATAGTCTTGTATTTTTTTCTCTCCCTCTTCCTCATCATCATATGAACTAGAGGACTCATCATATTTGGCAGTGTTGTCCTCTTGTAGCCCTCGTATGCTTGGATTTAGTGGGCTGAACTCTATGAAGAGATTATTATATTCTTGAGTGGGAGTGTATTCAATGGTTTCCTCTTGCTCAAAAATTTCTTCATTACTCTTCTCTTCGCCTTCTGAGTTGAAAGGCTGTTGATTCCCAATTAAGTGAAAGCTTTTTATGATGGATCAAAAAGGATGATTGTGGCTTTCAAGCTGATGATGGTGAAACTCATTACACCAATCAAATGTTGGTTTCCCTGCATGATTAGTTTCTTCTTGGAAATCATCATCATCATAAGACTGATTGAAGTTTGAAAATTTATTAGAATAAACATTTTCATCAGTCAAACATATTGGGATATCAGTAGGTCCTTCTTCATTCTGATCCACAAAAGAACTTTCTAAATCTGTACAACAAATTTCTCTATGTGAATGGGCAAGAGTGTTTGTTTTGCAAAAAGTTTCAGAGACTGACTGTTTATAAATAGTCTGTTCTATTTCCTTCTCTGTCAAAGGGGAAGATGTTTCCATGTCCCTTTGAACAGAAGTACAACAATTCTCTGTCTCTTGCGAAGACTGATTTTGAGGCTGGATGTCTTCTTGAGCCTCAGCTATAAGGGATGATGAATCAATATTTGAGTTTTCAGGGATATCTTGAGGAAGGTTCTTTATTTCTTGGATCATCTCTTCCTCAACTGATTCATCTATGTTCTTAAAATTTTTCAATAGGAGATTAAACTCATGAATGGCTATTAAAAGATCTCCAGGATGCATTTCTTCCAAAGCTTCCTCATTATCTATAATGTGTTGGGTGATGTTTTGTGATGGATCATAATATATTTCACCCAATGATAATGATGTAGTGTTTTCTTTATAGTTCTCATAGAACACATATTCAAGGTCTCTTAAAGAAAACAAACTACTAGATCTTAAGTATTCATACCAATCCCTAGCTTTTCCTTCTAATGTTAACATGAACATTTTCATTAGGCAGTCTTCATGCCATTCAAATTTCAACCTCCATACATGTATATGAAATTTGATGAGATGTAATAGAGGGTCATCAAACTTTTCACCTTGAAAAACAGGCAGGTTGTCATCCCAATTCACCTGGGGCATCTTATGTGGAAACCCAGGGATATGATCTCTACTCATTGGGGCATATCTTTGTTGTATTCTTGGAATCATGTTTGTAAATCAAGAAAGAGGTCACTGTGTCTGGTCAATCAGTTCAGGGTCTTCTACTAGTGGAGTCATTTGGTATTCTGGGAGTTTCAGAGTGTGGAGTCGCCAGGTGGAAGTTTTTAGCTCTTTTGGAGGTAAAAGGTTTTATGGTCCACCACCATGTTTATTTAATTCCAATCTGAAATATTTTTGGGTTTTTTCTAAGTTTCTGTGGTTGTATGGAAAACTAAAGAGTCTATAAAAGCTGGCCAAGAAACTATGAACTCAAAAATTCCCCATCGTAGTCGCCAGAAATGTTAGCTCCCTGTAATCAGCAAGATTGGCAAAGTCCGATCTCAGGGAGAAACATCGTTTCAACCACTTTTGGATTCTAGGATCTATCCCTCCTGAATCCGGAGAGGGATCTATCCAATAAGTGCAAATATGGATTTGTCTTTGAAGTTTTGGGTAATGATATTAGGCTAGTTATGAAGGCTAAGGGTTTGTTTGTTTTTTGGATGGTTGAGCATGATTACTTCTTGAGGTGGAAAGTCCCAAATGCAAAGAGTTTCGAAGGTGAGAAGTTGCAAGCAATGAGAGTAAGCTTCGGCCAAAAAGATAGATAATTGTAGGTTTTAGTCCATTGGGCTATGGAGTCATAATAGGGTTTAATTGGAACAACAAGAGGCAAGAGATGTCCATGGGGCAAGTCATCTATGTCTAAGGATCTCTTTGAAGTTTGATTTATGGAATGAAATGATATAATAAGAAGGGTAAATAAAAAAATGAGGAACAAAGAGCAGCCCAGGATCTGGTAAGTACTTCTAAACTAGCTATCCTTTGACATAAACTCAAGAAAAACATGAAAGTAAACTAGGATCTAGTAAGTACTTTGAAACTAGCCAGCCTTTGATACACTTTCAATAGAAAACATTTTAAAACAAAGGGAAAATTGAAGGCAACTTTTGGAGTAGAAACTAACGGGCCGGGCTCACCACAAATCCTCTCCTAGCTCTACTTTACTTGGTTACTTTCAAGACAAACACAAAGATAACACAGAATGGCCTAAGATCTGGTAAGTACTTCTAAACTAGCCAGCTTTTAACACATTCCAAGGGAAACATTCAGACAGTAGTGGAGATAAAACTGGGACCAGGGCTCACCATATCTTCCTCAGTTCATCTTCACAAAACATATATTGAAAATAGCATTTAAGAATAACATTAAGCTAAGACAATAAGACGAGGGAATGCCAACATTCCTATGCTTGAACTGAATTAAATCATTCCTAAACAACACAGATTGGAAGGAAACATATATATAAATATTTTTAGTCAGAGAAGGTTACTGATGTACAGTAGGTCCTAACTCTATGCATGATGTTCTTTATAAGAGAATATGAAACACAATGAAAACAAAAACAAAAATAACAAGTTACAATTAGAGAAACATCACCGTCAAGATAGACTAGGATCCCATAAATCAAATTGTATTGATGCTCCAAACCAGTTACAGCTTTAAGTCCAGTGCTTTAGTTTAGCATCCATCTACACATCTCAGCCTAACCTATCTATCACAAGCAGAGCTCCAAGAGCCAGTGAACACTATTTACAATCAGAAAATTAAGCTCAAGTGTATATCAAAGTTCTGCAACCAACCCCTCACTCATCTTCTGCATAAGTATATATAGAAGAATGAGGAGGTGAGATCTGATAAAAGATCTCCAATTACAATTAATACAGACTTAATGGCTTCTTGGCCTTTGAGGGGCTCAATGAAGAAACTTACATGGGTGCACTCTGTATTAAATGTTTTACATAAAGTTTAAGCTCGGTGGGAGCTTTTGTTGACCTTTGAGGCTCTGTGTGGCGTCGAAGTAACTCTGCAGATGTTTGTCATTAATTTCCTTGGCAGATTTTCCTCTTTGACTGCGTTTTGAGACAAATATCTGATCTTGATCAATAAATTCAGCCTCTGATTGAATACTTTGAGGCACAGGTGGCATTGTGGTAGCTAGAGGGATCAATTTGCCTCAGATGTGGCGATGGAAGCGCTCCTGTTGATAAAACCCTTAAGATCTTCTTTAAACTTTGTTTTAAATCGAGGATTAGGCTTTTGATAAACATTCTTAGCCGTGATCCCCGGAAATATGTCTTTAATCCTCTGTTCTGATAAATTTTGGCCTTCGTCACTGATACTCTCTGACTGTGCTCGATTCATATTTTTTTCTGGTATGCAGGGCTGCGCAGGGTCATGTGGCATCAATGCTTCATGAATGATTGATGAAAACGTGGATTTAACACCTGTGATGATTTTCTTTGTCGAATCGAAGGCAGGAGGATCGTCACCCTCTTCTTTCGAATTTTCTTCAAAAATGGTGAGAAAACCATTTAAACCCTGAAAAATACAAACAAATATTAAAAAATCCTGCATATATAGGTTTATTGCTGCAAAAGGCATGTGGAGGAAGCGTGGCCGTTGGATGGCATCATCCAACGGTCAGGATTGATCGGGAGAAGGCGGAAGAATGGTTAAATCAGAGTCGTCGATCGCGTAGAGATCGACGGTCGGGATCGACGGTCGGGATCGACGGTCGGGAGTGGAAACGGGAAGTCAAAGTGGAAAACGTTGACTGGGCGATCGAAACAGGGCGATGAAATGTGGGTCGTCGACCCCAGACCAGATTGACGCACGGCGCATCTGCGCAATGTCGCGCCACAGCCCGCGAATCCGTCGGGTATCTTCGGCAGAGCGACAACCGTTGGAGGCCCGCCCTAGACCGACAAAGAGTGGCGTCGGCCATCACGCCAAGTTTGCCGGGGCGAATCCTTATTGCCAGTGATGGGGGCTAGCTGCTGCACACGGACACGCATCGGCCGGGCCGTACGGGAATAAGCGATCGGAAAACCACCCTTGGCCGAAAGGCGTGCGATGAATACCGGGCCTTTGCAATTTGCTAATGGACTAATGGGGACCACCGGGGAGACAGACTCTACACCGTCGATCTGCAGATCAAATCGAAGGTGGAGATTAATTCGAATTTCAGACCGGTGGAAAATTAAATAAAAATCGAAAAATTAACATAAGCCAAGGTTTATATTAATTTATGATGCAGCTTGGCGCCCGACTGTGGGGCCGGGGGTTATATGAAGGGTGAAATGACCTCTGGGTTTATGCGTATGGGTAACAAAGGTGATTCAGCGATGTGATGTTAATTTATACTGCACTGTGGTGTATGGAAGGGAGGTTGAAAGACTTATTAAGATAAGGCTTAAGTCCACACCATAAAAATGTGATTTTATGGTTTTTGAATGATTTTCAAAGGGTTAGAGGGGTTCCGATAAGGCAAATAAGGAGTTTTCAACCATGTAAAGAGGATTTTCACGAAAAGGAGAAAAGGAATCATGAAAAGAGGAGTTTTATGGAGAAAGGGGAGCAAATGAAAGTTATTTTTGGAAGAAGGGGAAAAGGGAAATGGTGCTTGCAGCAGTAATCTGTCTTGGAAATCAGCAGGATTTCTAAGTGTAAAATGGGAACAACAGTGAAGTTCGGATAGAGGATAGGCATGAGGCCTTCAAGGGTCTTCAAGAGCCAACAATTTTTAGTAATAAAATTTTTTCCTTGAAGGCTCAAAAAGTCTTAGCCACCCTTTGATATAACAAATTTATAGGAGGCTGAGAGGGAAATAACGATGAAAATACCCATGATCACAACTATAAAGCCCTTCAAAACAATTGTTCAAGCAAGGACAAAGGGCATGATCAAAACATACCTCCTTGGCTAACTTCAAACAATAGTACTTCAAATGGAAACTTCAATAACAACTTTCAAGTGGCAGCAGACAAGCAGGGAAAATCATAAATCATGCTGAAACCAACTATTTGAACTATTAGAGAAATAAGCAAGCATGAGGACTAAAGAGAGAGATTAAAGACACTAAAATACCTCAGCAGAGGAAAACATAAAACAGTGAAGGACAAACAGGTCTAAGGTGCTTCCAGGAGTCATTTCTTAGCCTAAAAATTTCATCCTACTGTAGTAATCATTTATGGAACAAAATGAAAACAGGAGAAAACATCAAACAGTTCAGAATACTTCACCAAAATCCAAGCTCATGGATCCAATGATGGAGCCTTCTCAAGAACAAGCATGCGACAACATCATCAAGCTTCCAAGACTTCAATTTCTTCCTCAACTTCAAACAGAGTATGTATTATTTTGGAGAGTTTCAGTATTACAACTAGTGAACAATCAACCCACCTCTCATCTTCTTTAGAATTATTTATAGAAGAAATGAGGAGGTGGAAGAGTTTTAGGATTGAAGTGTAATAAATTCTACACTAAATGCAACTCTTAGCCTTGAAAACCATGCAAGGCATAAGGCAAGAACGCATCGAATTACAACTCTATCTCATTTACTCTGTTTATGCTTTTTAAGGCTCAATGGGTGAAAAGATTTACTTTAAGGCACTTTCTTATATTTTCAATAAATTCTACTAATAGTTAGGATATTTTTTTTTCTTGTAATAACTATTCAGCTATCTTTGGCCTTAATGTTTTGGACTGAGATTTGATCTGGGTATTCCTTTGAGGCAGAGAGCTGCAAGGTGGAAATATAGTAGCTAGGGAATCAATTAGCCCCTTTAATATGGCTCTAAGGTTTTCTGGATCTGATTCTCTGTTTCCTAAACATAGTGATTTATATTTGGATCAGTGTTTAGGCTTGATTAAACCATAATCTTTATCTTTGACAATGATACGCTTACATAATTGATGCTGACTATGTATTGCTATTTTGCAGGTGTGTAGAAGGTTTACTGGAGTTTTTGTTTCAGACAATTGATAATCATGACTTATCGCTTCCCTGAAAACGTTTAATTATCCCTTTAATACCCTTTAATATGTATCAAAAAGCTGCAAGGATTGTCATCCTTGGCCAATAGCAGTGTCATCACCTACAGAAAGTTTTAACTTTAACTTCATTAAACCTGGACAAAAACACACAAATATTATTGAAATCCTACATTTTATTGGTTTAAACTACCTTGGAGGGTTTATGGAGGGCGGTTTGAAGTCGTGCGAATGAGAAAATCCAGTGGAAAAAGGGAGAAAAACCTGGCAGAATAGCTAACCAGGTGAAGAATGGATTTTGGGCGTGATATTGAATAAGGGCCATCGGATTAGATCAAAGAACGAAGATCTACGGTTGAGATCATTTAATGAGGTGATTTGGAGGAATCATGGAGGGAAAATTAATTGGTGGTAAGGTTAAATCAGGGCCGTCCGATCCCAGAGATCGATGGCTAGGATCTAATCTAAAGTTACATTGTGGAGGGAGGAGTGGTATAGCGGAAAACTAGCAGTGGTTTTCACGCAGCTCTAAGGCGGTTTTAGATTTTGGCCCAAAAAATGCGATATAGGTCTACGTTTAACACGTGTATTTTCAAAGCTGCTTATATCACATGATTTTTTGGTGTTAACGTTCAAGAGAAAAATTACGCGATATTAATTCTGGGACGTTGGATGGGAGGATTCGGATCCAACAGAGCGGATTGAGCGTGATGGATGAAAAGCTGCGGGGTAGGGAGAGTGTGGGACCCATGGTGGAAAAAGGCGCAATATTTTATAAAAACCAAGGTTTAAACTGATTTATGCGCATAACATGGTTTCCAATGTAAAAATGTAAAACTTTACATATGGGAAAATACATAGGAAAATAGTGGAAATTAGGGGAAAAGAGGGCGTTGGTGGTGGGACCGAGAGTACGAAGGAGGAGATCGGCGAATTAAATGAGGATCGTTGATCTACAAAGATCAACGGTGGATCTTTACCGAAAATTTTAAACTAACAGGCTTGTAGAATAACAAAGAAACGTCGGGCTTGATCTAGACCGCTAGATTTTTGGAATGAACGGTCCAGATTTAATCAGAGATCGCATTGCGGAAGGCAGAAGGGAAAGTGGAAAGTTCCTATGCGATTGCGTATTAACTGTTGGATCGAAGGGATGATCGACGATGGAGATTTAATCAGCGGGTATGATGGTCGGAGGGCTATGGTGGAGTGCGATTATATCTCAGTCTTCGGATCTGCGGGAACGAACGGTCGAGATTGGATAGGAGATCGCAAAATCGGAGGAGGCAAATGGATGGCACTTCAGATTTTGCGTGATGCGATTAAGCGCCAGCCGTCAGATGTAGGGGTAGATCGACGGTCAATATTCAAACAAGGGGGTAATGGAGGAAGGTTATGGGCAAGATGAGACTTTAGTGCTGGCCGTTGGATTTATAAAGATCGACGGTGGAGATTGGATCTGGGGTCGAAGGGAGAAAACTCATTGCATCCGAGATTTTTTGAAAAAACAAAGGTAAACGTTAATAGAAAGCTTCGATTTGTGATTTGCGATTAGGCCTTAGTGCTTGGTCATGGCTCCAGGTTTTATGTGGAAAAGGGGCATGGGGATAAAGTCGAGAAGGGGCTTAAGGCCTTATATAAAATGAAGGTTTTTAGGCCAAAATGAGGGTTTTTCAAAGGTTTTGGAGGGTTTCGATAAGGTTAAAAAAGAAGTTTTAAACCTTATCAAAGGGAATTTATGAAGGGAATGAAGGAAAATGAGGGAAAAGGAGGAGTTTTATGAAGAAAAAGGGGATGAAAATGGTGTTATTAATGGATGGAAGGAGGGGTAAAATGAAGGGAAAAAATGTTTTTTTTTAGCATACTTTCTCCTTGCAAATAGCAGATTTTTCAGGTTTATGAGGGAAACAACAGTGAAGATTAACTAAAAGATTAGTTATCTTCATAAAAAATTCAAATATGATATGTTTTCAAAGGGAATTATCTCTTGAATTTTTGAAGAAAAAATTTAGCCACTTTTTGGTATAACAAAATTTATCAGTGGCTAACAGATCCATCTATGTTGGGCAGATGAGGGAGGATGGATTTTCCCAATGAAGTCTAGACCCCACTGCTGAAAAGGAGCTTCAACAGTGATTGGTTGCATATGTAAGGGAAGCGGTTTTCTTTTGCCTTCAAAGATTTGGCATTTGTGACAGGCAATAATCATTTTATGAACATATTGAAATAGGGTGGGCCAATAGTAACCAGCTCTAAGGATTTTGTTAGCAGTTGACTTCCAGTAGAGGTGGCCTCCACATTCTCCTTCATGAAACTCATGCTTGATCTTATCCGCATCATTCTCAGGCAAACATTTAAGTAATAATCCACTAGCATTTTTCCAATATAAACATTTATTCAAAATGCAGTAATTTATAGCTTTTAACTTTAGAAATCTTGCCTTTGTTTTAGAAAAAATAGGAGGAACATTGAGGTTGAGAAAAACATACAAAATATCAGCATACCAAGATGAATTTAGAAAATGATCTTCAATAATTGGAGTTGAAAACTCTTCCTGTTTATCTAATGCATTAAACATGTTTATATCAAGAGCTTGAAATTTGGATTCAGCCATAATTTTTGCTAGTCCTTGACCTTTTATGAGCTTAGTGGGCTTGATTTCTAAGTCATACTCTAAAATTACAGCAATCCACTTTCTTCTTTTGCCATCTGGATCTTGGGTCAATATGTCTTTCACCATTGAATGAGGCACAAATTCTACTATGTGGGAGTGTAAAATATAAACTTTGAAGTCTTTTAAGGCTTTGACCGAGGCAAAGGCTTGTTTTTCCATTATGTTATACTTCAGAGGGGCATCTCTCAATGCCTTGCTGAAAAATGCAATGGGTTGCTCTTGTCCATTCAAATTCTTCCGTAATAGGACAGCAGCTACTATGTGTTGTGATGCAAATGAAGAAATGAAGAAATCTTTTGGAAAATTAGTACTAATAAGAACTAGTGTTTTAGTGAGCATTTGTTTTAATACTTCAAATGATTTCTTTGCTTCTAAGGTCCATTCAACTCCTTCTTCCTTTTTAAGCATGTTTGTTATGTTTCTAAGGAGTTCAGCTAGATTGGGTATGAACCTTGTCAAGAAATTAATGTTTCCAATGAGATATTGAAGTTCCTTGATGTTTCTAGGATGGTTGATTTGCAATATACCATCAATCCTTTTTGGGTCTATCCTTATTCCTTCTTCTGAAATGATATGCCCAAGAATTTTACCTTCTTGGAGACCAAATAGAGTTTTCTTTGGATTCAAAGATAACCCAAATTTTCTACACTTTTCAAAGACATTTCTCAATTGTATAAGGTGTTCTTCATCTTTTTTAGAATAAACAGTTATATCATCAAGGTAAGTCACAATGAAGTAACCTATTTCTCTTGAAAATGCAATGTCCATGGCTCTCTGGAATGTGGCATCAACATTCATTAAACCAAAAGGCATTTTCAAATACATGAAAGTACCCCACGGTGTAGTGAAGGCTGTTTTAAGTTGATCAACAGGATGTACCAAAATTTGATTGTAACCTGAGAAGCCATCTAGAAAATAAATTCTTTTAGAACCAACTACCTTCTGTAGGATATGATCCATTTTGGGCAAAGGATAATTGTCCTTTAATGAGGCTTTGTTTAAGTTTCTAAAATCAATGCAAATCCTTATTTCTCCTGTTTTCTTCCTAACTGATACAAGATTAGACACCCACTCTGAGTATCTAACAGGGACTATAATTCCAGCATCATACATTTTTTTAATTTCCTTATCTACCAGAGGAAATTGAACAAGGTTGATTCTGCGCAATTTTTGTTTAAAAGGTTTCTAGTTTTCTTTGAGAGGTATCTTATGCTGAATTATTTCTGTATCATATGATTTCAAATCTTCATAACTCCATGCAAACATATCAGGAAACTATTTAAAAAACTCAATATATTTCAGTTTAATGTGAGCTAGTAGTTTTTTAGATAATTTGATCATCTTGGGTTTCTGTTCACTACCTATGTTGCATTCTTCTACTTCAGTTTCTATGGGTTACAATTTTGGATTCTTAGCAGCATCATTCAATTCAAATAATTCCTCTAAAGGGACCAACCCTTTTGGCAAGCTTTGGTCTTTGGATTGCAACACCTCTAAGTCTTCATCTTCTAAAACTATGCTAGTTTCTATTATCTATTTGGGTTCATTGGTTAACAGATTTATTTCAACAATCTTGAGAGATTTTTCTTCTTCAAAAAGTGGGTTTTCTTTAGTGGGACAGTCTTGTTCATAGTCTGAATTTGAGTTTGGAATTTCAAGTTCATTCTTAGACTACAGGAAGTCTTCTATTTGTTTATCTCCCTTAAAAACTTTCCAATATTTTTCATTATCTAGGACAGCTGGTCTAAATTTGACTTGGGTGGTGCATTTCTTGGTTTCATAAGGTGTAAGACAAGTTCTAGCAACAAAGGCTAAACCATTGGCAAGGAAATTTTCGTTTCTTGGGACAAATATAAGTTGGAATTCATTAAATTTTTTTAACAAGTCCATAGCATCATCTCTATAGGCCCTAAGTCTGGGATGTCTGACACTATATTCCCCATTTACTTGCCTAATAATCAACTCGGAACCGCCATGAAATTTTATCCTTTTGGCCCCTAATTTCTTCAATAAATGCAGGCCGAAAATAAGACCTTCATACTCAGCTATGTTGTTTATACATTGAAAATTTAATCTATAGGAATGCCCCTTAGCATGATTGTTTTCAGTGTTGTGTAATCATATGCCAGCTCCTGCATCATTTTTAGTGCAAGACCCATCAAAATTCATGTTCCAAAGAGGACTAATTTCAGATTTGTGATTTGTTTTATTGTTGTCCTCTCTGTCTTCTTCATCTTTCTGTTCTATACAAGGGTTTGCACTATGTTTTTATGTGTTTCGTTCCTCAAGGTTTTCAATGTCTTGAGGTTTTACTCCTTGATTTTCATGATCTGCATTATGCTTGTGACTATTCTGGACCTCAAGACCTCTACTCTGTTTGTCGTCAATTTCAAAATCAACAAACTGTTTTCTAATTCTCTCTTTATTTCCCTCTTTATCAATGGCTATAACTATGTTTTCATGTGAAGTGATTACGGCATTTTATGTTTTTCATTGATTAACCCTTGCTCTTTAAGAATATCATCATTGAAAAGAATGAAAGAGTCAAGATCAGTGTGTATGGAGTAGAGAGGAGAGTTTTCCGATCTTTTTTTACTACTCACCATGTATTTCATGTGTTTTTACCTATAGAGTCTTCTAGGTTGATTGAAGATAGGGATGGTGGCATAAGTCATATCCATCTGCATTGTGCCCTGTAACTTAGCACCCCATGACCTTGAAGGGAGCATGCCATATTTGGGGGGTATATTAGACACTACAATGTCCATCACTAAGCTCTTGTTTGGTATTTGGGCTAAGTTAACACACAGATCCTTTATTAGGCCTAGGCATCTTACCCTACTTGAATCAAAGGAATATAAATCTTTGTAGGATCTAGTTACCTCTAAGCCTAATCTTTCCATTATCACCTTGGGCATGAGGTTGTGTGATACTCCTGAATCAAGCATGGCATTGTGCAGAATATTTTCATGGATGTTTAAGCTGATGTAGAATGGAGGGGTGGTTCCTTCTTGAAATTTTCCTTCAATATTTGGTCCAAATATGAGCTCTGGGGTATCATCATTTAAGTTGACATTGTCATAAACCTCTTTTATGTTCAAATCCTTCAAAATCTGACCTCTATATATATTTTGAGTGACTAACTCATTAAGTGGGACAGAGATTTTGATTTTGGATATTTCATTCTCTAGGCAAAAAGGAATCTGGTTTTTCAAAATATTTGGTTCAGCCTTGTTAGTCACTCCTTGTTCAACAAAATCAGCTTGTTGATTTCTAGTATTTACAGTAATTAAAAGAGTTTTTTTCAGGAGCATTAGTTGAAGTGCTAGTGCTACTAGGGTTAAAACTCTGTTTTTCATTGGCTTGAGTGTTTTTCCCTTTGTTTGGATCAGAATTTACAGCCACTTTTTTATGAATTTATGGTGTCTTTTTGGGAACATTTTCAGGGTTGTTTTTAGCAGATTTATCAGAGGTTTTTCTCCTGGGATTTTCTTGATTCTTTTTACTTCTCAGGTCATATTTTTTAGGTGATTCTATTATGGAATTTTTAGAGTATTGTTCATAATAATCATTTTTTGGTCTTCTGTCATCATAATATGTATATAGGCCTTGTTTTCTTTCATGGAGGAAATCAGAATCCTCATTGCTTACTCCCAACATGTTCATGTTGTCATCCTCTATTTTTTCATTTGTCTCTTCATCCTTATTAACATAATTTTCTTGGAAAGGAGGTTTGATGTGTTGATCATCCTCTCTTTTTCTGTTTTGAGGTTGATTTCTCCTAAAGTTCTGATTCTGATTTTGAGATTGATTTTTGTTCTAGGGAGCTGATTGATTTTCCCTAGATTGTGCTTTCTCAAGTATGGTAATTTTCTTCATCATTTCCTCCATCATTATTTCCATTTTTGAACTAGATGTGGAAGGTACAGTTTCCTCCCTAAATGTTACTTTCTTTTCATTCCTCATCCTAGCTCTTTTCTCAATCAGATTAACTTCCACAGCAAGAGCTCCCTTCTGCTTGTCTTCCATAGTCAAGGGATCTCTTTCTCTTAGCTGATATTCCATTTCAGGATCAAATCCTTCAGGAAATTTGGCCAAAGCTGATCCTTGTGGAGGTTTCAAATCTGGGGGTAATGCATTATAAACACTTTTGAATCTAGTGCAATAATTTTGAATACTTTCCCCGGTGTTTCTTTTGAGGTTATTATAATCTGAAAGAATTTGGAGAGGGTTTTTTATAACTTCCCATTTGTTTAGGAATGACTGATGGAGAACTTGGAGGTCATTAATACTATGAGGGGTTAAGACTTTGAACCACTTTCTTGCTTCTCCCCCTAATCTTTGAGCAAACAATCTGAGTTTGACAGTTTCATCATCAATATTGTTTCTATCAAAATAGTCATTCATCTTGTCCACATGTTGTGAAGCAGTAGTAGAACCACTGGCATCATATAATGGAATTTTGTACTGATAGTCCTGTGGTATATTTACTAAAGGTAAAGGAAGGACTAGGGGAGCATACCATGTTGCCATGATAGGAGGTTGTGAAAAAAATGGGGGTTTTATAGGTGGAGGATGTAAGATGGGGGGGGCTGGTGAAATGGAGTGGTTTGAATAGTGAGTGTATGGAAAATAGAAGTGGATGGATGAGCAAGAGACTGTTGGGCAGATCTTGGATGAGAGAAACCAAAATTATGAAGGAAATGTAAATTAGGTGGGGTAGTTTCTCTGCTAATAGTTTTCTCACCACTATGTTGGGGTGAGTGTGAAGGCGAAAAGTCTATTTGATCAATATCATCAAGTGACCTAGTTTTGAATGGGTTTCTTAAGTCAACTTGTGAATCTTGAAGAACTGCAAGGTTTTCGGGAACATAATTAGCTCTATGGACTGGTCTGAAAATAGTTGAAGTTCTAGGCTTAGGAGACTTTCTAAGGATATTTTATGGATTATCAAATGTCTCAGGAGTATTTGGGTCAAGATAGGCTCCAGTATAAATTCTTTTAGAAGCCACTATGTTGTGGTATCAGAATTAAATGATAAGAAAAGTTTAACCAAGTATGACAATCTTTAACAGGCTAACTGATCTTTAACAAGAAAACTTAATCCTCAAAGTTTCCTGAACTGATTTTGTATGATGTTATGATAGAAATGGGTTTCCCAGTGGAGTCTTTAGGTATGTTCAGGAGCGTGGAGTCACCAGGTTGAAATTTTTATCTTTTACAAGGTAAAATGTTTTATGGTCCACCACTACTGATAGGTTTGAATACCAATATAAAAAAAATTTGGGTTTTCTGAGTTTTTATAGTCCTATGGGTTATGAGAGTGTCCTAAATTTGTTTCAGCACTTAGCTACAGTGATGAGACAAAAAACGTTTACTCTGTAGCTTACTTAGCTGATTTCTCCAAGGTTTGATAAGGGTTTGTTAGAATCCTAAGAAGTACTTAGTTTATCACTGATTCAGACAAGTCCTATGATGATCACCAATATGCTTGGTACTTCTTGAAGAAATATGATTTCACTTAAGTGAATACTGAGTTTTTAGTTTTAAGTATTTTACTCAGAAGGTCTCCCCAGTATCGTCGCCACTCTGTTAGGTCTTCGTAGTTTGCAAGATTGGAAAATACAAATGCTGCAGAGCCTACATCAAAACCACTTTGGAATCTGAGGACCTAACCATCCTAGATTCAGAGAGGGATCTCTCTATATATGTGTTTTCAAAGATATGATCTTTAAGGTTTTAAGTATGATTTTAGGCTAGTTATGAAGAACAAGGTTGTGTGTTTTTGTTTGGTTGGGCAAGATGACATGAAGATGAAGGTAGTCTTTATGAAGGGTGAAGGTGTCAGTAAGTGATAAAATGGTTCAGCTAATAAGATAAGTAAGTAACAACATCAATCCATTGGGCTATGGAGTCATAAGAGGAATTAATTGCACAACAAGGTTCAAGAGTGGTCTATGGGGCAGGTCATCCATGGCAAAGGATCTCCTTAAGTTTATTTTATGGAATGGAATGGTAAGAAATGAGGTGAAGGAAGTAAAACACATGAAGAAACAAAGAACAGTCTAACATCAGGTAAGTACTTTCAAACTAGGTTGCTTTTGACATGTACTTAAAGGAAAAAACATAAAAGTAACCTAAGATCAGGTAAGTACTTTGAAACTAGCCTACTTTTGATGTACTTTCAGGCGAAAAACATTTAACAAACAGAGAACAACTTAAGATCAATTAAATACTTTTAACTTAACATGCTTTCAACATATTCTCAAAGGAAAACATTCATGATAAACATAAAAAGTAGTCTAAGATCAGGTAAGTACTTTTGAACTAGCCTGCTTTTGACATACTCTTAAGGGAAATTTTCAAAGCAACTGTTGGAGATAAACGAGAGGACAGGGCTAACCATAAACTTCTCTAGCTCAACTTTAATTAGTGGACTTCTCAAGAAAATTTAAGGACAAAGCCTCAAGTTGTACTCAGGAAATATGGGCTTACCAACACTTCACTGGTTATACTCTATTGAATTACCTTCAAATTAACAATCAACAGAAAACATAAAGGATAAGAATTATCAGTGAGATTTAGGGTACTTCAAAAGTAAATCCTAATATATATTTTCTATTCTTTATCAGAGAATAGTGGACAGGATGAAAACATAAAGAAAATGACAATTACAGTGAGAAACACATCACGATTGACATATACCAGAATTCCATAAATCAGCTATTTGTATTTGATGTTCAAACCAGTTACACTCTTCAAGTCTAGTGGGTCTTTACAGCTTCAAACTTCTCATATCAGCTTATGTATCTTCAATTCCTAACATAGCTACAACAACTTCAAAAACTATTTACATACAACAGATATCCAAAGTCCAACCTCTATACTATCTTCTACAGAAGTATTTATAGAAGAATGAGGAGGTGGAGTGTAGAGTAGAGTCATAGGTGTAATAAATATAGATTAATGGTTTCTTGACCTTTGGGAGGCCTAAAGGAGAATATTTTTAATGGTCATCTCTATTTTAATCAATTTTACATTAATTTTCATCGCCTTTAGTCACTTTTGTTGACTTTGAGGGTTTTTGGTAGGTTGGCAGTTAATGTTGAGCTATCTTTTAAAAATATCCCTAACTATGCTTTCATTGTGCCTTCTTTCGAGGAAATAAACCTATAGGTGGCAGTTTTGGCTTTAATTGCATCACTGATGTGGCTTTTGGAGACTTCTTTTGCTAATCTATCTGTTTTTGTGGCTTTAAAACACTATTATGACTTTGATTATGCTATTAAGGCTGATTATGCCTTTTCATCCTACTCCGATCTTCAAATGTGCTTTTGCTGACAGTTTCCACCTTGAAACTCTGTTTTAACCTTAAAATAATATGATTTAACCCTTTAATCCCTCAAATTGTGCTATATCTCTTTACTATCGGGGTTTGAATGCCTTGAAACTTTAATATTTGTTGTTGATCCCTTTACTTGTGTAGAAATCTCCAAACTGTGTATTAACCACCAAACTATTGAATTCACTTTAATTCTTCGATCCTCACCCTCTGTCTTTACTTTTTTTTCCTTTATCACTGCAGACAGGGGATTTTTAGTGTGGTGGAGGGTTTTAAAGGTATGAGTAGCACTTATGCAGCACTGTCCAAACCCGCAGATGAAACTAGGTAGCCTTTATTTCATGTTTTAACCTTCAAACACATAGGAATTTGGCTTCGTCCCTTCATGAGTAACACCCACAAAAATAATGAAATATGTTACAAAAACCCTGCGGGCCGGAAAACTGCATGCAGAGGCTATGTGCGGGTGGAGGAGCTGGGAAGATCTAAAGATGCAAGTGAAGGAGGGATTTCTATGGTAGAGAGGCGAAGAAACTGTGAAAATCGATTTAAATTTGGATATAAGCACGAAAATGGCCCGGCAGTTTTATGAAAACTGTCAGTGGTTTTCGCGCGACAGATAGGCGGTAAGTGGTTAAAATGCGATTGAACATGATTCCACATGTTAGCCACCTATAAAATTTGTCATATCAAATGGTGGCTAAATCATTTGATAAAGCCTTCAAGAAACAATTCTCTTGCCAAATTGTTAGTTCTTGAAGTCTTGTGAAGATATCTTATTCTTTGATTAATATTCACTGCTGTTTCCCTCTTAAACTCTGAAATTATACATTTTTCTGAAGAAAATACTGCTACAAAAACTCCATTTTTTCCCCTCCATTCACTCATAATTGACCTCCATTTTATCCCCTTTTCTCCCATGAATTTCTTCTATTTTCCCTGATTTCCCTTCTTCCCTTCAGAAAATCCGCTTTAATAAGGTTTAAAACTCCTTTTTAAACCTTACCGAAACCCTCAAAATCCTTTGAAAATCCTTGAAAATCCATAAAAACCCACTTTTTATATTACAGGCCTCCCTAAACCACTTCCCCACCATACGACTTAGCGCTGGAAACAAGCGCAAAGGATGAAGGTGCTTATCGCAATCGGGGCATTCATTGAAACACATTTCTTTGTTATGTTAAAACCTTCGATTGTGATTGGCCCCTTTTTTATAAACCCTCGATCCCTTCACCCTTTCGCTTAACTCGGAGCCCACAATCGAGCGCTAAAACATTATAGAAAACCCTCCCCGATGCGATTTTCCCTTTGTATTTCATAAAAACCCACTTTTCTATGTTTATATTAAAACCCGCCAGTTCATTGTTTTTAATGAAAACCAACCGTTGATCTAAAGGCCGATCGACGATCAATAAAGTCTCGAATTGGATTTTTTCCATCAGGCGCATTTTAAAATCCCCCTCCTTTGTCCTGATTCTGATTGGCCCCTCTTTTGTATATAACCCCCAATCCCTCCGCTTTTCTTTATATAGCCAAAAGGCCCCACAATCGGGCACTAAAACATAATGTAAAACCCCTCCCCGATACAAAATATCCTTTGTATTTCATAAAAAATCTGATTTTCTTATGTTTCAAAGGGTTCTGCCAGTTCATGGTCTAAACCATTCCCGGCCATTGATCTTAAACCGATCAACGATCGGCAAAATCTTGCATTGAAGATTTCATTAGTCGCATTATAATATTTTATTTCCCTCTCCCGATTGGAAATATCCCAATGGATTCTCAACCATTGATCTTCCCCACCAGATCAATATCCGCTAGCCCACATCGATCTAATCTTAAACCCATCCCCTTGCCTGTGACCTCCTCTGATTCATTTCCCACCGTCGATCTGATCCTCAGATCAACGGTCTACGTTCAATCGCATCAGAGATTTTCTATGTGCCCATTCCTCTCTCCTCCTCCGATTGCATACATTCTGATTGTATCAAGGCCATCCATACACCCAGATCTGATGGTCCAGATCAATCTCCGCAACCTTTGTAAATTTTATGAACCCCGCTGTATAAAGTTTGAAATGAGATCTCCGCCGTTGATCTTTGCAGATCAACAGCTCACATTGACCCATTCTCCGCCTTACCATCACTTCATATTTTATTCATTTGATCCCCAGATTGGATCTGGACCATCCATCCATTTCATCCAATGGTCCAGATTGAACACGATAGGCCCAAATCCTTTGGGTCTTACCCTTCCTAGATCAAATCTCCGTCGTCCATCCTTGATCGGACAGTCAAGATTGAAACCACCTTCCTCTGCCCCACCTGTTATCTCCCAAGCATCTGTTATTTATCACCTCTCTCCACAGCTTTCTGATCTAAGACCTCTGATCTAAAGGCTAGCGCGCAGTTTCGCGTAGATTTAAGCCCAACAGATAATTTCTAAATTTCATGCGATATAGGTGGTTTTGAAATGCCACATGTCAGGCTCTAATGCATATCGCGTTCGAAAATTTAAAACCGCCCTTCCTCGATTTTTCTGCGCGAAACCATTGGTTTCTTTAGCCAAAACCACCCTTCTCTTTTATAATGCATTTCATCAAGTTCATTCTCCACCATTGATCTTTGCAGATCAGCGGTCCCAGTTTAATCCATCCATTACATTATCTCCCTCCACCATCCTCCAAGGGACTCCATCGATCAACCTTAGTTGTTGATCTCTGAGGCCGATCTCATCCGATGGCCCAGATTCCTTTCAGAAACCCTGAATTTTGTTTTAACCATATTTCCTCTGCCAAAGGTTCTTTTAACCCACTTTCTTTATAATTTCCCCAGTTCATTATAAATTTGGCCCCCCCACTTTATAGAAACCAGATAAATCTTGATCGTTGATCTCTGCAGATCAACGACCCTAACTTAAATCTCCTTGTCATTTCATCAACCGCCTTCCTTTTTGACCCCCGCGAGAAAATCTCCACCGTTGGATGCTTTCATCCAACGGTCACTATCCAAACCTAAACCTCTGAAGCAGTTAACCCAAAATACGCAGGATTTTCTAACTTTTTCTTGTTTGTGCAAGTTTTAATAATTTTTTCAAAAGTTTTAAAAGGAAATTGAAGGTCGGGGATGACGATCCCCCAGGCCTTTAATTATCAAAGAGATTGTTCCACAGGGTTTCCTGTCCAAGTTTTCCAGTTCCTCATGAGCACTGACACCATTATAAAAGCCCCTGTAACGCCTGCACATCAACAAGACACAACAAAATTTGATCAAGTAAAGAGTATCCGTGTGAAAGGATCCCGCCACAGCAGAGATGAAGAATTGAAGATTTTTAAACACAGTTTCGAGGGATTACGGCTTAAATTGACTATTTAAAGCCTAGTCCACTCAATTAAGCACAGTTAAAGAACTGAAGACAAAATTTAGGCCTAATTAAGCCTAACATACAGAATTAAAGCAAATTAACAGTGTTTAAAGAAAGACGATTAGACCTATCAATCCGAGAAAGCCTCCATTGTCACATCAGAGGCTAATTGAATCCTCTCAGCTACCAAAAGCCACATGTAGCCTCAAAGCATTCAGAAGAGGTAGATTTATTACTCGAACAGAGGATATTTTCCTTAATACAGTTGAACAGTTATTTCAAATTTAAACTATCAGTAGAGTTATTACGAAGATAACACAGAGCCTTAAAGTGAACGAAATCATCCCAGTGAGCTTAATAATTAATGTAAAATAATTAATATAGAGGAATATCTAAAATCTTCTCCATTGAGCCCCTCAAAGGCCGAGAAGCATTAAACTGTATTAATTGAACTTAGAAGATCTTTTATCCTATCCCACCTCCTCATTTCTTCTATAAATACTTCTGTAGAAGATGAGATAATGTTGGTCACTGCATATCTGTTGCATGTAAATAGTTTACTGAAGGTGCTGTAAGCTCTATTTGTAATTGAAGATACCTAAGTTGAGATGAGAAGTTCGAAGCTATAGAGAACCATTGGACTTGAAGATTGTAACTAGTTTGAAGCATCAAATACAAGCTGATTTATGGGATCCTGGTCTATGTCAATGGTGATGTTTTTCTTATTGTAAATTGTTATTTTATTTCTATTTCCATTCTGTCCATCTTCTCTGATAAATAACAACAATTACAGAGTTATGATTTACTGTCAAAGGTACCCTACTCTTGCTGATAAGCTTTATCTGAATGTTTTCTTTCAATTGTGCAATTTAAGAATGGTTAAATACAGTCCAAGCAGTTAGGAATGTTGGCGTTCCCTCGTCCTACTGTCTGAACATTAAACATTGTTCTTGAATGTTATTTTTAGTTTCTGCCAAGTAAATTTGAACTAGGTAAGTCTATGGTGAGCCCTCTCCTCTAGTTTTATCTCCAAAGGTTGTCTAAAAATTTCTCTAAGAGTATGTTGAAATCAGGCTTGGTTCAAAGTCCTTACCTGATCTTAGACTATTCTTTGTTTATCTTAAGTAAAGTCTTCATAATTTTTTTAATTAAGGTATGAACTAGGGAAGTCTATGGTTAGCCCTGTTCTCTAGTTTTCTTCTCCAATGGTTTCTTTGAAAGGTTTCCCTTTGTGGTTTAAATGTTTTCTATTGAAAGTGCATCGAAAGTAGGTTAGTTTCAAAGTACTTACCTGATCTTACATTAATTTTATGTTTTTCTGAAGTGTATGATGAAAGCAGGATAGTTTCAAAATACTTACTTGATCTTAGGCTGCTCTTTCTTCTTCATTTGTTTAATTCCCCTTCTTATTGTTTCATTTCATTCCATAAAATCAACTTCAAAGAGATCCTTAGACATAGATTACTTGCCCCATGGACTACTCTTGAACCTTGTTGTTTCAATTAAATCCTACTATGACTCCATAGCCCAATGGATTGAAGCTGTTTCTTGCTTATCTTCTTAGCTGAATTAATCTTTCACTTTCATTCATCTTCACCCTTCATTTAGACTTCCTTCACCTTCACATATCTTTTCCCAACCAAAACAAACAAAAATCTTGTTCCTCATAACTAGCCTAATATCATACCCAAAAGCCTTAAAGATAAATCAATCTTTGCACTTATAGAGAGATCCCTCTCTGGATTCAGGAGGGCTAGATCCTAGAATCCCAAAGTGGTTCAAGTGTTCTCCCTGTAGCTTTAGTCTCACCAATCTGCTAGAATTACAAGGAGCTAACATTTCTGGTGACTCCACTGGGGATTTTTCAGTGAAATCACATCTATACATGCTTAAGGACCTCAGTAAAACATTTGATTTAAGAACATTTGGTATATTAGCCAGCTGAGCCACCAGGCATAACATTTCTGGTGACTCCACTGGGGATTTTGAGTATTTTTCATCCTAAATACCTTTAAAAAACCTCATATTACCTCTTGATTTAATGACATTTGTTCTGTTATCCAGTTGAGCCACCAGGCATAACATTTCTAGTGACTCCACTGGGGAGATTTGATTCAGTTTCATCTTAGATACTCCTAAGACTCAGCGCACCCATAATCTCCTTATATTGGTATTCATAATAAACATAGTGGTGGAACCATAAAACATTTTACCTCTTTAAGAGCTAAAAATTTTCCACCTGGCGACTCCACACTCTGAAACTCCGAAAAGACCAAATGACTCCACTGGTAGAAGACCTTGAACTGATTAACCAAACACAGTGACCTCTTTTTCTAATTTACAAACATGGATTTATAAATAGACCCAGAAGACAAACATATGGTCATGATGGAAATATTGATGTACATGCTTGGAAGAAGGGTGGATAGGTTTATGGCGAATCTGAACGTTGGTGATCCAGAGAAACATTTACCTTTCCCTGAGAAAAAATAAACTCTACCACTACAAGACATGTATGATGAACAATATTATAGAGAAAATGATCAAGAAAAAATTCAAATCATGATGGAAAGGATGATGTACATGCTTGGAAAGAGAATGGATAGGTTGATGTCTAACGTAAATATTTATGATCTACAACAACTATGCTTTTATCTAATCAAACACAAGCCCAATCACCTCAAGACAAAGAGAGTGACCAAGATATGTATCATGATCAAAACCTTATAGAAGATGCTGAGCGAACTTACAAAGAAAGCAATAAAGAAGGTTGTCAAGAAATTTTTGATTGCCTGCCTATGACTTGTACTATGTTGATAAGAGAACTTCATGACCATAATGAAACAACTTATAGTGAGCAGTGCTTTGATCAAACAAATAGCCACTTTCAAAACGCAGAATCTGATGTAGGAGGAAAACTAGTTCATATAGTGACTCCCCCTCTACATTATAACCAATATCCGATTACACAAGAAGAGTGGCATCCTGATAATGTAGAAAAAACAACTCATGAGCCCTGTATTCGAACTGAGTATTTCAACAATCATGAGGAATTTTTTGAAACGCAAGAAGATCAGGAAACGATATAAAATCCTCAAAGTTTCCTTGCAAGCACAAGTCAAGATCCCCTAGAAGAGGCTTAAGAAAACATCCAGCCTCAAAATCAGCCTTTACAAGAGACATAGAACTGTTGTACTTTTGATCAAAGTAACATCGAAACATCTTCCCCTTTGACAGAAAAAGATATAGATCAAACTATTAATAAATAGTCAGTCTCTAAAACTCATTGCGAAATAAATATTCTTGCTCCGCACGTAAATAATTTTTTTGTAAAGATGCAAAAAGTTCTTTTGTTGATCATAAGAAAGAGGGTAGCTCCTTTTCTATTTATGTTGAAAGAAAAATCTCTCCTTTTACAGAAGAACAAATTGATCAAATACTAAACAAGCAGCTACCCTCCAAACCATCATCTTAACAAGACAGTCATGAATATGGTGCCTATTCCATAGAACAATATAATGGCACTCAAGAAAAAGAGGATATTAAGGAAATTAATGATAAAACTGAAACTAATCCTCTTTGGAATATGAATTTTGATGGGTCATGTACTCAAATTAATGCAGGTGCAGGAATATGGCTTTACAATACCAGAAAAAATCATTCTGAATCCCATTCATACAAATTGAGTTTTCAATGCACAACTGACATTATAGAGCATGAGGAACTCCTCTTAGGGCTATATTTATTGAAGAAATTAGGAGCCTAGAAGATAACAGTTCATGGAAATGCATAATTGGTAATTATGCAAGTGAAAGGTGAATGCGTGGTTAAACATCCCAGACTTAGAACTTATAAGAATGATGCCATGGATTTGTTAAAATCTTTCAAAGAATTCCAACTTATCCTTGTTCCTAAATACCAGAACAGTTTTTATAGTGGATTAGCCCTTGTGGCTAGTACATGTCTGAGACCTTGGTAGAGAAAACAATATAAAATTCAAGAAAAATCCAGACCAGCTGTGCCAAACAAGAAAAGATACTGGAAAAAATTTGAAGGAGAAAAACAAATAGAATACTATCCTACTAAGGATATACCATCTTCTCAAGAAGAAATTTCTCCCATCACTGATATCAAGCTGCCATTCAAAGAACCTGAATTTATATCAGAAGTAAGCATAGATATAGAGAAAGAAGAAATATCACTGCTTATTTTTTTGCAGGTTAAGAATGATGATGCTTCCATGGCACATACTGAAGATATACTCCCCAAATTTGAAGTCTAGGAAGCAGAAAATCCACCAGACATGGAGGTCCAAAAAGAAGAGAATCTTCATATTTTATTTGTTGATCCTTTGGAAGAATATGTGGAAGTCCCAACTGGCTCAAATTATCAAGCATGGATCCTTTACAAGAGCCAAAGACATGATAAGCTATCACCTCATGTGATAGCCTTGGTTTTGAAGACTAATCTTCATAATATACTATGCATACCTCTGACAAGAAGCCAAAGTTTCTTCTTCTTTATGACATTACTCAACTGGCTACATTGGAACTTTTTTATCATATAAAGATGTAAATACTCCAAGTTAGAATAGGTTAGATAGAAATGTCAATAAATCTCAGTTATGAGAAATTAGATAGTTGTTGATTTTTGTCTTCAAGAAAAATAAAAAGTACAAAAACAATAGAAAGAGAAAAGAGGGCAGATTGTGAAAACAAGAAAGGTACAACCCCATACCAAAAAAAAAGAGAAACAAAATTTGAAAGTGTGCAAGCTCAAATGCCACTCCTAAAAAATACACTTCCAGTTAGTCATACAGCCTAATATTGACTAATTAGTTTTAAATTGACTGCTGATAGGCTAGTGAATCAGATTTGCCAAACAACTTAATCTTCGCTTATCAGTTAGGTGGATTAGGATAGAAAAATAAAGGTTCAAACAAGCTCAAAATCCGAACCTATGATTCCAAAAGAAGAATGACTCCAAACTGTTTAAATCGTGAGTCAAAGACAGAAGTAAACTGGTTCTAATAAGCCCAAAACTTGAACCAAATAACAAAGAGAGAACAACTCAAACAAAAGTAAAAAACAGAGCTGAAGAAAAGGAAGGATGAGCTTAAAACTTTCAGATCTTAAGCCTTCAACATTTTGATTTAATTTTCTGCAAATAATTATCTATGTGTAGCTTGTTTTTTATGCCATAGATCAGAAACAAGTTAGACCGTTCAATCCCCGACTTGTATGCTTTTAAATTTCCTATTTTAGAAGTTAGAGAATAAAACTATGAGACTCGTTTAATCCTAACAGTATAACAGATTAGGTAGAGAAGCTTATGAACTCAATTGTTTAACTGAAATTAAGTGGAGAAATAAGAAGCAGACTTACATTATTTTTATGCATTCAAAAGAAAAAAATGTTTGTAAAAGAGTTTGCTAACCCATGTACCCGCAAAGAAGAAAAAAATGTTAGATCAGTAGGACTGTGTAGGTAGAAAGCTTATTTTGATAGTATTCCATTGTCTTTTATGGCCGCTAACATTTTGAGAGCAAAAATAGATCATCCAAGTGAAGAAAGTAGCCCAATGAATGAGGCATCGACTGGGCCCTAGAGAATACGTCTGAAAGTTCTTGGTGCCTTCAAGAAGGTACCATCCCCATGTGGAGCCACTGTTAGCCACCTATAAAATTTGTCATATCAAATGGTGGTTGAATCATGTTTTAAAGCCTTCAAGAAACAGTTTTATTGCCAAAATTTTTAGTTCTTGAAGTCTTGTGAAGATATCCTATCCTTTGATTAATCTTCACTACTGTTTCCCTCTTAAACTCTAAATTTTACTTTTTATGAAGAAAAGACCGTGGCAAAAACTCCATTTTTTCCCTCCTTTCACCCATAATTGACCTCCATCCTCCACTTTATCCCCTTTTTTCCCATAAAATTCCTCTATTTTTCCTCATTTCCCTTCTTCCCTTCATAAAAACCCCTTTGATAAGGTTTAAAACTCCTTTTTTTCCTTATCGGAAGTTTTCAAAACCTTTGAAAATCCTTTAAAAATCCATAAAAACCCACTTTTTACATTATAGGCCTAAGCCCCTTTGGGCTAAGCCCTAAACAACTTCCTCACTATAACCTGAAAATGTGAACCAAGCACAAAGGCTGAAGGCACTTATTTAATTGGGGCGTTCTGCGATGGACGCGTTTCTTTGTTTAAATGAAAAGTCCCGATGCGATTGGCTCCTTTTTATAAACCCTCGATCCCTTCATCTTTTCATATACCCAAAATCCCCACAATCAGGCGCTAAACATATAAATAAACCCTCCTCGATGCAATATTCCTTTGTATTTCATAAAAACCCACTTTTATATGTTTATATTAAAACCCGTCGGTTCATTGTTTTTAACGAAAACCAACCATTGATCTAAAGGTCGATCGATGATCAATAAAGTCTCGCATCAGAGTTTTTTCATCGGGTGCATTTGAAAAGCCCCCTCCTTTGTCCCGATTCCAATTGGCCCCTCTTTTGTATATAACCCCCAATCCCTCCGCTTTTCTTCATATAGCACAAAGGCCCCGCAATCGGGTGCTAAATAATAATGTAAAACCCCTCTCCGATACAAAATATCCTTTGTATTTCATAAAAAAACCAATTTTATTATGTTTCAAAGGGTTCCGCCAGTTCATGGTCTAAACCATTCCCGACCATTGATCTTAAACCGATCAACCATCGACAAAATCTCACATCGGAGATTCCATTAGTCGTGTTATAATATTTTATTGCCCTCTCCCAATTGGCAATGTCCCGATGGATTCTCAGTCGTTGATCTCCCCTGCCAGATCAAGATCCAACGGCCCACATCAATATAAACTTAAGCCCATCCCCCCACCTATGACCTCCTCCGATTCATTTCCCACCATCGATCCGATCCTCAGATCAACGGTCTACATTCAATTGCATTAGAGATTTTCTGTGCGCCCATTCCTCTCTCCTCCTCCAATCGCAAACTTTCCGATTGTATCCAGGTCGTCCATACACCCAGATCCGACGGTCTAGATCAATCTTTGCAAACTTTGTAAATTTTATGAACCCCACTGTATAAAGTTTGAAATGAAATCTTCGTTGTTGATCTCTGCATATCAACGGCTCACATTGACCCATTCTTCGCCTAACCATCACTTCATATTTTATTCATTTGATCCCCAGATTGGATATGGACCATCCATCCGTTTCATCCAATGGTCCAGATTCAACGCAATAGGCCCAACTCCTTTGGGTCCTACCCTTCCCAGATCAAATCTCTGCTGTCCATCCCTGATCGGACGGTCAAGATTGAAACCACCTTCCTCTGCCCCAGCTATTATCTCCCGAGCATCTGTTCTTTATCGCACTCTCTCCACAGCCGTCCAATCTAAGACCTCTGATCTTACGGCCAGTGTGTAGTTTCATGTAGATTTAAGCCTGAAAGATAATTCCTAAATTTCACGCGATACAGGCGGTTTCAAAATGACACATGTCAGGCTCTAACGAATATCGCGTTTGAAAAGTTAAAACTGCCCTTCCTCCATTTTGCTGTGTGAAACCGCTAGTTTCTTTAGCCGAAACCACCCTTCCCTTTTATATTGCATTTGATCACGTTCATTCTCCACCATTGATCTCTGCAGATCAACGGTCCCAGTTTAATCCAGTCATTACATTATTACCCTCTACCATCCTCCAAGGGACTCCATCGATCAACCTCAACCATTGATCTCTAAGGCTGATCTCATCCAACGGACCAGATTCCTTTCAGAAACCCCAAATTTTGTTTTAACCATATTTCCTCTGCCAAAGGTTCTTTTAACCCATTTTCTTTATAATTTCCCCATTTCATTATAAATTTGGCCCCCCCGCTTTATAGAACCCGTATCAATCCCGACCATTGATCTCTGCAGATCAACGACCCTCACTTAAATCTCCTCGCCATTTCATCAATTGCCTTCCTTTTTGACCCCCGCGAGAAAATCTCCACTGTTGTATGCTTTCATCCAACGGTCACAATCCAGACCTAAACCTCTAAAGCAGTTAACCCAAAATATGTAGGATTTTCTAACTTTTTCTTGTTTGTGCAGGTTTTAATAGTTTTTTCAAAATTTTTAAAAGGAAATTGAAGGCCGAGGATGACGATCCCCCAAGCCTTTGATTATCAAAGAGATTGTTCCACAGGGTTTCTTGTCCAAGTTTGTCAGTTCCTCATGAGCATTAACACCATTATAAAATCCCCTGTAATGCCTACACATCAACAAGACACAACAAAATTTGATCAAGTAAAGAGTATTAGTGTGAAAGGATCCCACCACAGCAGAGATGAAGAATTGAAGATTGCTAAACACAGTTTCAAGGGATTATGTCTTAAATCGACTATATAAAGCCTAATCCAGTCAATTAAGCACAATTAAAGAGCCGAAGATAGAATTTAGGCCTAATTAGGCCTAACATACAGAATTAAAGCAAATTGAAAGTGTTTAAAGAAAGACAGTTAGATCTATCAATCCGAGAATGCCTCCACTGCCACATCAGAGGCTAATTGAATCCTCTCAGCTACCAAAAGCCACCTGTAGCCTCAAAGAATTCAAAAGAGGCAGAGTTATTACCTGAATAGAGGATATTTTCCTTAATACAGCTGAACAGTTATTTCGAATCAAAGAAACTAATTTAAACTATCAACAAAGTTATTACGAAGATAACACAGAGCCTTAAAGTCAACGAAATCATCCCAGCGAGATTAATACTTAATGTAAAACAATTAATACAGAGGAATATCAGAAATCTTCTCCATTGAGCCACTCAAAGGCCGAGAAGCATTAAACTGTATTAATTGAACTTAGAAGATCTTTTATCCCATCCCACCTCCTCATTTCTTCTATAAATACTTCTGTAGAAGATGAGATAATGTTGGTCACTGCATATCTGTTGCATGTAAATAGTTTACTGAAGCTGCTCTGTTTGTAATTGAAGATACCTAAGCTGAGATGAGAAGTTTGAAGTTGTAGAGAACCATTGGACTTGAAGATTGTAACTGGTTTGAAGCATCAAATACAAGTTGAATTATGGGATCTTGGTCTATGTCAATGGTGATGTTTTTCTTATTGTAAATTGTTATTCTATTTTTGTTTCCATTCTGTCCATCTTTTCTAATAAAGAACAGCAATTACAGAGTTAGGATTTACTGTCAAAGGTACCTTGCTCTTACTGACAAGCTTTATATGAATGTTTTCTTTCAATTGAGAAATTTAAGAATGGTTAAATACAATCCAAGCAGTTAGGAATTCTGGCATTCCCTCATCCTACTGTCTAAACGTTAAACATTGTTCTTGAATTTTATTTTCAGTTTCTGCCAAGTAAAGTTGAACTAGGGAAGTCTATGGTGAGCCCTTTCCTCTAGTTTTATCTCCAAAGGTTGTTTGAAAATTTCCCTAAGAGTATGTTGAAAGCGGGCTAGGTTCAAAGTCCTTACCCAATCTTAGACTATTCTTTGTTTATCTTAATTAAAGTCTTGATAAGTTTACTAATTAAAGAATGAACTAGGGAAGTCTATGGTTAGCCCTGTCATCTAGCTTTCTTCTCCAACGGTTGCTTTGAAAGGTTTCCCCTTGTATTTTAAATGTTTTCTATTGAAAGTGGATCGAAAGCAGGCTAGTTTCAAAGTACTTACCTGATCTTACATTACTTTTATGTTTTTCTCAAGTGTATGTCGAAAGAAGGATAGTTTAAAAGTACTTACTTGATATTAGGTTGCTCTTTGTTCTTCATTTGTTTAATTACCCTTCTTATTGTTTCATTTCATTCCATAAAATCAACTTCAAAGAGATCCTTAGACATAGATGACTTGCCCCATGGACTACTCTTGAACCTTGTTGTTTCAATTAAATCCTACTATGTCTCCATAGACAAATGGATTGAAGTTGTTTCTTGCTTATCTTCTTAGCTAAATCAATCTTTCACTTTCATTCATCTTCACCCTTCATTTATACTTCCTTCACCTTCACATATCTTTGCCCAACCAAAACAAACAAAAACCTTGTTCCTCATAACTAGCCTAATATCATACCCAAAAGCCTTAAAGATAAATAAATCTTTTCACTTATAGAGAGATCCCTCTCTGGATTAAGGAGGGATAGATCCTAGAATCCCAAAGTGGTTCAAGTGTTCTCCCTGCAACTTTAATCTCACCAATCTGCTATAATTACAGGGAGCTAACACCACACACTATGCGACACCTGTCTTTTTAGAAAACTGCCAGTATCGCATGATTTTAGAGAGTTAAACTCCGGGCACGAAAATTTCAAGATATACCACCACAGTCATTGGATGAAAGGGATGAGATCGGACGGTGCAGACCGAGCGCAATGGAAAAATTGCTCAGGAAAAAATGAAGGTGGAAACAAGGTGGCAGTGTTAGATAGGGCAGACGCTATATGTGGTGGATGGTATGCCCCAGCAGAGTTGGGTCATCAGGATCAATGATAACCGTTAGATCTATAAGATCTACGGTGTGGGTTTGATGCTGGAGGCAAAACAAAGAAATGTGTTGGGAAATCCAGGAATGGAACGAGCAAGCAATGACTGTCAAATCGATTCGATCGACGGTCAAGATCACTTGGGGATTTTGTATATGCGCGAGAAGATTTTCAAAGGGGACATAAGTTTCTTTTGAGGGGCGCGATGGTATAAGGGAGAAAGGAGGAGCTTAAGGTGAGGGCGTTGGGGCGTGATTCTATGGAGTAGAAGCGACCAGGAGCAGAAGAAAGGGTTGGGGCTTATCGCATCGGTGTTTCACCAAGGAACAAGTTAAGGGGACAAAAATGGAAGTCCGATTATGCGATGCGATGAGCGCTTAGCGTCCAGTCATGGGGTTTAGTCATATGACAAAAAAAAAGAGCCGGGGCTAAGCTGAAAATGGGCTAAAGCCTGAGGGTAAAAAAGGGCTTAAAATGAAACCTTTTTGGGTGTTTTTAAGTGTTCTGATAGGCAGAATGAGGGCTTTTAAACCATTACAAAGGGTTTTTTAATGATTTAAAAGGGGATTTTTATGAAAAGAAAGGTAATTCAGAGAGTCTATGGGGATATTGGAGGGAAAATTAGAAGGATAAAAGGGTCTTTTTCAGGGGAAATGGAGGGTAAAAAGGGCTACAATGAGTGAATGAAATGATGAAAATGGTGTTGTTTAGGAGACAATTTTGAAGGGAACAACAGATTTCTTGTTGGATTTTTTGGATGGAATAACAAGCTTTTGAAGGGGACAACACTATTTAAGGAATAGAAATTTAGGGAACATCAGCTAGGGAACAACAACTTAAGGAACAAAAACTGGTAAGGAATAACAGACTTCAAGAATGAATGATTTTCTATGAAAATGATTTCTTGAAGGCTCGGGACTTGTTTTTAGCCATCATTTGCTATAACAAAAATTTACTGATGGCTAACAGCCCCGATGCCTTGTGCTGTGAAAATGACCCTATTGGTTTCAAAATCATAGCCAGAGTAGACCTCTCAGCTAAATATTCCACTGATGATATCAGAATACACCCCTCCGTAAGAGGCACACTGCCACAATGAAGCTCCGTAAAACGTTGAAGCACTACTCTCCTAGGTGGGAATGGATAGGGGAGTGCCTCACCCTGAGGCAGAAGAATGGTCATGAAATAAATATCCATCTTTGGATGGATAGTGAGCTCATGCCCTCGCAGCACCATCACCTTACGTGCATTTTCCAGCAACGGACTGAGTAGCGCAGTAATCGATCTTGTGACCGCAGGAGGTCATTCTCAAGGAACTAGAGATGATCCCACTGAGAAAGTTGTTGGCGAGCATTGGAATCTTGTGCCACAGCAATACGGAGGTCCGGCAAATCTCTCTCTCTCCACAACATCTTTTCACCAAGCAGACACACATCAGTGACATCAAAACAACAAAAAATTTAAAATTTTCCCAGAAATTTTCAAAAAAATAGCCTTAGCCTTTCAACGCGCCTACCTCCCAAACAGGCGTGCTTACCAAATGTCTGTGTCATAAACAGATGCAAAGGACACATGCAAAAATCACCTATAGGCACGAAATTTCCACACAAAATCCTCAATTTCACGCGTAAATTCTGTGCATGTGCGTTGATCGCCTACGCGGTCAAGGCAAAAAATGGCTAGGGTTCTGTACAAACCCAATTTGTATAGACACCTAACTAGTAACGCTGAAAAGATAATAAAATAGGACATTCTGGGGCCTACCTAACACAAGCAGCACAAATCTTGGGTGCATAGGCTGACCACAATGGCCACAAAGGCTCAACAACAAGCTCCGACCTCTTAGACTCTCAAACACTCAAATGACACAAATGAGTTAAAATGAGCCATATTGAGCCATATATCGCCCTTTTCAAAAAAATTTGAAGGATCATAGTGAGAGCTCAGATAGCCCAATTTAAAAATAGAAAGAAACATAATGATTGGCACCTCATAATGCTTAAAGGTGGCTTCACACATTCACATCTCCGAAAAAATAATTTTTTCAGTTCCAACAGGTATGCCTTTTGTTATCGTCCTTTCATTCAACACATTTTTTAATATATTTGAATGAAAATATTCTTTCACTTCGGTTATTTTTTGCAGGCATTATATAATACGCCAAACCACTTATTCCCCCATGCATCGAAGGTTCCAGAGTAGGTATCATTTTACCCTCAGCATGATAGCGTCCTAAAGAAACTTTGCATATCCTGACATCATTTCTCCACAAGAAATCACCCATAGGTTCCAAACACGTGACCATGTTTATCATCTCCCAACCTTGCACACGATAAACATCCTCGTTGGTTAGTAGAGCCTCCCCCTCCATGGCATCCATCACTCAAAGTAGACCATACATCAAAAATATGATGTCATGGCCATATCACCTCACTCGAGGAAGCACTTCATGGTCATTCAGCCACCATGCATCAAGTCAAGTTTTACCATAAACCCATTTCCCGAACTACAATTTTCACAAAAATATCGAACAAGCACCACCACATCTTGCATTCGGCATACCATCCCTCATCAGCATAACCCATCTATGATATTTTAGATCCACTTCATTATCCCCGCACTGAGACTAACGAATGGGCCCCCCACCCTCAACAAAAACAACTTCCTCACACCATCAGTGAGTTTTTTTTTCATGATTTTGGGGCACCCATCTCCATGTTTTGTACAATCCAAACCAATTTTTTATTCTTTTGGAAAGTGTACAAATATTTTTTTAGGAGAACTTCCCCCACCCATCCACCCATTTTTCTCCCATGGAATTAGTCCTATAATATCCCAAAAGGGAAAATGCAGTAATACTTCACGCAATATAAGAACTTACAGCAAGATAAACAATAAATCTAAGTACAAATCAGAATATGCAAAAAGAGTGCTATGGTAACCGTTGGGGTGGTTATTTTCGAAGATCCTCTCAGAGCTTTCCTCAGGCACTGAGGCAGACAGTTAGATTAGCTATGTTGTTCACAAAGATGGCATGAGCATGTTCATATTAGCTTGAAATAACTTGAAGGAATACAATAGATAATTACCTCTTTGACGGTCTTGGAATCTCTTGGAGAACGCTGAGCAGCAAAGTAAGAGTCCTTCTTCGCCGGCTCCAAATCTGAGACCTGCAATCAGTCAAAGCACCCACGTAACTTCTAATATAACAAGTATTCTATCAATTAAATCAATAATAAACATCTAGATTATACACATCTGAGCCATTCATATCATACTAAGTAAATATTGAAACAACAATAATAACATTAAGCATTGAATGGACAAAACGAACACAGTTCTATTGATTTTGCAAGAAGGAGGATTACAACCATCAGTTGTACCAAGCCCTCCTCAGTCTCCCAATCTCTCTTCTCTCTCTAGTGAAGAAGTCCAAGTCAACAAAATCTCTAGGAGCCTCTTTGACTCTTGGCCTTCACAATGTCACACTATTCTCTATTCCACAAGTATGCAAGAACTTTGAGCAATCCTTCGACCTTCAATTAAGAGCCTTCAGCTCCTTCTTATAGGAGAGGGAGAAAGCCATTGTTGCCCTTCTCTTTCCACTAGTTTGGAATGGAAAAAAATTAGATGTTTCTTTGATCTCTATGCTTTTGCCTCCTTTGGAGTTCAGTCTTTCATGGCAATGACCAATAATGAACTGGTGCTTCTGCAGTTTCCTTTGTGAACTGATTCCTTTGTGAGGGAAAGTCGGAGATTCAAATCATTCTCCGCGCTCTTTTCCCAATTCAAACTTAAAACACGGGTAACGCTTCCCTTCAGTGTAAACAGAGCGTTGCCCTAGCCACTAACGCGGCCAATGCACTGCTTGCCTGCGTTATAACGCCCTTGTTCTGTTCTTCATAGGCGTTACCCTGGCAGAAATAGGTTTAACTTAGGTCTTTGTACTTCTTCCATATTTTTCTTCCCCTCTGAGCTGATGAGGAGGTATTTTGACCTATAACAGATGCCCCCTAAAGTGTGAGGTCAGAGACGAAGACGATGGCTGAAATACTTTATAATTTGTAGAGATAGAGAGAGATTGAAAGACTGAGGAAAACCTGAAACAACAACATATGTCAGAAAATATAGTATTTGCCTAGAGTCGGGCATGTCCCATGCTCAGTAGTTTAAACAACATGATTTCTCTAGAATAGAGATATGAAGAATCTGTCCACCAATAGGCACAATGTGGAAGTGTCTGTCATAACAGGATCAGGCTGAAGAAGCTATCTCCATAAACAATATCGCAGCTTGGGGAAGGGAACACAACTTTAATGGTGTAGCCTTTTGCCCCAAGGTCTTGACCGCCGATTCACTTAAACTACATATTTCTCAACATGTGAATGAAGGAGTTGTCGTCGAACATGTGAGAAATCGTCTGATTACCAGTCAATAATGAAAACTGTTAACAGACGCGAAGGTGGCCACCGATAATGATGATGGTCCCTAAGATGCCCAATACAATCTAGCGAGTGTGAATAAAAGGAGTTGAAGTCGAACACTCGTAGAATCATTCGACCAAGAGCCAATGATGAAGACCCTTGATCAAACACAAGACTACCTGCCACTGATGTCTGCAAGTATCTGGGTACTGATGGGTTTCTGGATCAACTTCCTAGATAAGGTGTTGAAGTCGAGAGGAAGTGATCTGTTGAAAGGTAGGCACTGAGGCGTCCTACATCAGTCAACACGAAACGGAAACCAACTGATTTTGTTTATGATTTGAGATAAGGAAGAGGAAATGGGAACGTCAGACGACAAATAATTTCTGGCATAATGAACGGTTTGGTTGATAACAGATAAGAGACACGAGATCTTCCTTGAATCAATGGTGCGTTCCAGTAGGTGACTATGCATGAATGATGAACACTCAAAGAAAGTGTGTTAGATTTACCTGTGCAGGACACGGAAATGAAAAGCATTAACACCATGACAGAGGTCATTAATCATGAAGAGTTGGAAGTGCATATACCATAGTAATTTAGCTCAGTCATCTTTTGAAATAAAAATAGAGGTGGTATCCACACCAAATTTTCCCTTCTGATAAGTTAACTATTCAAGATGAACTGTATGGATTTCCTAACAGGAGAAACCAAAATGTCGAAAGCAACTCCTGTGCCTTGACTGACTGATTTAATGAAATCAGACAGTGTAAACAAGGAATTTTTTCTCAGTACTAGAGAGTTCAAAATGTCGTAAGACAATCCCCATGTCCAGTTGATTAGTTAACTAGTTCAGATGAGTAAATTATACTTTTCACAAGTTAATGAGTCTGAAAAATGTCGTAAAAGACGGCTCCATTGGGGTACCTTTGTCATGTCTTGATAACCGGGCATGGCAAAGGGATAATAGTAAGCCCGAAACAGTTCATTTTCCGTAAGTTAGTCCATCGAATCCGGAAAAGTGAGAAATCTATGTTCAATGGACGCCTACCTCATTTTGTTATGAGTATGAGGAGACAAAGTAAACTCAATATTCTTTGTGAAATTTTAACGAGTCCAACAAAGAAAAATTCGGTACCTCCGTGAACTTTTAACGAGTCACGCAGAGAAAACTCGATACCTCCGTGAAATTTTAACGAGTCACGCGGAGAAAACTCGATTTACTTTTTCTGTTTAAAGAGCTTTGAAAAAGAGGAAAAGAATGGCTCCTTGTTCTCTGTCTCAATAGTTTAACGAGCCTGACAAAGGTGACTCGGGATTTTTTTGGTTTTATGAGCGAGGAAAAGATTCCTAAAAAGAATGCTCAGTACTTCTCCATAGTTTTAACGAGTCTGAAGAAGAAAACTCTAGGTTTTTCGGATTAACGAGCAAGAAAAGACCAAAAAAGAACGCTCGATGCCAACTTCATATAAGTTTACGAGCCCGAAGGAGAGAACTCGAGGTTTTTCGGATTAACGAGCAAGAAAAATACCATAAAAAGAATGCTCGATAAAACATGAGTGTGTCTGCTCATAAATCTTGATCCCTTATTAGAATCATTAGTACCAAATCTCAAGAGTTGCGACATGTGTACAGCGAGGAATCACGACTTTGCTGACTGACGAAAGAGAGTCATGCCCCAGAATTTGCTATAAGAAGGTCAGAAGACATTCATTTTCACTGTTTTGAGTGCTGTGAAGAAGCTCTGGAGTGCAAAAGGGGTGAAAACTTCAGCTGGTGATTACGGTCAATCCGGGCAACAGTTTTCTATTCTGCGAGATCTAGGTAAGAGCTAGAACCTCCTGTTATCATTTAATTGCCAATTTTTTAGTTTTTGCTGGTTCAAAATTACGAAATTTTGAGGCCCTAGAAAAATATTTGCGCCTAACGCGGGTCAGGAGTACAACAGCCGTGTTAAACGCACAACCCGTGAGGGACGTAAGCGTTAGAACGCTCTGTTTTGTATTAGTGCCAGCGTTAGGCGCAACATGCTTTCTAGCAATTCAATTTTTTCATTTTTGAAGTGGTCCAGGAAAATTTTAATTGGTTGGAAATGTTTCATTTGCAGGTGTTCAGCTGTTAATCATGAGTATCTGGTGAGAGAGAGAGCATGAGCGGGAAGAACGAGAGATGGTGACGGATGCGGCAAGTTTAATGGCTCTCTGGAGGTGCGGATTGCTTAAGTATGCCCGTTTAGAACTGATGAGGGGTCAAGAGGACCTCCTGAGGTGGCTGATCCAGCAGTGGGACGAATGGCATCATGTCTTTCAGATTGGTGGCAATGAGCTCGCCATCGAAAAAGATGATGTTTACTTTTTGACCGGCTTATCATGTCATGGGGCGAGGCCCAACTTGACAGGGTCCAGAGCTGACCCTCATTCCACTAATGATTTGATCCATGTGCACTGCATACGTGGCACCCAGGTTGTGAGTAACCGGATACCTATTGCACAGGTGACTTTGAGACCTTTGCGGTCTATTCTATGGATGATTGTTCGCTTGGCAGGCACCAAGAGTCAGCATGTGGCTACCAAGGCCCAGATGCTCCTAGCCTTGGAATGTATGCAACCTCAGGTTTTCGACTGGTGTGACGGTGTAGTCCGTCGGGTCCGAGCAGAGCTTACTGCATGCAAGACCCGTACTCAAAGAGAATTTGGGTACGGAACACTGATTGTTTCTTTCATACTGGAGTGGATACCACTGATGAGGCCTAGGATCCCAACAGCGCCATTGGGTCCACACGAGCCGAGGCAGGCTCTGTGGGCCACTTTGCTTCCACGGGCTGGAGAGGGTCCTGTCCGTCACTGTTTCGATGAGGGATTTTTTGATTGGCTGGACTCTCAGATCATCATGATTGAGGATTATCCCTATGCAGGGATGAACTTCACAGGCGATCCCGAGTTAGTCTTGCCCCCTGGCACCCAGTGGGGGCCCGATGGTAAGAAAAAATGATCAGTTGTTTTCAAAGAAGTTTTTTTTTTTAGCTTTTGAATGTCTATGTAAATTTTTTTTTGTTGAAAAGGGGTGAAAATTAAGTTTTGACATGAAACTTTTGCTTGCTTGACACAGATGTGGCACCCGTCCGTCCAGCTGGGCCCCCTCGCTATGCACGGCGAGGATTGCAGCTACCCGCGGCTGGCGCACCTGTAGAGGAGGCGGAAGCCAGCGACGACGATGATACCCAGATTTTACATGAACTCTCCAGGAACCTGGAGGGTCTGAGTATGGGTATACCACCACTTCCTATGCGGGAGGTTCCAGTTTGTCTGCAGCGACATACTGTGGGTGTGCCAGAGAGATACCTGGTTCCTCTGAGGAGGATGGCTAGAGCAGTTGTATGCTATTATGAGCATCAGGCTTAGCTGTTTGGAGTAGATGTAATAGTGTCAGAGCATGGCTTAGCATAGCCAAATTTTGTAAAACACCCCAAGTTTTGGGAGATTTTTCTTTCTTTTTGATGTTTACTATGTATTGGACACGACATATATCTATATATATATATATATATATTTTTTTTGGTGATTTTGTGTTTTTAAATTTTTATGCATTTTTTGATGTGATAAAAATATATGTACTCATGAGTAAATATTTTACAATAAATGTGACAAATACCAATCTAACACATAATTTGCCAAAGAATCAGCTAATGCATTAAATTCCCTAGGAACGTGCTCAAATGTGATTGTTTGAAATTGACGTTCTAAAAGTCGCACTCGTAAAAAATAACGTAACAATACAGGGTGGCGAACGCGGTAATGATTGTTTAGCTGCATAATGATGAGTTGGGAATCTAACCTGACCACTAAATCGGAGATGTCACGAGATGCCGCTTCCGTGAGGAGTTGGATCACTGACATGTACTCGGCCACATTGTTGGTGGCGTTACCCAGGAAGATCCCCCCGGAACCAAGAAGGTCCAACTCAGGAGTATAGAGAACCCAAGCAGCTGAAGCAATGTGTCTAGTGTGACGACTAGCACCGTCTGCATACCCGACGTATGATAACGAATGTGATGACATTTGTGCGAAAGAAAAATATTACATGAGAAAAACACTTTAAACCAAACAAATAATCCAGAAGCATCAAAATAAAAATAGGCAAAACTTATATACATAAAATTACAAAGCATATGCCTAGTGTGAAACTAGGCAAAATACTTCTTCAGATAGAGCCCGTTGCGGGGCTCCTCGAGTGGAATTCCATTACAGTCCTGTATTTCATAAGCTCCTTTTGAGAGGGCTTTAGTAACAATGTAAGGACCGAGCCACAATGGTTGTAGTGTTCCTGCCCCCAAGAGGTCGTGTTTTTTATCATAAAGTAGAACAAGATCGCCCTCTTGGAAAGAACGAGGCTTGACAGATTTGTCGTATTGAGCTTTAACTCGGTGCTGGTGAGCTTCGAGTGCTAGTGTAGCATCTCGACGAGTTTCATCCAAATGATCGAGCGAGAGCAAGCGCTCTTCTGTGGCGGTGGTGCCAAGCAGGAGTTCAACTGCTAGTTTAAGCGATGGGCTTTCACACTCAATCGGAAGTACTGCCTCCAGGCCGAAAGCAAGTTGGAAAGGTGTAATATTTGAAAAGAAATACGGAATATTTTCCATGATACCTGTCTTGACCGAGATATCAATGAGCAGTGTCTTGGAAAGATTACCCATGTTCCCTTCTGAAGCGATAGTGTGGACAGTCGTATAAGAGGAGGGAACTATCTCAGGTTGGTCAAAAGACGGGATTTCAGTTTTTATCGCCTCCGAATCAATTGTCGAAGCGTGATGGTGGAACTCTCCCCAAGGTCGTTCTTCTAATGACATGATCTCTCGAATAGCTTCGTCTGTAGGCCAGACTTCATTGAGGATATCCTTAGAGAGAACCGTGATGGGAGAGAGGTTCGTACTTGTGGTCGAAACCATATCAGTGGAGGGTTCAGATGCGACTTGGATGGCTTGGTAAGCCAACTCAACCGGCGAAAGAGGCATTTGATCTCCATAGGAATCAATATCTGAAGGCGCCGGAATGATCCATGGGTCGATAGAGCCATCCGAAAAGGTGGATATCATTGCAACCGTGTTTGGGATCTGAGGCGGCGGTAGAGGAAAACAACCCAGTAGGGAAGATGCCTTCAGAAGACCGGTACCGATACTGAAGTAAGAGTCAGGGACACCTCCTATTAAGGGTACAGAGCTACTTGGTAAAGTGGAATAATCAGGGGTGCAGAAGGATAGCTGATCGACCATGACTATTTTCCCATCCAATGGAAATAGGATGAGTCGGAAGACCGAAGACACGATGGCGGTCATAGCATAAGACCAACTGTGACCGAGCAATAGATTATAGTCGAGATGATGCTCTACGACTTCAACGTCCACGTTTACCATTTTCCCACTCAGAGTGATGGGAAAGCTAGCAAGGTATTATTTGGGTAGGAATGTGTGGCCATCGAAATCTTTAAGGGAATTCGATGGCGGGGTTAGAGTAGGAGAACCTAAATTCAGCCAGCAAGCTTGTGACATAACGCAGGTCGAAGCACCTTCGTCTATGACAGTGTGATGGATGGGTCTCCCTTTCGACACAACCTGCACCTGGAATGCGAGTTGATGCGAGAGGCGAGGTTTAGCCTTTTCCATATCAAATACTGCTAGCATGGAATCCTGGGGATCTATTCCACCAATGGCCGAAAGCAAGGCTTTCCTTTGTGCTGGACAGGTTTGTAATACTTCAAGTGCAGACATAGCTGACGGTGCCTGCGCCAAATCTTCTACAATATTGTATTTTTGGGCTGCACGTGCATAGGTATTATGAGTCGTGCGTCGAAGTGTCCCTTTAGGGGGACGAATTACAGGTTCAACAGTAGGTCGTTCGATATGCAAATCGTTGGGCGACGGCGGATTGGAACTAGTTCCAGGTTCCTGAGCATCTATGGTAGGAGTTCCATAAAGCTTGGCGCGAGTTTGAAGGTCAATACTCTCGATGCCATAAATGGTAGATGGTCCTTCGCCGGAAGGATTCGAACCACCATTGCCCCGTTGATGGGGTTGTGGCGGGTTGTCAACCATATGTTGATGTTGCTGCTGTTGATTGGGGAAAGGATTGTGAAGAACGACAGGTGTTCTCCCAGAATCCTTGTTAGCAATAAAATCAGTGCATTCCTGCAACCGAGGAAATTTGTATGTCAAGTGGTCCTCCGCATAGATTTTACAAGGAAATCTCATGGGTTTATCCTTTCCTTTTTCATTAGCATCATTTTTATGATTAGAGTTATTCTGATTATTCGACTGCTCTTCCGAAGAAGATGTTTTCTTCTTATTCTTCCTATTTTTCCGGTTGGGTTTTTGTGAGGTTTGCACCGAATTTACCTCAGCGAAAGGGAGAGGAGTCGTTTGATGGGGGGCGGTGGTAGCCGAGGATGGCTGGGAGGTTTTCCCCCAAGACTGATTGGTGGCTACACCAGAGATCGCGCCAACGAGACCATCGACATGAGCTCCGGTTTTCTTAGTAGCCAGAGGGTTTGGGTTACCAGGGGCATGGGGGAGCAGATCGTAAAGCGTGCCAGATTGTGAATAGATTAAATCTAGGTGTTGGGCATGATGAATACATTGATCTTCTGTCACTGCACCAAAAAGGCCAATGTCTTTAGAGATATGGGGTAAAAGAGACTTGCAAAACCAATTTTCCAAGAGATGGTCCGGTATTGGTGCTTTGACAAGCCTCCTCTTACGTCTCCATTCATGAATATGGTCGGAGATGTGGGTGGCAGTGTCTTGGCGTAGTGATGTTAACAATTCTGTGCCAGTTTCCTCTCTAATTGGTAGTTGAAATTTATTTAAGAACTATGTCGCTAAAGCTCCAAACGTATTGATGGCGGCGCATGATAATTCAATGTACCACTTGGCGGCATTGCCTGTAAGGGTGCGGGAGAACAGTCGAAGGCGGACACTATCATCTACCATGGAATTGGATATGGACCACAAATGGAAGGTAGTGATGTGTGCGGCCGGGTCATCTCCATGCTTCCCGTCGAACTTCAGGATATCTGAAGGAATCTTATGCGGTATAGGAGGCCAAAGCGAGTTGTGATTGATGGGGTCGTTTGTCAGCTTATGGATGTTGGGTATGTCCAAAGATGCCAAGAAAGGCAATTGTGGATTTTCCCCCGAGTCTAACCAACGTAGTATGGGCTGACTACTTGGACCATAGGGTCCCCCCATCCACGTGTTACTAGAAGGGTAAGTGGGACTTTGATAAAAACCTCCCATAGGTGGAGGAGTAGGAACATACGGTTGCTGTCCATAGGGCATAGTGTATTGAGGGGAAAATGGTTGGTTGCCCCCAGCGTAAAAGTGCCCTCCCACTCCAGACAGAGGTTGGGGTTGGTTAGTCCAAATGGATGCAATAGAGTTTCCCGGAGGCATACTAGTATTTGCATAATTTGGCAACGATATAGATCCTATACTTATGTTTGAACCACTTAAGGGGATAGTATTTACAATGGGTTGTCCCATTTGTCCTAAGGATTGCATAGGAAGAGAAATATTCCCTGCTACCTGTGTACTGATAACATTGCCCCCTGGTATAGTGGCCAGGGGGTTTGAACTCAACAGAGGGTTCCAACCGAAAGGGTTTTTAAAGGGCACCGAAGTAGTCGTGCTCGTGGGAGGAGCTACCATGGTCCCCAACGTGGTCACGGTAGGAGTAGATGCCGAAGGGTTCGGTAAACTACTAACAGTTGTGTTGACCATAGGGTTGGGGGTAGGCATATGTTGACTACTGGGGTTACCCAGTAATGACATAGAACTGACCACTGGCGGGGAGGATGATGGCAAACCAGGAATGGTTGCCATTGGTATCGACCCTGTGGATACCGGTGGAGAAATAGATGTTGGTGTTGCCGCAGACATATCTTGGCGCGGTGGAATCTGGATTATCACTGGTCCTAACGGATCATTGAGCGGAGGATTGTAATTAGGTACAACGCCTTCAGTGAAAGGGTCCTCCGAGAGTTCCAGCTAATAAGGGTCTATGTGGTAATCCAGATTAGTCAAAGGAGACTGCTCTTCCGTAGAAGGCCCGGGTTCACCAAGGTTCAATCTTTCCTCTAGGGTGAGAGGAGGTAGACCTTGCTGTCTTCGAGACAGACAGCATGGGTCAGGGGACGCCACGGTGACCGGTTTAATTTTAACAAATTTTTTAAAATGTGATGTATTATGAAGTCTCAAATGACAGTATCCACACAACTACTAAAAAAGAAAAGACTCTCTAAAATCAATCAGCAAGCAGCTAGTATAGGGTGCCCTGTCTGAGTACTACCGTTCACTAGTGATGAAATCCAGTCTCACAATAGCATACAGAGAGGGTTGGTCGAAAGTACAGTTACGGTTACTCTAGAGCTTCGCCCAAACCCCAAACGATAGGTGTAAGCACTCTCGTGAAGACGAGTACCCTCCTAAAGACTAAAGACAGAGTAGGTTCGTCTGTTTCAGGTACCAGGACAGCCCGTCCCAGTCACCTTGTGTAAGTCCCTAAAATTATAGCCACTAAGGATACCTCAAATCACAGACACTATCAGGGGGGTCCACGGTCAAGGACAGTGTGCTATATGGGCAGAATACCTAGATCCCCGATCTAGTTTCGACATCCCCGAAGGGAACCCCAGTATATAACACACCCACAGGATGCATTCGAAGGCGGGCTACCTTCTAGTGCACCCAAGTGTTGTCTCGCGCTGAGCTCCGGTAAAGGAACGGTCCCAATAATGTGAGTGCAGCGAGATTTCACTCGTTAATGACTCTAGTTTTCAAGTTTTGAGATCTTGGGTAGTTTTCTCACTGTCCTAACCCAAGATCCTAGCCTGAACTACTGTTTGTGTGAGCTCAAAAAGAGTTATTAGATTGATTTTATTATCGCTTTGTTTTTAGTGTACTTTGTTATTAGTCTTGCGGAGGGGAAATGGACGTATGAAGTATAGTGAGACGCTTGACTCAATAAACCATGCAAAACATGCTCTAAATAGTAACTTCAATGAAGAGTGTTTCTTTATCAATCATCCATGCACCAACATGTAAATAACACAGCTCAACTTTCAAGATTCTGACTTCTATCTACCTCTTTGACAGTCTGTGAACTAAACTTTCAGAATAAACTTAACTAAATGCAGAAGAAAAAAAAAAATTTCTCTTTAAAAAAGTAAATGCTTTGCACACTAACTAAATAAGAGAAACAAATAATCAATGCCAGCTTTAGCATACAAGCACAGGGATTCAGTCTGTGAAAGGTACTGGTGGCCAAAAAACTCAACAGCTAAAACACAGTCACAGTAGTGAACAGCAGGGTTTTGGCTGGGTAACGCTCTGTCTGTGAGAAAATACAGCGTTATAACGCACTGTATTTAAGCCTAGACCGCGTTATAACGCACTGGATGAACTGCATAGGTCGCGTTAACAAGGGAAAAGCTCTTCAGTTGGCCAGACAGGAACAGGGTTGAACTCTGCAAGCGTTTGGTATGTCTACTAGGCATCAAAAAATGGTTAGAAGGATACTGAACAGAGGAGAGAAGAAATGAAAGGAAAAATAGTCTGGAAACTATGGGGACATTCCTCAGTGGAGTCGCCAATTCTGCTATAGGGTAAACTGCTTGGGTGGTTGGTTTTCGTATATCCCTCTTAGGGCTTTCCGGTGCCCGAGGCAGACATTAAGATTAGCTATGCTGTTCACAAAGATGGCATGAGCATGTTCATATTATCTTGAACTAACTTGAAGGAATACAATAGAGAATTACCTCTTTGACAGCTTTAGAATCCTTTGGAGAGTGCTACGCAGCAAAGCAAGAGTCCTTCTTCACCGGCTCCAAATCTGAGTCCTGCAATCAGTCAAAGCACCCGTGTAATTTCTAATATAACAAGTATTCTATCAATTAAATCAACAATAAACATCTAGATTATACACATCTGAGCCATTCATATCATACTAAACAAATATTTAAATAACAATATAACATTAAGCATCGAATGGACAAAACGAACATAGTTCTATTGATTTTGAAAGAAGGAGGATTACAACCATCGGTTGTACCAAGCCCTCCTCAGTCTCCCAATATCTCTTCTCTATCAAGTGAAGAATTCCAAGCCAACAAACTCTCTAGGAGCCTCTTTGACTCTTGGCCTTCACAATGTCACACTATTCTCTATTCCACAAGTATACAAGAACTTTTGAGCAATCCTTCGACCTTCAATTAAGATCCTTCAGCTCCTTCTTATAGGAGAGGGAGAAGGCCATTGTTGCCCTTCTCTTTCCACTAGTTTGGAATGGAAAAGGCTTAGATGTTTCTTTGATCTCCATGCTTTTGCCTCTCTTGGAGTTTAGTCTTCTATGGCAATGACCAATAATGAACTGGTGCTTCTGCAGTTTCCTTTGTGCACTAACTCCTTTGTGAGGGAAAGTCGAAGATTCAAATCTTTCTCCGCGCTCTTTTCCCAATTAAAACTTAAAACACGGGTAACGCGTCCCTCCAGTGTAAACAGAGCGTTGCCCTAGCCACTAACGCAGGCAATGTATTGCTTGCCTGCGTTATAACGCTCTTGTTCTGTTCTATATATGCGTTACCCTGGCAGAAATAGGTTTAATTTAGGTCTTTGTACTTCTTCCATATTTGTCTTCCCCTCTGAGCTGATGAGGAGGTATTTTAACCTTTAACATAGTGACTTTTTCATGTTTTACCGAGTCTGAAAAAGTATAAAATATAACTCGTATCATCATCCCAGTCGCGTGAAAACCTGTCACTGCACAAAAAGCAAGAATAAAACCAATTTTTCGATAAAACATGATAAAATATTTAGAAAAATAAGCTCCAAAACCTAATTTGATTTTGAAAAGTTATAAATATGACCAAAATAGTGTGGAGAGCAACAGTGAGTTTTTTCTTTGCAAACTTGCGGTGACGATTGTGGACGATCCAGTGCATCATTCTGAATCCCATATTTTCCAGGTAAGAGGTGCCTCCATTAGCTACATTTTAATCCATATTTCATAGCATTCCATGGTGATTTTGGATCCCTGAGGGGAACATTTGCAAATTTAGGGCTCGCACAATTGGCGTGGGTATGAGGCACGAACCTGCGCCAATTGAGTTCTTTTTGCAAAGGGGTCACGCCAGCTGGCGTGACTGTCAGCAAAACAGTCGCGCCAACCACACAACCTTATTTTCTTCTTAATTTTCACCAAAAATGAACCAATTAATTGTATTTTTGAATTTCCAAGGGATCTTATGATGTGCTTATGACCATTTTGGTGTAGGTACAAAGCCACAATGGTGATCGAATGGAAAGAAAGGGAGCACAGTGAAGAAGATGAAATGGCAACGGGGAACGAGAAATGCATGAATGCTCTCTGGGATTGTGGCTTAAAGAAGTTCTTCTTGACACCATGTATCAGGGCACAACCTGAATTGTTGCAATACTTAATCAGTATCTGGGATGAAAATGAGGAGAAGTTTAGGCTTCGAGAGCAAGTGTTGGAGCTCGAAGTTTCCAAAGTTTAATTCATCACTGGATTGTCTCGTAGAGGTCCAGTTCCGATCATGACAGGTACTAGGCCTTCTGGCGAAAAAATGTCAATGGTTATGGAAATAGTGTGCCCAGGGGTACAAACAGGATCAGGTAGTGGTAAAGTGGACATTCACACTGTTCCTGACCTAGCACTCAGAGTGGTGCTCCATACCATTACGCGGGCTATGGGGTCGCAGGTGCCGCATGAGGCCACCAAAACACATCTCCTTTTAGCATCAAAATGTATGAACCTGACACCATTTGACTGGGCTATAGCTGTAACCATGAATATCAAACGAAAATTGACTAAGTGTAAAAATGCCAAACTGAAGTAGTTTGAGTACGGGTCAATTTTGGTGTCGTTCATCCTCGAACAACTACCTATTTTCCAGGGCCATGGAGCGATAGTCGTAGAACCACCTTTGAGAGAGCCACGGATGGCTTGATGGGAAACAATGATGCCTAGAGCAGGAGGGGGCCAGCAAATTTCATGGCGGCTTGAGTTGTTTGGATGGCTTCGGCGACAGTTGATCGGCGTAGAGGACTTGCCCTATGTTGGTACTAATTTCATGGGAGACCCAGACCTTCCACTCCCAGAAGGAGAGGACTGGGATGAGGAGCTGGGTAAGACTCTTTTCAATTTTATGAATTTTATGATTTTCTTGGGTATACATGCATGTTCTAACAATTGGTCCTATATGTATGTAGATGTTGGCCCAGAGAGGCCCGCCGGGATGTTGCCGATCGCACAAAGGACCCCTCTCGCCTATGACCCTCAAGGTGAGGGCGGCGAGGAGAATGAGCTAGTTCAGAACTTGGATGGAATCGTGCGTGGGATTCCCGATTATGCTTGGCTAGTAGATGTCCCTATGGCTTATCAGAGGCACACCGTAGGGGTGCCTAGTCGCCTTCATCGTTTACTAAGGCAATTGTTGTGGGTAGTAACATGCTACCATGAACACCATGTTGATTAGTCACCTAGGCTTTTCATATTCATATTTTTAAGAGACATGTTGTCTCCGGATATTATTAAAACAAACATGTATATTTTTGGGTTTTATGTGATGCACAAAAACTGCAAATATATATATATATATATATATATATATATTTTCTGCATGTATCTTTTCACATATGATAAATTTTTTTATATGCTATGAAAATTTCTAATACAATGTCATCTAATGCATTAGTTACATGATCTGCATAAAAAATGACCCAATGGAAAATTAAAATTTCACAACACGCCTCACACCAATCATATTTTATTTTTACGCAAGCTTAAAAGCACACATGCAAACTATGCTTGGAAATGATTTTTATTTTTTTATGCAAGCTTAAAACACAAATGTAAACTATCCTTGAAATGATAAGGAAAAATGGGCATGCCCCCAGCATGGTGTCTCAATTCAAGGTACATGCCCCCCAAGCTTTAGTCTATAGAAAATAGAGTGAAGGTTCAAAACCTAAGAATAAGAGAGACTCAGCTTGAATTTTACGAAATCTAAGCAAACTCAAATTCAACGGGACCATGTTTCATTGTTTTAACGATGTTGACACACTTCAAAAATGTCCTCGAAGCATCTTGTTTCATTGCTTTAGGAGCTTGACATAGGAAGAAGAACTATGCTCCGACGAGCTCAAAGGAGGAGGCTCAGGAGGGGGATAACCAGATACAAAAGGCTCGAGACAATCAAGAATTTCCCCCTGTCCAGGAAAGAACAAGGAACGATGATGTCCATCACTCCATGACATATCTTTGAGAGACATCATCTCCATGATAGCTTCCTCAGATGGAAAGACTTCTTTCAAAGGATCGGGCGAATCTTCGTCGACGATCCAAGGGGATTGAGAATAAACATCCAGAGCCATGCTAAAATGAGAATTTTTAGTTGGAGGAGGATCTATGCAGCAACGATCTCGCAATAATTAATTTCAACTGGCGTCAAAGGCATCGATTCTCCAAAAGAGGTCACCTGTTCAGGAGAAGGGATGATCCACGGGTCATCTGACCTAGAGATCATGTTGACTTGAACAGTGTTTGGTGATGGCATGGGAAAAATACCCATGAGAATGGGGTCCTTGAAAAGTCCAGGTCCTACAATATTGGGGGGATTGGGAATTTGATCCACGTATGGCACATTGTTCTTGGAGGACGAGATAAAGAAAGACAACTGATCAACAGTAATAATATTTCCGTCATGTGGAAACTTTAAAAGTTGAAAGAGGGTGGACGGAACGCATAGCATGGAGTGGGTCTAGCTGCGATGAAGAAAAATATTGTAGTTGTGTTTGGCATCAAGTAATTCTACTTAAACGTTGACTGTTTTACCTTGTAATGCGATCGGTAAATTCACATTAACACCCAAGGGTTTTGATTCCTTACCATCAAATGCCTCAAGGGCATTGGGAGATGAAGTGAGAGCTGGAGAGCTGATGGCCTTCCAGCAGGCAGATGACATAACATAGGTGGAGGCACCTTCGTCCACAACGGCTCTGTGAATGTTGAGGCCATTGATACCGACTTGTATAACAAGGGCGATTTGATGTGGAATTTGAGGGACAAAATTCTCTAGATCGAAGGTGAGAAGACTAGAATCGGCGGGATCGCTTCCACCGATTGCAGATAACAGAGCTTTGCATTTAGATGGGAAACTTTGAAGAACTTCCAATGAAAACATTGTGGAAGTCGCCTATGCCAAATCCTCAACAATAATGTTTTGCTGAGCGGCACGGGAATTTGGATTATAGGAAGACTTTCGAAGAACACCTTTGGAAGGTGGCCGTACAACGGGTTCAGCGCTGGGCTTCTCAACTTCTAAAGGACCAGAGACAAGCATGGGAGGCGGGCCATCAACGACTTCCTTCCCAACTGCCTAGTGTGATCCAGCATAATCCTTCGAACGAGTGGCAATCAAAACAGGTGCAGCACCATTCATCATAAAAACTTGGGACCTAAATGGTGTAGATGTTGAAGGCTGTTCAACCATCTGGGTCTGCTGAGATGGAAAAGGTTATTTAAGAATTTTCGGAGTTCCCTTAGAGCTTTTAAGAAGTTGACTAACCTTGAATCGTTTAGGACAATCTTTGGTGTAGTGGTCTCTGTCACAGATCAGGCAAGGGTACTTTGGTTTTCATTGTGAACCATCATCAGCATGTCGTTTGGAGGATTCTGGTTTCGGGGCATCAGATTTGAACTTGCCTTTTCCCTTCTTCTTCCCTTTGGAGGTCTTTTCTACAGGATTTCCCTGAATGGCATTGACCTCTATGGTTTTAACAGAATCTGGAGTGGCGGGAAGAGAAGAATTATTGGAATAATTCGACTTCTGCTTCCCATTTGAATACTTATGAAAGTCTGAGAGATGGAACCAATAATACCATAAACCGATGGGGTAGGTGGTGCTTTAGAGGTCCCTGGCTGTGGGGAATCAATCAAGATATCATATAACATTCTGGACTGAGATTACACTAAATCGAGGTACTGGGCATGAGCGATGGCTTGTTCCTCGATTACACATGCCCCCATAGCAATATCTTGAGCAATCTTGTTGACAAAGGAGGTAGTGAACCAGTGAGTTAGAAGCTGATTAGAAATATCAAACTTGATCAGACGATGACGATGTCTCCACTTGTGAATATGATCTGAAATATGAGTGGTTTTATCCTACTTTAGAGATGTCAGGAGATGCGTCCCAGCTTTGTAACGAACAGGTAACTGGAAATGTGTCAGGAATGCCATAGCTAAAGTATTAAAGTCTTGAAAAATAACACGGGGTAGTTCTATATACCACTTAGTAGCAGCGCCAGTAAGAGTTCACTGGAAAAGACTTAGACGGATTGAGTCATCAACCCAAGAGTTCGAAGAACACCACAAGTGGTAGGTCATGACATGTGCTTGGGGGTCTTCTCCAGCTTTACCCTCAAACTTGGGACAGTCACCAGGCACCTTGGTCGAAACTGGAGGCCAATATGGATTATGGAGAACTGGATCATTGGTAAATTTAGATACATCCGGCAATTCCAACGTGGCGAGGAAAGGTAACTGAGGATTAAAAGGCATGACAGGTCCCCGATAAGGACCTATACTTGTACTCCACCTTGGTTGAGCATAATTCTACCCCCATTGGTTCTATCCTGGAGCATTCTGACCATAGGGGGTATAAGCCGTATAATTGGGTTGATATAGTTGCTAATAACCAGTGTATGGGGGTTGATAACTAGGGTACCGATCATGATTATACATGGGCCCCGTTTAAGAAATGTATGGATTTGAATGCGGAGTATAAGTGTAGCCTGGTTGTTGAAGGTAATAACCAGAAACTTGGGGTGGGTTGTAAACTGATTGAGACTGACATTGAAGGTAATAGTCACCTTGGGGTCGAGCGGGCTACTGGTAAGTGGGGCCCTGCTGAGCCTGATAAGTTGGGCACATAGGCAGGTTCGGCTATGGCATAGAATAGATCAGCTGTTGAGCTTGGTTAACTGAATGTGCAGGCTGTCTTGGTTGAATAGGTTGACTTGGATGAACTGGTTTCCCTGGTTGAACAGATTGCCCTGGTTGAACAGGTTGGCCTGGCTGAACAGGTTGTCCTGGTTGAATAAGTTGACCTAGCTGATGAAGGACACCAGGCTGCCCCGGCTGAGTAGGTTAGCCTGATGGCAAGAGAGGGCCAGGTTGTGCCTGATAACTAAGTTGACCTGTGATAGGACCATAAGATGGCCCTAGTTGTGCAACATTCGGACCAATTGGAAACTAAGGTTTCTGAGGTTGCACCAATGGTTGAGAACGATGGATTTTCCCCCCATGACCATACAATGGACCGGGTTGATACCCCAGTTGGCCTGTGGGTCCTTGAGGTTGCCTTGGTTGGACCACAGGGTGAGGCTGTAGAGGTTGACCTTGAGGGTTGTAGGACTGCCCTTGTAGACTGTACAACAGCCCCTGCTGGCCTGAAGGTTTCCCTTGTAAGGGTTGTCCTTGCAGGTCATATAGATAACCTAGCTAGGCTGAAGGTTGTCCTTGGAAGGGTTGTCCTTGTGGGTTAGAAAGTTGCCCAACCTAGGCAGATAGAAAAACGTTAATGTAATGATAAGCCTTAGGAGAAGGAAAACAAAGGGGGTTGCCCTGCTCATCATATTGATAAGGAAATACGTAAATCGAGGTACCATCTGGTCCATAATGGAAAAAGTAAGGATTTTTGAGATCTTGAGAGGACTAACCAACCTCGGAGTTCGACGGCTGTCAAGACAACCTATACTCCTTAGGAGAAATATTCTCCGAAATAGTAGAATCTATGTAAATTTCTTCAGGAACTGATGAGGTCCTGGTTGACTAAGTAGTGACAGCGGGTGTAGATGCATCTACATAGACAGTAGGCCTAACAGGTATTGATGTGACGAAAGGAGATGACGTGAGAGGTGTCGATGGTGACATACCTAACGAAGGAATAACCGGCCTTGTGGACGGAGTCGATATTCCCATAGAGGCCACAGTAGCCATGAACTGACTTAAGGACCTATATCCCACTGGGAGTGAAGGACCAGGTGAAGACATGACAGAAGATTCAGGGATGTTTTCTGGAAAAAGCTAGTAATCTTCACTAGATGTAGGGATTTCCTCACTAGGAGAAGGACTGGGTGAGTCCATATCTAACCCTGCCACAAGATATTCTAAGAGACAACAAGGACTAGGAGGTATAACAACAGCTAAGAAAGGTGATCACAATGAAAGAGGAGAGAAGTGTTCCCCTACTCCAAATCCAAACCAAGCGTTTGACAAGGGCCAATTGAATTCAACTGGTCCACCAAAGGTAAGCTTAGATATAACTGGCCCCCCATCGGGAAAATCAGATACAATAGACTGCTAATGTTTAGCAGAGGACTGAGAGACCTCCGATGAATCGTTTGTGTAAGGACTACCAGTAGATGAAACTGAGGGTTCCGCCACTGTGACAGTAACAAAAAGAGGAAGAGATCAAAACAAAGAGACATGGGAAAAAACCAAGGTAAACAATCAACAGGCCGAAAAACAATCTCTAAATGGGTGTGTGATCGTAGGTGATTAATTTTACCACATTGAAACTGGAAATTTTTACTGTTTCATGTTTTAAGAGTCTAGAAACAAGTAAAAGATGACTCTATCTCTTTCAATTTGGAAACAAGTGTAAAAGGACAAGTGCTTGATGATCTTTTCCAATTTAATGAGTCAGAAAAGATTGAAATGACTGCTCTGGTAATCTAGGCAGATGGGTATACCAGATTTCCATGAACTTCCATATACACCTTGGTTAAAAAATTAAAGAGAAATCAACCAAGGACTTGACGTATGTGCAGGTAATCTCCTCGAATGTTGTGTCTAGTGTATCACGAGTAAAAGGTGGCAGACTCGGCTTCCTACGGATAAAGGATAGCAACCTAGTGGGGTCTCCCTTTATATACGCGATGGTACAGGGAGCACAAGTCCATACTAGTGCTGTCTAAGGCCAAAAGGCGAACGATAACTACTAGGTTTAATGACACCGGAACAAGTCACTAGCCTAGACCTCTATCTATTTCGTTAATGTTTCAATGTTGCCTTATGTTAATTGAATAAATTTTAGAGTTGATCTTTAAATTATGTCTCAATTTCAGGCCCTATCGAATGTTGTATCTCAAAAATCCTCTAAATGCACACTACATGCTACAATATATCACTTTGTTTGACGAAGAGCTAACTACGGGTAGGTTGAGAGCTTTTAAAACAACAATAAAATGATCACAAAACATACACTACTATCTCTAATGCACGTTAATGAAACTAAAAACTTTTCTCTTAGAGTTATATAACACTAATAATGCAGAAAAGCTTTCAATTTTCACTAATCTAATCAAAATGCAAAGAGATTTGTTTTTGTATTTTTCAATGTTTTAGAGAAAATGCACCAAACGGAATGAAAAATTAATGAAGAAACCAATTCGAGAAGTGACCGTGAAAGATTCAAAACAAGCAAGTTCACTCAATGCAAACACGCACAATCAGAACTCAAACTTATGGAGAAATCCCTCAAATCGAAGAAGAATCTCAAAAAGACTCATACAAACCATGTAATCTAGGCTCGAAATGAGACAAAGATAAACTTGAATGAAAAAGAGAGAAATCACTCAACTAATGCAATGATACAATAGAATTCAACAAAAAGAATGCAAAGAAGTGAAAAATGAAGTTGACTGGAAAAGCAAGAACCAAAAACTCCCACAGGAGGCTCAACAAACTATAGCACCTAGAAACCCTAGGGCTAGAATTCAAAGCTGATGGTAAAGGGAAAACAAATGTAGGATAAGGGTCACACACAGTCAACAAAGACTTCAAGGCACTCAATCACTCATAAAAATGACACCAGGACCAGAAATCAGACTCAGAGGACTCAAAAACAAGCAAACCCTAACACCAAATAGGGTTGGCGTGAGTATTTGGCGGTATGTTGCGCCAAAACAGTGTTGGCGTAGGGGCCTAACTAGCAACAAGAGCCAATTGGTGTGACTATCAAGCTATAAACCGTACCAATTGAGTTTACTATGGGAAGAATGAAAAAGGAGCAAACAGAGAGTATATCAGGTCTTGTGGGGGATAAACAGGGGTTTTACACCAAAAGGAGGCAAACAAGAAGAGAAAATTAATCAATCAAAAGCCAAAAACAACCAAAAGAGACAAAAATAACTCCAAATAAATGCCCAATGGAGTCGCTATTTTATTGGAGAGGTAAATCCCCTCTACGGACAAAGGCGATCCCTACTAGCCCAGATCGGGTCTAGCAATAACCAGGTCATGCAGTGACGTAGGTTCCTAGTTACAAAACAATAAAAATCATAATGAATTTCCTACCTTAGATCCTACACAGTGGTCGTTGAAGAAGGGATGACACTTCCCATCCCTCGCTTCGCAGATCACGATTCTTCCGCTCAATGCATCTGAACACCTACACACATGCAAAAGGATACAATGACATACAATGTAAAATCTAAATTTTGTAACCATACATCAGTCAGAGAGGATGTAATTCATTGCATAAAAGGAATAGACACATGAATAGCCCAAAGCTCTGATGCTTGATTTTCCTTCGGCGAGGCTGACAGCGGAGCATGTCTCAACGCACCCTGTCGGAAACGGGACAAAGCTCTCTCTCTTTGGCTTGGCTCTCAAAAGTTATCTGGCTATAGTCTCCTTGCTACAAATTCATCTAGCTTGTTGAGCGAGAAGGCAATATTTTATAGATGGGGGAGGAGGAGTTGGGATCCCTACAATCGTGGGATTGGACCTATCTCTAAGGAAGCTTCCATGATAGGTGGAAAACCACCTCCCATAAATGGAGATCCGAAGCCAAACCACGCAACTCATTTTAGTGACTCGTTCAGGAGTTTTTTGGAATAAAAAATCCGCCATTTATTTTTAAAAAACATCCCTTATTAAGTTTGGCGCGAGTGAGACACAAGGACAGAGCGCCAGTTGGTGCACCCTCTATGGTGGATTTCTCCCATTGGTGCCAGGGCTGAACTGGCTAGTCGCGCCAAGGCTAAAAGATCTATTTTTAAGGTTTTCAAAGGAAAATTTCTTCAAGGGAATGATTTTCCTTGTCAAGGGGGTTGCCATGAAAGTGGTTTCAAGTCATGTCACTGCTCACAGGTCACATGAAAAGCCCTCCAATATGTAGGATGGGGGATTGTAGGGACAGTGAAAAAATGTTGTGTAATAGTATGGATGGGTGATTTGCAGTCCCAGTTGCTCCATTACTGATAGGGGCAAGAGGTTATGGGACACTCCAAAATCCAACATATGGTTATGCAATAACAAATCATGGATTACTAATGACACATAGAAAGGAGGGGTCGAGGCATCTAGTTCTTCAACTTGCAGACCAAACACGACCATGGGCCTTTCTTCCTGGAGGTTCATACTATCTGTGATGGGGGATATTTCTGGAGGAAGCATAAAAGAGGAGACTTGAGAATGATAGGCTGGCTACTTCAGTAGTTCAGTCAATGGGACTGGTATCTTGAATTTCTCATGTTCTTTTTGCAGATTAAAGACAGAGGGAGATTTCTCTATTATATTCACTTTTGACTCTCTATTTTCAGCTAAGGGCTTGACTTCTTTCAACACAGGCTTGGTATTTGGAGTAGTGGCCAACTTTGAAGAGGAAGGGATTTGGTCATTAGAATGTAAAGGCTCGTTTAGAGGCCTTTTACCTTTATCTGCGACCTTTTGTACCATTGTCTCCTTCTACACAGTTGTTTCCTTTTGGGGCACCTCTTCCTCTTGATCTTCTGTACGGGTTCTTTTCCTAGAAGACTTGAGATCATATTTTCTATGGAATTTCACTTGCATGAAATCAACGATCTGCTTGCAGTAATTGTCGATCTCTGGATCCTCAGTGACTCTAGCCTTTTCTTCTTCTTGCGATGGAATCCCCATTTCATCACCTTCTTGCATAAGACACTCAACTTCGTCACTATTCGAATAAGCCAGATATGGATCATCTCATTCATTTGGAATGTCTTCGGAAGGGCCATCCATTTTTCCTTCCAGGTATAGCGGATGTGGTACCTAGTCTTGCTATTCCTTCTTCTCCCTTTGTAGGATTTGTAGAGGTGGATTTCTATATTACTGATTATAACCCCTGTTTGGAGCATTTTGGAAAGCCTTAGAGGATGAGTTCTTAGCTTCAAGTTCAAGTTTCACTAGCTTTCTTGAAATATTTTTGTTCATTTTATTCATCTCTTCAATTTTATTTTTAGCCACCTCTCTGTCTTGACCAGATGTGGATACCTCTTTCCTCTTCACCTAGCATCTTGATTTGATATCCCCGTTGATTTTCCTGTAGAGGAAAAATTAGCCTCCAGTTCTAGTGCATCAGTCTGGGCATCATCCAGGGTGGTAGACTTCCTTTCTCTTAAAGAGAACCCAAATTCTGAATCAAACGTTGCTACAAACACTACTATAGCAGCAGTCTGGTGAGGTTTCATTTTAGCAGGAAGGCTTGAGTATAACTTGTTAAACCTTTTAATGAACTCTGATACTCCCTCATTATGTCTTTCTCTGAGTGCATTAAACTCTCTGAGGCAGTATCCATGTTCTTTCTTTTCTCCCCATTTTCTGATAAAGGAATTTTCCATCTCCTCCCAAGTAGTGGTGGAGTAGTCTCCCAAAGTTTTGAACCATTTTCTGGCTTCTCCGTCCAATTACTGTACAAAAAGTCTCAACACTACATCCAGATGTTTGACATTGAAGTTTTATGCAAAGGCACAGAAGAATTCTAAGTGTTTTTGAGCTTCGATCTCATTTTCCCCATTGAAATGAGGTAGTATTTTAAGATAATCTTGAGGCATGTCATTTAAGACCCGAGGCAAGGCCAGGGGGGCATATTTGTTTAACAGGAAACCCAAAACAACCATCGGAGGTTGTGGGGGTGGAGGGAGAACTTGATGAGTAAGAGGAAGAGAAGTATGTATGACAGTTGGTATATATTGAACATAGGCTTGGGGAGCTGATGGGAATGTTGGAATGTTAACAACAGAAACTTCTGTGACTTATTTAACCTCCTCAACTTCAGGAGTGGGATGAAGAAAGAAACTGGTAGTATCTACAGATTAGGCTTCATATTTAACTTGAATATTTTCAAGAGAGGGGTTATCTGGAGAATAATCAAGGGTTCTTGCTGTGGAGCCAGGATATTGAACTTGAGAAATTTGGGAAGATGAGGATGGTGAGTCTTCTAAAGAAAATCTTGGGATATCTGTATGGACTGATTATCTTTCCCTCCAACCTCTCTTATGTAAAATATTTTATGGGTCAGACACTGAAGGTGTTTTCGACTGAGATGTATCTAACCTCAGATGTGGCTTTCAGGAAGCCAGGACTACAAATAGATTTATCTTATAAATGACAGTGGAGTTGCCAAGGTGAGGAATCTAAAACTCTCAACTCTTCATGCTCACCTGTTCTAAAGATTGAATAAAAGTTCATCGAGGCCCAGGGATTTATCTTTTCTCAAATTCGTATCCCCGGCAATGGCGCTAGAAAGATGTTTTCACTCCTAGAGACAACCTTGAGTTGTACAAAGACCAGTGCCTAGGACATGTTAATCAGCAAGGAGCATAAAGTTCAACTTATAAATATTGACAGGAAGGGAGCTCTCATGCTATCATATCTTAAGTGGAAAGATTCGATGAAAGTGGAACCAAGACTCACAAAACTTAAACACAACAGAAGTAATACTAAAGTAGCAGAGTGTAAACTTTGATATGTGAATGTATCAGACAATTTTAAGATAGCATGCTGAAAACAAAGGCTGAATTCTAAAATGATCCACAGAGGTTAATAAAAGGATGGCAATGGATGGTAAGAGAGTGTAATGGATACTAACTGTAAAATAATTTCAATCTAGAAACAAATGTTCACATATACTGGTCCCATGCTATAATAAGAATCTATACATGAGAATAGTTTTAAAGACAAAAATCCATTGCTGCTAATATCAGAAGAGCGTTGGTAGAAGTAAAAGGTAAAACAGAATATCTTGCCTGAGCCATATTTAAAGCACTAGATATGAATAAATATGAGTATCAACAACAATAAATCCACATTTAAACATATGAGCACTCGCATTCCAGAACACAGATATAAGAAATATGGAAATGGACGAGATGAGCATTTACGCTATAAAACACAAGGAGAGCTACAAACTGTGAAACATTCAGATCTGAATCCCCAATATTAACAAAAATCCATATCATTAAATCCCAATGGGATCTTCAACATTAATATCAAATTTCTAACAAAAATACATACAGATTTCTTTCTTGGTCGGTTCTTTTGAAAATCTGGAACCCCATATTAGTCCCTGTTTACTGCTTTTATAGAGTTTTCAATGAGCATACGCAGAAAGATATTTTGGAAAAATATCTTTTCCACATGTTGGTAGGCAGTTTCAAGTCCTAATAAAAATATCAAAATTCATGATGAGAATAAAACATTTCCCATCATTTACAGTTTGGGCTCATGGTCATTTCTAAAAAATATCATAACTATTTTAACAGAAAGTAAATTGCAAGAGTCAAATGTGAATCTCACTCAAAACTTGAAAGTAAAATTAGAAATAAAAACTAAAGGCCACTCGGGCCAAATAATGAGTTAAAATTTTCAATGGCAGGAAAGAGTCGAGGTAGTGGCTGAAGTAGGCAGTGCGATGGTTGCAGAAGAGTTGGCTAACAAACTAGCATAACTTGTACACCTCTACCAGGTGTCAACTACAGGTTCAGGCATTGCGGTGAAAACTTCTACCTTGATGTAAGCCTCAATAAGTTCATCATAGCTTGCATTAATAGGAATTTTGTATTTCACTTGATGTAGAAGTGAAAAATCTTTGCCGAGGATTGAAACTATGGTTTTAGCTTTTAGTCGAGCAGACTTTTCAGAAGGTATATTGGTCTGGTTCATTAATTCCTTTAGTCAGCACTCGTACGCTGGTAGTGGCTGTAGGACTGCGTTGGAGGGCTCCCAGCATGATGGGAGTCCTGCAACTGTTATAGTCGCCACCTTTTCCAAGACGTTCAAAGCCTTGATACGTGTGGAATCTTTATCTATCACCTTCTGACATTCCGCAGCTTCCTTGAATCTGCTCTTGATACCCCACTTGAACACTTCCTCTGGACTTAGCTCTTTTAAGAAGGAAATATACCTCTTTGCGCTTCGAACCTTGTTGGAGGCATCAATACTTCCTTCATGAAGCGTTCTTCAGTAAAGGTGCACAGCTGCCCTCATTTCCTCAATGATATTCAAAAATTCCCAGTGCTTCTCAACCTCCGTGATAATTTCGGTCCAGATCAAATGCCTAGCTTCTAGGAGGGTGATATTTCCTTTCATTCGATTAGTGAGCTCGTGAATGGTTTTCTCTTGCTGTACATTTTCCTGTTTCCCATCCTCTATCTCTTTCTGCATAGTGGCAACCTTTTTGGAGTTCTCTCTGAGGAGGGATTTGAGCTCACTGATCCTCTGACATGCCATTAAGACCTATTTTTCTGCTGCCTGAAATGCGGCCAGTGTGGTAGTCATATGCTCAGAGAGAGAGCTAGTCCCTTCTGGAGTTGGTGGAGTGCACACATGAGTATCCCAGCTTATCTGCAATTCATTAATCCTTCCCTATAGAGCAGCCATCTCCTCCGAAATCTTATCTTTTTCTTCCCTATCCTGTGCAAGGGAATCAGCCAGGCTTGCCTTATCTTTTTCTTCCTAGACTAACTCAGTAGTTTGTACGAGATGAGTGCCAGGTATATTTACTTTGTGCTTTAGGGCTGCGACCTACTTTTGAAATTCAATAATGAGATGACTTTTGGGGTCTGCTTTGGCTTTGTATTTCCCTTTTATCACTTCTTGGAGACTGTGCAGGTCATTTGAGAGTGCACGGAAGTTGATCTTCTCCCTTCTAAAATTTTCCAGCACCTGGTTATGCTTACTTTGCAGCTTTCTCATAGCAAGGGAGAGCCATATTGCCTCATCTTTTAGCATATTTCCAAAACACTGGAACAAACTACATTTGTCAATTGGCGGAACTTGCGACATATCTATTGCTATTTCCAAGGCTCTGTAGCTGGTGGTACCAGCTTCTAGGTTCAAGATAGCTTTAGTCATAGCCATTACCAGTTTCTCTTTGTCCAAGTCAATTGTAGATGAAAACCTAGTATGGTACTTATCGACATATCCTTCTAGCTCAGACCAGTACTTTTATCTGATTCCTCTATTCCTTATCCTGCTCTCACTCGCTCCTCAAGAGCTACTAGCTGAGATGGCTTGTGAGACTTCTGATAATTCTAAAGAGGCCGTGCTATCTCGTATCACTACAATACATGCTTTTCTCCTGTCTGATTTCTCGTAAAGTGTTTCATTTTGAAGCAGCTGTTCATCTCCCATGCCTTTTGCTTCGCTTGTCTTGGTTCTTTGTCTTTTAAAAGTGGGAGAACCTTCTCCCAACGCACCAACCTCCTCCACCTGTTTCTGATCTACTTCTCTTGTTGAAGCAGTATCTGCCTTTTCCCCCATCACAGATGAATTAGTCTCCATCTGTGAAAGCAAAGGACGAGTTTCAATATTAGCTCGACATTCGATGAATGGCCCTTATTTCATGGTTGTAAGGGGTTGATTTAATCTTCTTCCTTCTATTAGAAATGATGCCTTTCGGATCATAAGACCAAGCTTTCCCTTGCCTCAAATCCATGCCTTGAAGTAGATTTTCCACCATGGGATGGGCGTGCCTTGAATTAACAAAGAAAGGGCCAATGGTTGTGGGAAGCTTGAGAATAAACCCCTTTTTTGTAGGGAGGAAGTGAAGCTGGTCAACCTTTAGGGTCTGCCGAAGGTCTTCTAAAGCGTAAATCTGTCGGCAGGAAAAACTGGCAATTGGTAACGAGAAACTTCGGCTCCATAAACCCTGATTTTAGTATAGTGATAAAAAAGATACCAGTCTCCAGTGCTTTAAGCTTCACTGTATTGCAACCATTTCTTTAGTTCTGGAAAAATCCTAGGCGAAGGAGAATCATGGATAATATTATAAGCTATGGGCATGAAATCATTTAGGAAACTTGAGTAACCCACCCCATTTTCCAACTGATGCGTTGCAGGACTCCAGTCAAAAAATGGTCTTGGTTGAGAGTTTATCCTATATACCTTATCTAAACCCAAACCCTCAAATTTATCAGCATGCTGGAAAAGGAAAAGATAAAATACCATGGAGCAGAAACGAAAACGACCCATGTCTGAGAGCTCCTAGAACTGAGTTTGGATGATGGAGGCTAGAAAACTAGGGATATCTAAAATGACATTGGGTTGAGACATTAACCAAAAAAATGCTATGCATTCTTTTGAGACTCGCCCAAACCCTTCCACACCTAGGATACCTGCAATAAGAGCGAGGGTAGGCTAAATGTATTCCTTGAATAAGCTCAGGGGCACTGAATATGCAGTGGGGAGAGTTGTGAAATGGGATTTGGTAATGGCAGTGATGAAATCACTCTGTTGCCTCCATGGCAGTTTCGAAAACTGATGAGATAGTTTTATTTCATTAAAACTGGCATATTTTGAACTGGTAGGATAACAAAGGGCTTTTCTGATGATTTCGGGGGAGATGGTGAATATTTTGTTCCCTTGAGAGGATAGGAACATGCCCCAACGTTCATCATAAGCATCCCAGAGCCAAAAAATGAATTCAACCACTGGGTAGACAGGGGGAGTAATTTGATGATACAAACCAGAAAAATGACTCGAAACCTATCTCTATTTTACACATGCTTCCTGAACAGCTCAAGCTTGACGCTGCTAATGAAGAATGGGTATTGCAGTTGTTGGATGTCAGCTTGTAAATCTATGAAAGGTTCGGGTCTAGGGGTATCCCTGGACTCACGAGCTTGGGGAGTTTTAGGCTTTGATTTCTTTACTGTGACTTTACCCATGACCATCATAAAAATTTAAAAACAAAAGGAAACCAGATTGAATTAAAGGGATGTAATACCTATGAAGTAAGAAAAATGCTCTGGAAAACAACGCAGGGATATTGACAATGACTGGGTGGACCTGGTACTGGGCACTCGATTTCTCTTATACATTTACCATAAAATTAGAGTATTTTACCACATTAAATCACGGAACACAGTCATACAGGCCCAAGGTAGCTCGAGAAACGATGACGGGGTGAAACAAGTAGGGCTGATTTCATAGGGATGCTGACAGTGAGACACATGGCATAGAGGGATTGCGTATTAGAATTTAGTCAATTAAATACCACATGTCAGGTTAAATTCTAGTACTGGTCTTGGTACCAAGTGACCTAGGACTTACCTTACCGTTGGATCATGGTAACAGTTGTACCTTGGGACCCAGCCCACTAAGGACGCAAGGCGATCTTCGTAACAACTTTAAACCCACGACCTTTTCTTTACAGAGCACTCGACTCATGTCATGATCCTCGACACATCATCAGAAATTTTTTGGGGGGGGGAAGCCTCCGCCTTACCCCTACCATCCATGACCCCCCCAGAATTGTGCTTGCGTTCCTTCTTTTGTGCGTGTGTCGAATACGAGTGAGTGCCACCTTATATCCATTTTCTTCGCACTTTTTAGACTTTCGTTATTTCGACTAAGGCCTTTGACATACTCCCACTTTATTATAAAGTGTGCTTGGCCCCTTTTCATATATGACTCATTTTGGTCCTATTTCCCCTTCACACCCTTTTAAGACATAAATCAAATTTAATACTATCGGGTAATCAACCTTTTATAATTCTTCTTCAGACATTAAGGGGTGAATGATATAATCAACAAAGGGTTTGGTCAAGGTTAGGGTTAGGTGATGGTTAAGGTCAAGGTTAAGGTTAGCTTATCGTTAAGGTTAAGGTTAAATTTATCGTAAAGTTAAAGTTAAGGTTAAGGTAAGGTTAAGGTTAAGTTTAATGTTAAGCGTTTGGTCAAGGTTAGGGTTAGGTTAAGGGGGTAAGGTTAAGGTTAAGGGTTTGGTAAAGGTTCTGGTTAGGTTATAGTTAAGGTTAAGGTTAGGGTTAGGTTATAGTTAATGTCAATGTTAGGTTACAGTTAAGATTCGGTTAAGGGTAAAGTTAAGGTTATGGTTAGCGTAAGGTTAAGGTTAAGGGTAAATATAAGGTTATGGTTAAGGTTAAAGGTCAAGGTTAAGGTTACGTTGGGTTAAGGTAAGGTTAAGGTTACAATTAGGTTAAGGTTAAGGCTAGGTTAAGTTAAGGTTAAAGTTAAGTTTAAATTTAGGTTAAGGGTAAAGTTAAGGTTAAGCTTATGGTTAAGCTTAGGGTTAAGTTTAGGGGAAGGTTAAGGTTAAGGTTAAGGTTAAGGTTAAGGCTACGTTAAAGTGAAGGTTAAGGTCAAGGTCAAGGTTAAGGTTAAGTTAGGTTAAGGTTAAGGTTAAGGTTATGGTTATGGTTATGGTAAGGTTAAGGTTAAGTTTAAGGTTAAGTTAAGTTTAAGGGTAATGGTTTGGTCAAGGTTAGGGTTAAGTTATAGTTAAGGTCAGGTTAAGGTTAAGGTTAAGGTTAGGTTACAGTTAAGGTTAGGTTAAGGTTAAGGTTAAGGGTAAAGATAAGGTGATGGTTATGGTTAAGGTTAGGGTTAGGTTATAGTTAAGGTTAAGGTTAGGTTAAGGGTAAAGTTAAGGTTAAGGTTAAGGTTTGGTCAGGTTAAGCTTAAGGTTAAGGTGAAGGTTAAGGTTAAGGTTAGGTTAAGGTTAAGGTTAGGTTAAGGGTAAATTTAAGGTTAGGGTTAGGTTAAGGTTAAGGTTAAGGTTATGGTTAAGGCTAAGGTTAAGGTTAAGGTTAAGTTTAGGTTGAGATTAAGGTTAAGGTTAGGGTTAAGGGTTTGGGAAGGTTAAGGTTAAGGTCAAGGCTTTGGTCAAGGTTAGGGTTAGGTTATAGTTAAGTTCGAGGTTAAGGTTATGGTTAAGGTAAGGCTAAGATAAGGTTAAGGGTATGGGTTTAGTAAGGTTAAATTTAATGTTAAGGTTAATTTCTAGGTAAGATTAAGGGTAAATTTAAAGTTAACCTTGACCTGGACCTTAAACTTGACCTTAACATTAACCTTAACCTTAACCTAACCTTAAAATTAAATTTAACCTTAACCTTAACCTTGACATTAACCTTACTTTGACCTTACCTTAACCTAACCTTAACCTTAACCTTCTCATAACCTTAACCTTTACCTAACCTTCCCATAACCATAACTTTAACCTTAACCTTAAACTTACCTTAACCTAACCTAACCTTAACCTTATCCTGAAACTTACCCTTCACCTTAACCTTAACCTTGAATTTACCATTAACCTAACCTTAACCTTAACTATAACCTAACACAAACCCTAAACTTAACCAAAACCTTAACCTTAACCTTAACATGACTAAACCGAAACCTTAACCTTAACGTTAACTTTACCCTTAAGGTTAAGGCAAGGGTAATGTTAAAGTTAAGGTTAAGGTTAAGATAAGGTTAAGGTTAAGGTTAAGGTTAAGGTTAAGGGTAAGATAAGGTTAAGGTTAAGGTTAGGTTAAGGTAAAGGTCAAGGTTAAGGTTAAGGTTAAGGTTAAGGTTAAGGTTAAGGTCAAGTTTAAGGTCAAGGTTAGGTTAAGGTTAAGGTTAAGGGTAATTTTAAGGTAAAGGTTAGGGTTAAGGTTAAGTTTAAAGTTAAGTTTTGGTCCCTTAACCTAATCTTAACCTTAACCTAACCTTAACCTTGACTTTACCCTTAACCTAACCTTAACCTTGACCTTAAATATAAACTAACACTAACCTTGACCAAAAGTTAACATTAACCTTCACCTTCCCCTAACCTTAACCTTAACCTTAAACCTTAACATTAACCTTACACCCTCAACCTTAACCTTAACCATAATCCTAACCTTGACCAAATTCTTAACCTTAACCTTAACCATAACCTGAACCTTTACCCTAAATTCAACCCTAACCATAACCTTAACCTTAACTATAACCTAACCCTAACCTTGACCAAACCCTTAACCTTAACTTTACCCTTAACCTTAACCTTAACCTGAACCTTTACCCTAAATTCAACCCTAACCTTAACCTTAACTTTAACTATAACCTAACCCTAACCTTGACCAAACCCTTAACCTTAAATTTACCCTTAACCTAATGTTAACCTTAACTATAAGCTAACCCTAACCTTGACCAAACCTTTAACCTTAACCTTAACCTGACTAAACTCGTAACCTTAACCTTAAACTTGCCTTAACCTAAATTTAACCTTAACCTTCCCCTAGCCTTAACACTAACCTTACCCCGAACCCATAACCTTGCGCAAACCCTTAACCTTAACCTAACCTTAACCAAACCCTTCACCTTACCCTTCACCTTACCCTTCACCTTCACCTTAACCTTAACTTTAACCTGACTAAACCTGTAACCCTTAACCTTAACCTTACCCTTAACCTTCACCTTAACCTTAACCTTGACTTTACCCTTAACCTAATCTTAACCTTAAATATAACCTAACCCTAACCTTGACCTTAACTTTACCCTTAACCTTGACCTTAACCTTAACCTTGACCTTGACCTTGACCTTGACCTAAACCTAACCTTAACCTTAATCTTAACCTTATCTTACCCTTAACCTAACCTTAACCTTAACCTTACCCTAACCTTAACCTTACCCTAACCTTAGGGTTAGGTTATAGTTAATTTAAGGTTAAGGTTAGGTTACGGTTAAGATTAGGTTAAGGGTAAAGTTAAGGCTATGGTTAGGGTAAGGTTAAGGTTAAGGGTAAAGATAAGGTTATGTTTAAGGTTAAAGGTCAAGGTTAAGGTTACGTTAGGTTAAGGTAAGGTTAAGGTTACAGTTAGGTTAAGGTTAAGGTTAGGTTAAGTTAAGGTTAAAGTTAAGGTTAATGTTAGGTTAAGGTTAAATTTAAGGTTAAGCTTAGGGTTAAGCTTAGGGTTAAGTTTAGGGGAAGGTTAAGGTTAGGTTAAGGTTAATGTTACGGTTAAGGTTAGGTTAAGGTGAAGGTTAAGGGTAAGTTTAAGGTTAAGGTCAAGGTCAAGCTTAAGGTTATGTTAGGTTAAGTTAAGGTTAAGGTTATGGTTATGGGAAGTTTAAGGTTAAGGTTAAGTTAAGTTTAAGGGTAAGGGTTTGGTCAACATTAGGGTTAGGTTATAGTTAAGGATAGGTTAAGGTTACGTTACGGTTAAGGTTAGGTTACGGTTAAGGCTAAGGGTAAAGATAAGGTTATGGTTATGGTTAAGGTTAGGGTTAGGTTACAGTTAAGGTTAGGTTAAGGGTAAAGTTAAGGTTAAGGTTAAGGTTTGGTTAGGTTAAGCTTAAGGTTAAGGTGAAGGTTAAGGTTAAGGTTAGGTTAAGGTTAAGGTTAAGGTGAGGTTAAGGATAAAGTTAAGGTTAGGGTTAGGTTAAGTTTAAGATTAAGGTTATTGTTAAGGCTAAGGTTAAGGTTAAGGTTAAGGGTTTGGGAAGGTTAAGGTTAAGGTTTTGGTCAAGGTTAGGGTTAGGTTATAGTTAAGGTCAAGGTTAAGGTTATGGTTAAGGTAAGGTTAAGATAAGGTTAAGGGTACGGGTTTAGTAAGGTTAAAGTTAGTGGTAAGGTCAAGGTCAAGGTAAGGTTAAGGGTAAAGTTAAGGTTAACCTTAACCTGGACCTTAACCTTAACCTTAACATTAACCTTAACCTTAACCTATCCTTAATCTTAACTTTAACCTTAACCTTAACCTTGACCTTAACCTTACCTTGACCTAACTTTAACCTTAACCTTCTCATAACCTTAACCATAACCTTAACCTTAACCTTAAACTTACCTTAACCTAAACTAACCTTAGACTTATCCTTAACCTTACCCTTAACCTTCACCTTAACCTTAACCTTGAATTTACCGTTAACCTAACCTTAACCTTAAATATAACCTAACCCTAACCTTAACCAAACACTTAACCTTAACCTTGACCTTAACCTGACTAAACCAAAACCTTAACCTTAACCTTAAATTTAACTTTACCCTTAAGGTTAAGGTAAGGGCAATGTTAAAGTTAAGCTTAAGGTTAAGGTTAAGGTTAAGATAAGGTTAAGGTTAGGTTAAGGTTAATATTAAGGTTATGGGTTTAGTCAGGTTAATGTTAAGGTTAAGGGTTTGGGAAGGTTAAGGTTAAGGTTAAGGTTAAGGGTAAGATAAGGTTAAGGTTAAGGTTAGGTTAAGGAAAATGTCAAGGTTAAGGTTAAGGTTAAGGTCAAGGTTAAGGTCAAGGTTAGGTTAAGGTTAAGGGTAAGGTTAAGTTTAAGGTTGGGGTTAAGGTTATGGGTAAAGTTAAGGTTAAGGTTAAGGTTAAGGTTTGGTCCCTTAACCTAATCTTAACCTTAACCTAACCGTAACCTTGACCTTAACTATAACCTAACCCTAACCTTGACCAAATGTTAACCTTAAACTTCACCTTCCCCTAACCTTAACCCTAACCTTAACCTTACCCCCTGCACCTTAACCTTAACCTTAACTGTTGTGGTCTTGTGATTTGGTAGATTGGCATACCAAATGACAAGGAAACATAAAAACCAATCTTTAGAGCTCTTGGACCTAGCCTTCCTAGTCTTAGAGAGGGATCTCTCAATTTTTTGCAAAGATGTGAGTTTGTTTGCTTTTAAGGGTTGATTTTATGCTAGTTATGAAGCATGTGTTTGTTTGATTGTTTGGTTGGACATGATGATCTAGGAAACATAGATAGAAAATGGAAATCTCTATTTCATTGGACAATGGATTCAAGTGGAAGTTGTAACAAGTTCGTAAATAAATCAGGGGTATCAAAGGGAAAATCTAACTTGGCCAGTGGATCTACAAAGTCTTTCAGGTGAAATGAAATGGACATCAAAGGTTTATAGTGAAAAGTAGAACTAAGGGCAATTAAGAATCCTTAATTATATGTACTTCTCAACAAAAGGACTTGAAATATTATTTGAACATGAAGAGCCATTCGATAGATAGGGCTAACCATAAATTCTAGAAACCACACTTCAACAAATAATAATTCTAAGACAAAATTTTTCAATGAGATATAGAAGGCAAGAAACTAATTTAACTTCTAGTGATTTCACCTTCAAGGATATGAAAACATTCAAGATTCACAAATAACTCCATTCATAGAAGAGATAACTCCTAGACATCTTTGATTAGAGCTATAAAGACCTTCATGTTAGCCACCTATAAAAATTTGTCATACCAAATGGTGGTTAAATCATTTTTAGCCTTCAAGAGATAGTTTCCTTTGAAAAATTATCATCTTTTGAAGTCTTATGATGATCTTTACCCTTTGAGTTAATCTTCGCTGCTTTTCCACTATTAGTCCTAAAGTACCTGCTATTCACCAAGAGAAAATTGCTTATAAAACTCCATTTTCCATCATTTCACTCCTCCTTTCGCTCATAAACAATTCCATTTTCACCCATTTTTTCCTTCTATAAAATACATCAAAATTCATTAATTTTGACCTCTAAGTCATCCTAAACCCTTTTTAAACCTTATTTCCCCCTTTCATTTGGTTTAAAAAACCCGTATCCCACCTATCGGAACCCCCATTTAAACTTAAAAACCCTGTTTTTAGCCTTAAAAATAGTCTTTTTACATTACAAAAGCATTAAGCCCCTGAGAGCTTATTACCTTAGGCCCTTTCCTCCATGCCTCCTAAAGCCCCGCAATTGGGTGCTTAAAGGCCTAAAACCCTTTCCCGAACCCCTTTTTCTTCTATCCTTCCATCCCCATTGTTTCAAATTTAAAATAAATATGGACCGTTGATCTCTGTAGATCAATGGCCATCGGGCCTCTTTCCTCCATATATTCCACTTACCGCTCCTTCTTCCCTTTTTAACATTCCTGTCTCATCTTTAAACCCCCACTGCCCTATTGTCAGATCCAACGGTCGGGACTTAACCTGATGAATCCCGATAACCCAATAAACCCATCTGCTATGCGACAAAGGTGCTGACGTAACTACTGGTCCCACCACCCATGCCCGTGCATCTTACCTCCCGCCACGCGCTTTCTACACCATCTGATCTACCTTCGATGATCTGATGGTTGACAATGCATATTGCAAAATATTTGCGCTAGAGCTTTAACACAAAAATATTTTGTGAAGAGGGCGGTATTGGGAGGGACAGCTGTCAAGTAACATATCGAATCACATTTTTTTAGGCAATACTACCTACCCCCCAAATATTTTGCGAAAACCATTTCTGGTTTTCTGCCTTACTTCTGCTCTCCATAGCGATGCTTTTGCTTTTAATCTCAGCCATCGGTCTCTGAGATTGAACGGATCGTATTATTTCACAACCCCATTTATTTTCCATTCATCTATTCTCCAAAACATTCCATTGAAAGATCTCTGACGTCGATCTCTGAGATCGGACGGTCCTGTTTTCATCTCGCCCCCATTCATACCCCACCTAATTTGTCCCCGAAACATTTCATTGAGAAATATCAACTGTTTATTTTCCTAATCCAATGGCTCCTGTTCTCCATCGTGCCCAAACCTCCAAAGCAATTTTAAACCTATTTTTTGTAGGATTTCTATAATTTTTGTTTGTTTTGTGTAGGTTCTATGGAGTTTTCCCACAATTATAAAGATAACACGAAGGCCAAGAATGATGATTCCAAGAACTTCAGTACAAGAATGGATCTAAGGAGTTCTCAAATTCCACAGTCTCGGTCGATAGATCATGATTATCGATCCATTTAATAGAAACTCTCCAACTGCATAAAACCATTTGTGTCAGTGAAATAAAACAAATAAAGTGTATCAGTAATGAAGAATTAACGATAAAAGGATTAAGGCACAAATTCAAGAATCAAAGGCCTAATCCACAAATGAAGGAGATAGGCACAGTCAGTAGTCCAAGGATGATTGAGGATAAAGTCTCAGAGCCTGAATCAGGCATAAACACAATGTTTAAAGGTAAATCAGTGTTTAAGTGAAAGAAGACAAAAAAAACAAATAGGCCTCCACTGCCACATCAGAGGCTAAAATATCCTTTCAACTACCAAAAGTGCCACCTGTAGCTTCAATAAATCAAAAGAAGGCATAACTATTGCCCAATCAAAAGATATTTTCCTAAAGATAGCTCAACATTTATTTCAAACCAAAGAATATATTTTAAACTGTCAGTAAAGTTATTGTAAAAGATAAATAAAGCCTTAAAGTCAATATTTTTGTCCACTAGACCTAAAAAACATAAATGGAATAAATGAAACAGAGTTGTAATTCAATGCATTCCTGCCTTATGCCTTGCATGGTTTTCAAGGCTAGGAATTTCATTTAGTATAGAATTAATGATACTAAACCCTAGAAACTCTTCCACCTCCTCATTTCCTTATAAAATATCCTTGAGGAGCACATTGTAAAGGGTTGGTTGTTGGACTTTGATGTAATAATTGTTGTATTGAATCATTGATGAATGTAAATAAGTTCTGAAGCTCTGAAGATCTGTTAAGTTATTGAAGAAGTTAGGCTGAGAAGAGAAGCTGTTGTTGTGATGAAGCATTGGACATGTAGTTTGTAACTGGATTGACAATCAATATACAAGCTGATTCTTGGGATCCTGGTCTATATCATTGGTGAAGTACCTCTTACTATTATTGTTTTCCTTTCATGTATGCCATTTTGTTCACTTTTCTTTGATAAAGAACAACAAGCATAAAGCTAGGATTTACTCTTAGAAGTACCCTACTCTCACTGATAAGCATTATCTATATGTTTTCTGCGAAATTGTGATATTTGAGAATGTCTTAAATTAAGTGTAAAAATTATCAAGGAATGTTGGTTAGTCCATGTCTTGATGTGAAAAACTTGAAAGGAAGTTCTTGAACGATATTTTCATTACATGCTAAGTAGAGTTAAACTAGAAAATTTTATGGTTTGCCTGTCTTCTAGTTCTTTCTCCAAAGGTTGTTTGAAAGTTTCCCTAAGAGTATGCTAAAAGAAGGCTTTAATTTTAATGCATATGACCTGATCTTAAGCTGCACTTTGTTTCCTTATCTATTTTCATCCCTTCTGAAATTATTCTAGTGAGATTACTGGATTGTTGTTTGATAAGTTAGCTTTAATACAAGCTTGTCCAAAGAAGTCTATGGTTAGCTCTGTCCTTTGGTTGGTTTCAAACAATTGCTTAAAAAGGATTTTCTTGTATGAAATGTTGATAAATCCTTGTTGAAATTATTGGCTTTTTTAACCTTCTCAATACTTTTAATGTTCCACTCCATCATTTAAATCTAAAGGATCTTTTGATATAGATGACTTGTCCCTTGGACCACTCTTGAAATTGTTGTACAATTAAACCCTTTTGTGACTCCATTACCCAATGGATTAAAGTTGCTTCACACTAATATTATCTGCTGAACACTTCTCAATATACTTGCATCTCCACCCTTTGAAACTCTTTCATTTTGTCATATTCCATCCAATTAAAGATCTTACCCGACCAACCAAACAAACAAAACCCTTTGTTAGTATGAATCTTTTGTCGAAGTGTACGAAAAAATACCACTTTAGCTACGCATAACTTATAGCCCTAACATCAAATATGGCTGCCAATATCTTCAGATATGTAGTTAGTTGATCAAGACAGATGCTGCAAAAATCCAAATCTATGCATAAAGAGACATTAAGCAGTAAAAGTAAGGTTTTTCTCCATACATCCAATAGACAAGACAAGAACAATATTTTTGAAAGAATTTTTGTATTAAGGACACCTGGGAGGAAAACAAGAAGGTGTTTCCAATTCTCCTCAATGGGATGGGTTCTTGGAAGTCCTCAGCACTTCAGATCTAGCATTTCTCTCTCCTGTTGGTGTAGAAAACCTAGACAAAGATAGAACTCAAAGGGAGCTCACACAACAAATAATGGAAAATATGACAATGATAATGGCTCAAAGTCAGACCAAAAGTTTAGATCCAGAGTGATCTAATAGGCAACAAAAGGTGAAGAATGGTAGGGAAAACCCTCCTATTTATAACAAAATATTGGGTCATTCTAGATCTTGGTGCATGTTTAAAATAACATTAACCAAATCTAGATCCACCTTTTATGGAATATTTTATTATATTTGTTGGAGGGAAAAAGTATTTGACTTGGGTCAAATCCCTTTATTTGTGAATAATAAATAAATAAATAATTTATTTATCATTTTAAGGAAGTGGTTGAAAGATAATCAAATAAATAATGATTTATTTAATTATTTATGGGTGATTTAGTCATATTTAATAAGGAATATTATTTAAATAATATTTAAATAATTATTCCTAGAAAATAATAAGATAAATAAAGATTTATCTAATTAATTTCTTTGTTTTGGGTTAAACATGACCAGGAATAATAATTAAATTATTGTTTAATTAATTATTCTTTGAGGAAAATCAAACAAATATAGGTTTGTTTAATATTTCCTTTTGGGGTTTCTTGTTTAGACCATAAACAACCTAATAAATGTGTTTTATTAAGTTATTTTACATAGTGAAAGCAATTTTACTTAGGGTAAAATTGGTCTTACATGGTGCACTTGGGTCCATCTAATGATAGTAGGTTAGATGACCAAAAAATGGTGTAACAGATTGCCCCCCAGCGTGCGAGTGTTAGGATAAAATCGTATGACCGAAGTACGTTGTAAGAACTCAATCACCAGACATCAAAAGGGAAGTCAGAGAGAGAAATGTGAGGTAGACTAATGTGCTGAAGAACTAGACCCTAAGGAGACGAGACTTACAGGTGCGACAAGTCTCTTTTTATGAGAGGGTACCTGTGCTAAAGGCGGCGGGGGAGGCATACCTATGCCCGCCGAGACAAAGTACAAAAGAATATTGAGTCCAGTAAACAAGGGACCGAACTATAAAGTACAGCCAGCATAAACATGAGCCAAATCACAATACAATGAGGGATCCCATATACATGTTGTGCCTGGGATAATAGCTAGGACTTGTACAATAATATATAAGTACATGAGATACAAATACAACCCAAATGCCCCCTATAAGCGGGGAAGGGATCACAAAAATCGAATGAGTTAAGGCAGATCAAAGAGGCACCGCAAGCTGCCAAGGTCACATCATCAAATATATGAGCCGTATCAAGGTCAGAATGAGAGGTCATTCTGGGCATGTGGGGGGGTTACCCTCAGTAGGCTACCCCCAAGGAGGGCCGAGACATCTCAAGCACACACCCGGGAATCACCAAAAGCTTAACACAGATTACCGAACCATCAAGAATATATTTGACTGCGCCAAAGGAGCTGGAGGGAGAAACAATCAAGTCAAGGGAAATGAGAGATCCCTTGCCCGATCTCGAGGCACCCCAACAAGAGTGGAAGCTGAACCAAGTGTACACCGCCTCTAGACTCATTCTCTAGAAATGAAGGAGCTGGGTGTCGATAGAAGGAGGTCTGCCATAGGTGAGGAAATAAGGGAACCCCATCTACGGCACGGGGAAAATAGTAGAGCGATGAACAGATAGACACTAATGATGATGATGGAATGAGGGATACTAAGTAGCGGATGGACGACTTCCCTTGTTAGAGAATAAAGGGCATGAATGGCTTGGAAGCGACCCACACAATATCATGAGGGATAGGGGACAATGGTACTGAAGGCCATAATGTGTAACACGAGAGAGGGACCAAGCAATGAAGGATGGAGGACTATAGTGTACAAAGGGACTCTCGGATAGACTCCATGGGAATGCGATGATGACCAATCCTGAGATTCAAAACAAGGGTGTGATGATGGTGTCGCCACAACGTAGAAAGGTCCAATGGGGACCATAAAACATGAGTACAAGATGGTAACTCATTTACAAACATCAACACGAGCATGGATAAGTGTATGGAGGCCAAATGGTGCCCTAGTATGAGTAAGCATATGAATAAATTGGCCTCTTGAGGATTATGCATGAGGGGCATAGGTGCCCCCAAGCATGGTGTGGTCATGCTAAAATGTATTTAGAAAAAGGGGAATCTAAACACATTTTAATGATGTGGTGCGCCATTTTTTTTCGTTATGGTTATGCAGTTTGAGAAAGGGAATGGAGGATCACCAATCTCTTTTGGTACTGCATATAGGAATCAAATGGAATTTAAGTTGCCGGGTTGGCATACCTGGTGTCACTATCCCAAAGAGAGGATTTTGAGATAATGAACTGATGCTCTCGTAGAAAAGCTATAGGTTGGTCGACAACAATGTCTAAGAGACGGAGTTGCTAATGTAAGATGAAGGAACGATAAGGGGTATCATCCCTAGAGTGATCTGAAGTGATATGGGACTCTAGAGGTTCTTCTAAATGTGGAAGAATAATGGTACTAAAGTTGGCACAACCAGATACACTAGGAGAGTTGTGGAGAATTTCTTCTCTTGGTCTCTCAAATGTGGGTGCCCCCTTACCCAAACATTGGGTTTCAATGTAATGGCCACAAGGTGTATTTGGTGTGAATGCATGGGTTCGATGTAAGGGGGAATAGATAAATTCAGGGGTGGGGATTTTTTCTATAATGTCGTCACCATGATAGAAGGTGGGGTGACTGGTGGAAGAAAGACCACCTGACGCGGCGAAGCTACCTGACTCATCATCATGAGAAGAGAGGTTCACATGCGCATCGTCACAAGGGGTGACAGAAGAGTAAGTAGATAAAGGATCTACCGATGTTGAGCCCAAGGTGATCACTGAAGGAAGGCCAAGTGAAACAGCAGGGGAGGATTCAGAGGGAATTTTCCCCGATGGTCCCATGGATGATGATAGGTAGAAAATGATGTACGAAGGCTCCGTCATCTCAACATCAGGAGGGGGAATGTCAATTGGAGTAGTCATTTCTGGTAGTTTTGCCAAAGAAAAATGCACAAATAGGGGAGAGGTGGACTCATTGCGCTTGGCCTCGAATTGGAGGATTGCGGCTAGAGAGGTGCGGAAGTCCTCAAGGTGGGGAAAAAGGTGGGTGTAATGGCCATGGAGATCACACAAAGCACAGGGGTGGTTGGTGTGAATAGTCTTGGGGTTCTTGGCCATGGTCACGGAAGGAACAGAGGCTTCTGGGACCGTGGACTCAGGGAACACTACATTAACCATGGGCTTGAGATGAAGCAATTCAGGACAGGTGTGGGTGGCGTGACCAACAATATCACACAAATCACACTGGATGGTATGCTTTGGAGGCCGAGGAGGGGCAGGGTTAGTCTAGGTAGCCTTGTCATTTGATGCCCCCTTGCGAACTTTTTCCTTCTTACCCTGTTGTGTAACCAACTCCAAAAATAGAAGAAATGAGATATCAACGCCTTATAAATAAGCCACTTCGAGGGGGAAACCTCCAATACATTACATGAATGATCAATTCTTGGATCATACAAATTACAAAACCTCCTTTAATATATAGGAGTCCATGGGGCCACAATGTAATCCTAGTGGAGCCACAATGTAATCCTAGCCGACCTAACAATAATAATTTAAGGGCACAATAATAACAATATGGGGGTTATAGGGGTACAATAATAACAATAAGGGGGTTACACTAACAACAATAAGGGACTATACTAGTAATATAGGGACCTAACATGCCCCTCTCCTTGAAAAAAGTGTTGTCCTCAACGCTTGAGTAGCTCTGGGTGCTTTTGTATAAAATTCTCATCCTCCCATGTAGAATATTCAGTGGGTAAGTTCTTCCACTTGATGAGATGCTCTGAAATTGATCGATTCCGTAGTTGTCGAGTTCTTGTTTCCATGACCGCTTCTGGTTCCAATATGATTTTTCCTTCCTCATCAAGTTCTGGCAATATTGTTTGAACTGGAAGATTTTCACCTATAACCTTCTTTAAGCATGAAACATGGAAAACTAGATGTACTCGCGAAGAAGCAGAAAGCTCCAATTTGTATGCCATGGTACCAATCTTTTGCAACACCTTGTAAGGACCATAGTACTTTGGCGATAATTTATTATCCTTCTTAGCTTGCTTGAGGGACATTTGTTTATATGGTTGTAGCCGTAAAAATACCCAATCTCCTACATCAAAACTTCTCTCGCTGCGATGTTGATCTTCCTGTTGTTTCATTCGATTTTGTGCCAAATTAAGGTTATCCTTTAAGAGTTGGAGAACTTCTTGCTGATGCTTGATGTGATCTTCGACTACTTGAACCTTCGAATTTTCCCTTAAATATGATGTAATGGATGGTGGATGATATCCATAAGGTGCCATAAATGGGGTCATTTTTGCTGTAGTATGGAAGGAAGTGTTATACCACCATTCGGCGAGAGGTAACCACTTGACCCATTGTGTTTTTTTATCAGATACAAAACAACGAAGATATCCTTCCAAACATTTATTTACTATCTCTGTTTGACCATCAGATTGAGGATGATAAGATGAGCTATGAGCTAATTGAGTACCCAAACAAGAAAATAACTCCGTCTAAAAATTTCCCGTAAAAATGGGATCTCTGTCGCTCACAATAACCCTTGGGCTTCCATGTAGCTTTTGAATTTTGTCCACAAATGTAGTAGCAACTGTACTTGCTTTAAATGGATGAGATAATGCACAAAAGTGTGCATACTTGGTAAGTCTATCAACTACCACCATGGTGACACTCTTTCCTTCGGACTTAGGTAAACCTGTGATAAAATCCATTGAAATCTCCTCCCAACGTTGACTTGGAATGGATAAAGGTTGTAGAAGTCCTGGGGTCTTAATTGTTTCCACTTTATTCTGCTGGCAGACCAAACATTCCGCCACAAACTTTCGAATATCAGATTTAAGGCCATCCCAAAAAAATTCTTTCTTCACCCTGTGGTAAGTTTTTAAAAATCTGAGTGTCCTCCTAAAGGAGAAGTGTGCAATTCCAGAAGAATCTTTTGTTTTAGTTGGGAATTCTTACAAAGATATAAGCGATCTTTGTACCATAAGGAATCATTTTCCAACTAAATGTATCAGATGTACTAGGATCTTGCTGCAACTTTTGAATGAGTGTCCATACATCTTTGTCCTTCTTCCATTCATCTCTTGCTTTAGTTATCCAATCTGGTTGGATAATAGAAATGGCACAAAGCAATGCTTCCACCTCTTCATTCTTTCTTGAGAGTGCATCTGCAACAACATTAAGCTTTCCTTTTTGTAGATTATTTCAAAGTCATAACCCAACATATTTGTGACCCATTTTTGCTGCTCTTCTGAAGATAGTCTTTGTTCCAAAAAGTGTTTAAGACTATCATGATCAGTTTTTACCTTGAAGTGTCTTCCCATTAGGTAAGTTCTCCATTTCTTTAGTGCATACAGTATTGCTAACATTTCCTTCTCATAAATAGGTTTCTGTAAATACTTTCCTTTTATTGGACGACTTTCAAAAGCAATGGGTCTTCCTTCCTGCATTAAAACAGCACCAATTCCATTTCCTGAGGCATCACATTCCACAATAAAGGTTTTTGTGAAGTCTGGCGTAGCTAAGACCGGTGCTAGGCACATTGCCTCTTTAAGATGTTCGAAGGCCTTAGTTGCTTCAGGAGTCCATGAAAATGCATCTTTCTTCAATAATGTTGTTAGAGGTGCTGCTATTCTCCCATAATTCTTAACAAACTTGCGATAATACCCTGTTAACCCGAGAAATCCTCGCAACTGCTTTATGGTTGTGGGGACTTTCCATTCCTTAATGGCTTTAATTTTGTTATGGTCTACTTTAACACCCTCGTGAGATACAATATGACCCAGATATTCCACCTCTTGTACTCCAAAGAAACATTTGGATGTTTTTGCACATAATTGTTTCTCCTGCAATAGTTTGAGCACCCTGTCAACATGTTCAACATGATCCTTCCAAGACTGCTATAGATTAGTATATCATCAAAAAATACTAGCACACATTTTCTAAGGGTTTGAAAATGGAATTCATCAACCCTTGAAATGTAGAAGGTGCATTGGTAAGGCCAAAAGGCATGACCAAAAATTCATAATGACCCTCATGAGTTCAAAATGTTGTTTTTGGAATATCTTGAGTCTTCATTCTAATTTGATGATATCCTGAACGAAGATCCAACTTGGTAAAATAAATTGCTCCATGTAATTCATCCAATAATTCATCGATCACAGGAATGGGAAATTTATCTTTAATGGTGAGCTTATTGAGCTCCCTATAATCCGGACACATTCGCCATGATCCATCCTTCTTGTGTACCAATACTACGGGAGCAGAGAAAGAACTTTGACTAGGTTGAATTACACCCGCCTCTAACATTTCTGCAATCATACGTTTAATTTCGCTCTTTTGGAAGTAAGGATATCTATAAGGCCTGATGTTTGGAGGAACACTTCCTGGAATCAAATGAATAGCATGATCATGATCACGAATAGGTGGGAGTCCTTTGGGAGTTTAAAACACCTTGGAATGATTGTCAAGACTTGTTGGAGATCTACAGAAAGAGATGATTTTGATGTCGGGACTTCTAGAGAGCATAATTGTGCAATTACGCCTCGTTGTTATTTCTTTAGAAGCTTTGTCATGACATTAGAGCTTATTATCCTTCCTGGCTTCCCTTCAATACCCCGTAATTCGACTTCCTTTCCTTATGAAAAAAATTTCAAGAAAAGTTCTTGAAAATTAAAAGCTACCGTCCCCAAAGATTGTAACCATTGTACTCCTAGTACAACATCAGCACCTCCCATAGGAATGGAAAGCATTGGACTTGTCAACACATATTCCCCCATGGTTAGCTTGATATTATGGCATTTTTCAGAGCAATTTATAGTTCCTCCATTTGCAACCATCACTTGACATTCTGGTGCTGGGTATAGGAAACAATTTAATTCCTTGGCTACCTTATAATGAATAAAATTATGGGTGCTACCTGAATCAATCAACACTATTACCCTTTTCTTCTTTATATGTCCTTCTATTTTGAGAGTTTGAGGAGTGGTAATTCCTGCCAGTGCATTACACGATATGGTCGGATTCATTTCTTCCTCTTCTAGGGGTGGTTCCTGGTGTATATCCTCTTCTTGTTCATTTTCTTCTTCTTCTTCACAATCTATGTAAAATAACTTCTTCTCAGCACACTTATGACCTTTAGTGTATTTGCTATCACAACTGTAGCAAAGCCCTTTTGCTCTTTTTTCTTCCAATTGTTGTGGTGTCAACCTTGTAGGTTGTGGAAATCTAGGAGTAGAAACACTTCCTTCTTTATAGAATTGAGTGGTAGGCTTCCTTGTCGCCATAATTTTACATTCAACTTTTCTTGCCAACCTGAATGCCTTCTCCAATGAATCGGGTTCCAAAACACGAACTTCATGTTGGATGTTATCCTTTAGAGTACCTAAGAAGAGATCAATCCTGTGTTCCTATGGAATATTAGTTACCCTTATATTCAATTTTTGGAAGTCCTCAATGTGCTGCCCCACTAAACCTTTTTGTTTGAGATTTATCAATTGGCTAAAGAAGGTGTTTCTCTTTGTATCCTCATAATGTGCTATCATTTCCTCCGTAAAAATTGACCAAGTGACCATTTTTTTACGGGAGAAAAGCCATTGATACCATACAAATGTATTTTGTTCTAAATTTAAAGTTTCAATGCGTACCTTTTGTGTGTTTTGTACGTTATGGAGATCAAAATATTGCTCCATCTGTAGTATCCATGTTACAGGATCCTTTCCATCAAACTTCCTCATATCCATCTTTGGAATATGGTGGTTCTTCCCGCCAACATTATAGTTTATGAAGTCACAATTAACATTTATTTTGTTCTCATCATGAGGTTCTTCTACTATCTTTTCACCATTAGGAAACCTTTCTTGTATAAACTTTATCAAACCTTCCATGTCTGCTTTTAGAAAATTCTTCATGTTTTCCATTTTCTCATCGATCTTAGCTTCCATGTCATCAATCTTAGCTTCCATGCCCACTTCCATGCCATCCATCTTAGCTTCCAAACCAATCATCTTAGCTTCCACGCCTTTCTTCAAACCATCCATCTTAGTTTCCACGCCTTTCTTCAAAAATCCCATTTCAATTTTTGTTGTTCTTTGTGAGAGCGAAATTTGCTCTTGTAATTTTGATATGTCATGTTGCCATTCTTCATCTTCATGAGTCATAGTAGAGCCTTCTGAAGGCTTAATGGGTGTTGAATTCTTTTTAGGGGCAATTTTAGAATCCAATACTGATATCTATTCTACAATATGCCCTTGGGATCAATTTAACTTGATTATTCAAACAAGACTTGTGCAATTTGAAAAAAATACACACCTTTTTCTTGCTTTGAGGATCTCGATATTGAAATTGTATTATCTCTGTGATTGCAGATCTTAAATATCTGAAATTCATCACTGTAGTAGCCCTCTGAATTTTCTTTTGAATGCCACAAGTATGACCTGATTTGGAATGTCCAAGACAAAGTTGTGTCCAATCTCCCACAATGACCTAATTATGGACTGGTTCAGTAGAGCGAACTTGTACGACTTTCCACGTGTCACTGTTTCATCCTTTGTCTCTGCAATTGATAGCCAATAAACTACATTCTGTGTACTTGTGACCACGTTTTACGGCACTCCAATCCGATGCCCAGAGAGATAGTTATTGAAATTTTCCCACGATCACCTCTTTGAGATGCAATTCAGGAGCCTGAAAAAGCACTACCTTCCACAGATCATATCTCCAACAATATTGCGAACCAAGCTCTGAAATTGTTTGAAGAATTTACTCAGGATTTCAGCTTCGCACCATATAAATTTCAGATTCTGAACCTTAGTAGAAAACAATTTATAGCGAAAATGCCACGATGACCTGTTTAGGAGCTTGAAAACATACTTAACTTCCACAGATGATATCTCCAAAAATATTGCGAACCAAGCTCTGAAATTTTTAGAAAAGCTTCCTCAGGATATTGGCTTCGCACCCTAAAAATTTCAGCTTTTGAAACTTCATAGAAAAAAAGTTATAGCGAAAATTTCACGATGACCTGTTTGGAGCAGCGAAACCCTAGAATCCAAAGCTTTGATACCAAATGTTGTGTAACCAACTCCAAAAATAGAAGAAATGAGATATCAACGCCTTAGAAATAAGCCACTTCAAAGGGGAAACCTCCAATACATTACATAAATGAAAAATTCTTGGATGATACAATTTACAAAACCTCCTTTCTATATATAGGAGTCCATGTGGCCATAATGTAATCCTAGTGGGCCACAATGTAATCCTAGCCGACCTAACAATAATAATTTAAGGGCACAATAATAACAAAATGGGGGTTACAAGGGTACAATAATAACAATAAGGGGGTTACACTAACAACAATAAGGGACTATACTAGTAATATAGGGACCTAACATACCCGAAGCGGTCGCAACAGGAGGTGGTTCCTGTTGAGGTGACTGAGGCACTATTGCAGTAGGAGAAGTCATGGGGACCGGTTGAACCGGGGTCAAAGCAATATAAGGTTTGGGTTGACCAAGCAAGGTTTCGGCTGGAGGATCAAGGTACCAGACGGGAATCCCAAGGGTCAGGTTCAGAAGAGAGAGGGTGGCCATGACAGGTACCATGTACACTCCTGGTGGGGGAGCTAGGAACGGTATCTGACCAGAGGGGTAATGGCCAGATGGGACGGCTCCTAATATCATACCAAAAGCCTTAAAAGATAAATCAATCTTTGAAACTTATAGAGAGATCCCTCTCTATATTTAGGAGAGCTAGATCCTAGAATCCCAAAGTGGTTTTTGATGTAGTCTCTGCAGCATTTAGTCTTGCCACTCTACTAAATTAAAGAGGCCCAACATTTTCTAGGAACCTTTCTGGGGACTGTCTGAGTAAAATCCTTAAAACAAAAAACTCATTGTTCAGTGCAGTATAAGTATCTCTCTTCAAGCACTACCAAAGCAAACGGTGATCATGATAGGACTTATTTTAATTAGTGACAAACTAAGTAACCCTTAGGATTCTCATAGAGCCTTATCAAACCTTGAAGGAATTAGCTAGCTAAGCCATAAGAGTAAACTCTATTTGTATCATCACCATAGCTAAGTGGTGAAACATATTTATGACACTCTCTTAACCTATATAACTATAAAGGAATCAGAAAACCCAAAACCATTTTAGATCGGTATATGGTGGTGGACCATAAAACATTTTACCTCCAAAAAAGCTAAAAATTTCCACCTGCTGACTCCACTGAACATCAGTAGGCCTGCTAATTTTCCTTGGTTTTCCAAAGACTCCATTGGGAAACCCTTTATCATAATATCATTTAAACCTAGTACAAAAGACTTTGAGGATTACAGTTTTATTGCTAAAAGATCAGTTAGCCTATTATAGATTGTCATATTTGGCTAAAAATTTTCTTATTATTAGGTCTAAAAACATAGCATAGTGGCTTCTAGAAGAGTTCATACTAGAGCCTATCCTTACCCAAACCCTCCTGAGATAGTTTATAATCCTGAAAGCATACTTAGGAAGTCTCCTAAGGCTCAAGCTTTAACTACTGTCAGACCAATCCAAAGAGCTAATTTTGTTCCTGAAAACCTTACGGCTCTACAAGATTCACAAGTTAACTTAAGAAACCCATTCAGAACTAGGTCACTTGATGATGTATATCAGATAGATTTTGAGTCTCCAACTTCATCCCAAGATAGAGGTGAACATCTTGGTAGCAGAGAAACTACTCCACCTAATTTTCATTTCCTTCATAATTTTGGTTTCTCTCATCCTAGATCTGCTCAACGAACTTTTTATGGTCCATCCACTTTTGTGATCCATACACCCACTATTCAAACTACACCATTCCATTAACCCCCTCCTATTTTACATCCCCCACCTGTAAACCCCACACATTTTCCACAACCTCCTATCATGGCAACATGGTATGCTCCCCTAGTCTTTCCTTTACCTCTAGTCAATCTGCCACAAGACTATCAGTCCAAGATACCAGTATATGATTCTAGTGGTACTACTTCTTCTTCACAACATGTGGACAAGATGAATGACTATTTTGATAGAAATGAGATAGATGATGAAACTTTTAAACTCATATTGTTTCCTTAAATTCTAGGGGGAGAAGAAAGAAAATGGTTCAAAATCTTAACCCCTAATAGTATTAATGACCTCCAAGCCTTTCATCAGTTATTCCTAAACAAGTGGGAGGTTAGAAAAAACTATCTCCAAATACTTTCAGACTACAACAACCTCAAAAGAAACACTGGGGAAAGTGTTCAAAATTATTGCACTAGATTCAATAGTGTTTATAATGCACTGCCCCCAGACTTTAAACCTCCACAGGGTTCAACCTTGGCCAAATTTCCTAAAGGATTTTATCCTGAAATGGCCTATCAGCTAAGAGAAAGAGACCCCTTGAATCCAGAAGACATGTAGAAGGGAGCTATTGCTGTGGAGGTAAATCTGATTGAGAAAAGAACTAGGATGAGGAATGAAAAGAGAGTATCATTTATGGAGGAATCCACACCCTCCACATCTAGCTCAAAAACGGAAAGGATGATGGAAGATATGATGAAAAAGATGAGCATACTTGAGAAAGCACAAGCTAGAGAAAACCAATCAGCTCACCAAAACAGAAATCAATCTCAAAATCAAAATCAGAACTTTCGAAGGAATCAACCTCAAAACAGACAAAAAGAGGATGATCAACAGATCAGACCTCCCTTCCAATAAAACTATGTAAGTGAGGTGGAAGAAACAATTGAACAAACAAAGTAAGATGACATAAACATGTTGGGAATAGGTAGTGACCACTTTGATGTTCCTATTAATAGAAAACAAGGTCTATACACCCCTTGTGATGATAAAAGAACAGAGGATGAACATTATTATCAAGAGCTGGAAAATGTCATCATAGAAACTCCAAAATAATATGAACTTAGGAGTAAAAAGAATCAGGAAACTCCCATAACCAAAAACTTTGATAATTCTACAAAAAATAGCCCTGTGAGAAAACCCAAAAACATTAAACAAAACGACAAAATAGTGGTTGTAAAATCTGATCAAAACAAAGAGAAAGACACTCAAATTAATGAAAAATAGAGTGCAGATCTTAGCAGCATTAGCACCTCAGCTAGTGCCCCTATTAAAACAATATTGACCAATGTAAATAGAGGAAATAAGCAAACTAATTTTGCTGATAAAGTAGTGATTAACAAGGCTGAAACAAACATTGTAAAAAATCAGCTGCCTTTTAGTTTGGAACAGGAAATTTCCAAGATTAAATTCTTTGTTCCCCTCACTGAATTAGTCACCCAAGATATATATAGATCACATATTTTGAAAGCTTTCAACATAGCAAAAAATAATGACACTGTTAACCTCAATGATGACCAACCAGAGCTCTTATTTGGTCCTAATATTGAGGGAAAATACCAAGAAGGGCTAGTTCCTCCATTTTATGTTAGTTTGAAAATTCATGATAAAATTTTACACAATGCTATGCATGACTCAGGGGCCTCTCATAACTTAAGGCCCAAATCAGTAATGGAGAGTCTAGGCCTTGAAATCACCAGACCATACAAAGATATATATTCCTTTGACTCCAGTAGAGTGAAATTTTTAGGTTTGATCAAAGACCTATGTGTAAACTTAGCTCAAATTCTAGCCAAGTGTTTAGTGATGGATATTGTAGTGGCTGATGTTCTCCTCAAATATGGTATGATGTTATCAAGATCACGGGGAGCTAAGTTACAGGGACTAATGAAAATGGATATGAAATATGCTACTATCCCTATTTTTAATCAAACTAGAATACTTTATAGGGAATCTCACGTGCAATACATGGTCAGTAGCCAAGAGAGACCTGAAAACTCTCCTCTTTATTATGTGCATACAGGCCTTGACTCATTTATTCTCTTCAATAATGAAAAATTCAATGAGCAAGAAACCTTAACTAACTTGGTGGCCACCCCTCACTATAACATAGGGAAGACACAAAAAAGGAGGAAGGCAAGACAGAAGCATCAAAAAAGTTTGTCAAAACAGAAAATTACAGCAAACTAATCATAGGTCTAGGGCTACAAAATAGTCATCCATTGGTTGTAAACCTTGAGAGTGAAGAGAAGAGTCCTCAACCTAATGAAGGACATGAGGAATTAAACCAAATTCAACATAGTACTTGTTACACAGTAATTTGTCACCGTCCCTGCAATCCCCATCTCGCACATTGGAGGGTCATTTCTGTGACCAATAAGCAGTGTCATGCCTTGCAAATACCATCATTGCATCCCTTTCCATGAGGAAAACATTTCTTTTTTTGATCATTTCCTCGGTAGACCCCTAAAAAAACCTGTTTTTACCTTGGCACTGGTAGCCCGTTATGTACTCGCGCCAATGAGGAAAATTAACACTGAGCCCATGCCAATTGGTGCTCTGTCCCAGTTAAGCACCCATGCCAATCTGCTTTTGGAAATTTTTTTAAAAAAAGAGGCGAAGTTTCGATTACAACAACTTCATGGATGAGTCATTAGGAGTGGTTTCGACTGAATAACCATGGCCTTCCTCCTTTTGCCTCTTGTTTCCACCTTATGGGGAACCTCCCAAGGGATAAGGCCTCCCTTCCACTACTGTAGGGATCCCAACCTCCTCCTCTCCTCTATAAATATAGCCTTCATCAATTGATGAAGGGGTTGAATGGCTGAATAGCTAGTCTCCAAGATCCCAAGAGCCATCAGAGCCTTATGCTACAAGAGCCTTGATTCATTTCCTTAAGGCCAAATCCAAGCAAGGAGATTATCGTCGAGACATCCGAGGAGAGAGGTTTGTCCCATCCCCGACAGGATTTTTCGAGACGTGTTCCGCTGGCGACCCTTCGAAGGAGAATTCAGCGTCAGAGCCAGGTTGTATCCTCCTTTGATTGATTAATGATAAGTGACTATTGGTTATGGTTCCACTCTTGTTGTTGATTATGATAATGAGTTATGTCTTCTCTGACTGACATATAGTTGCATATACTGGATTTTACGCTTACGTTTGTTTTTTTTCTTGCATGTGCAAGTGTCCGATCACAGAGATTGTGAGGATTGTGATCTGCCAGAGCTAAGAAATGGGAGCGCTACTTTCTCTACAAGCGAAAGCGTTGGATTCCAGGTAAGCCTTCATCGCTATTTGGTTTATTTTCAATTAGGAACCTGCACTATAGCGTGTGACGATTGTTGCTAGACCCGGTCTAGGCTAGTAGGGATTGCCTCTGTCCGCAGAGGGGATTTACATCCACAACAAATGGGCGACTCCAGTAGGGAACATCTAGCTTGTTGTTATTATGCTTTGTAAGCTACAGACAGAGCTTGAAGTTAGCCAGATAGCCTTCGAAATGCTATTGATCTGCATTAGCGAAGTAGATCAAAGCTGCTTCAGTCAATCTCTGGTTTAGTTTATGAACTGAACACTTGGAGTATTGTCTTGTCTTTTCGGTTGTTTCTCAATTCTGTTTGCTTGATCGACTCTTTTGGCTGGCTCTTTTCTGAGTGTTTGGCTTTTTGTTTAGCCCCAGAGGATCAGATCTGACCTCTATTTTTTCGAGTTTTCATCCTTTCATGGTTGGCTTGATTGGCACAGTTTCCACCCTGACAGTCGCGCCAATTGGCACGGGTTTCCAGTTCATCACTCGCGCCATCCCCTATCTGGCACGGATTACAGCCAGACAGTCGCGCCATCTCCTGTAGGTGCTAGGGTTTACCCTTGTTCAGAAGTTTCTTTTGGTCAGTACTTTGCTTCTGGGTTTGTTTTAGATTCTGCTTGAAGTGGTGAGTTTGTTCTTGGTTGGGAGAAATTCTTTGTTTTTTCATTTTCAGGCGTTGGCGCTTGTTGTCAGTTAGCAACCCGTGCCAATTGGGCATTGGCACTAGTTTTCAGTGAGCAATTCACGCCAGTTGGCGCTAGTTGTCAATGAAAAATTCGGGCCAATTTTAGGGTGTATGAAATTTGAGACTTTTTCCCTAAATCCTTCACCAGTGTGTCTTTCCCTTCTGGTCTTTTCACTGTATGAGCATAGATTACATTGCTCATTGTTTGAAATGTATTCTTTCCATGATTGATTGATGTAAAAGGGAATGAATGCCTTGTTTTGATCTCTTTCTTTGGAAGTCCTCTTTGTGTTTGACCTCATATGTCTTGTCGCCTTTTGAGGGATTCCATTACAAAGTGTTTGAAACAATGATTTCATTCTTAGTGTTTGTTTACATCTCTTTTGTATTCATCCTTCATTAAGAAGATTTGCATTATTTTAGTTTTCGTCTCAAAGTTTTCTTTTCGTTAAAATGCATTAGATCAAATTGCATTGAAAAGTATTTTTGAGATTTATCATTGAACTTAGATCACATTGTTTAATGATTGAAGGCTAAAGATCACATTGAGTGCATTCTCTTTTATTAAAAGCATGCATTAAGTAGATTCTCATTTCATCAAAAAATGCATTGAGTGCATTCTTATCATTTCAAAAGGAAAAGGAAATTGTGCATATATTACAATTGCATAGTTTTCGAAAAAGAGAATTTTGCATAGATCACATTGCATAATTCGCATCGTTGAATGTTTTAGAATACTTTTGGATAGTGAAAGTCATCTAGTTTGGAAAATATTTCGTTTGCAGTGTTGTTTTATGTCGCATCATTGTTTGAAGCTCTTCCCTTAACTAGATAGCATTCATCGAATTGAAAGATTTCTTTTCTCATATAGCTGCATACAGGAGATTGTCAGATGACATACGGTAGGGCCTGAAAACTGAAACGTAATTGAAGATAAAAATTAAAATTTATTCAATTTACACTAAGGAAGCATTGAAACATTAACGAAATATTTAGAGTTCTAGGCTAGAGATGTGTTCCGGCGTCTTTAAACCTAGTAGTTGTCGTTTGCCTCTTGGATTTAGACAACACTAGTACGGACTTGTGCTCCCCGTACCGTCATGTATATAAAGGGAGACCCCACTAGGTTTCTATCCTTTATCCATAGGAAGCCGAGTTTGCCACCCTATACCCGTGATACATCGAACACAACATTCAGGGAGATTGTATGCACGTACGTTAAGTCCTTGGTTGATTTCTCCTTCATTTTTGAAACCAAGGTGTATATTGCAGTTCACGGTTATTTGGTACACCCTTTGCCTAGCATTCCTGAGTAGTCATTTGATATTTTATGACTCTTTAAATTTGAAAGGGTCACCAAGCACTTGTCCTTTCATGCTTGCTTCAAAAATGAAAGAGATAGAGTCACCTTTCATCTATTTCTAGACTCTTAAAACATGAAACGGTGAAGTTTCTAAGTTTCAATGTGGTAAAATAAATCACCCGCGATCACATGCCCTGTTAGAGTTTTCTTGTTGGATGTTTGATTGTGTGCCTTGGTTTTTAGCCCGTGTGCGGTTTTGAGTTTTGATGGCAACTTTTCCAGAGTTTACCAACCAAGGAATCCCCTCCGATGGGAGTCCTGGTCATTTTCCTCCTTTTGGGAATGTTGGTGCTCCTTACATGGAAACGTTGTCCCTTCTTGGGTTAACTGTTGGGTTTCCTGTTTGGTTATTTTCAACCTCGTTGGTCCCGAATATCTCGACTACTATTCAATCAGTTCCTCCACCTGAACAACATCTTGTTGATTCCAAGGTGGACCTCTCCCCTTCTTCACCTGTTTCTGCATCCTCCTCTTCTACTTCGCCTGGTGAAAGTCTGGATTCGAGTAACTAGGAGGCTAAGAAGAAGAAGAAGAAGAAGGAAAAGAAGAAGAAGTCTGATAAAAGATAGGCTAAGGCTCCAACTACTACTTCTGAAACATCTCCTCTTGATAAACCTCCCAACCCTCCATGGAAAGTCAAGTTCCCTTGCATGTTTTGCACGGGAGACCATCTTCTTCAAGATTTCCCTGGCATTCCCAAGGTGCTTGAAGTATGGTCCAATGGTCATCCGCCGTTGCCTTTGGCTTCTGGGAGTCAGGTTGGGGGCACGTCTTCGACTGGTGTTGGTAAGGCTCCTAAGAAGCAGGGTAAGATTATCAATCCCTGTAAGTTGTGTGAAGGGAACCATGCCATTCACCTTTGTCCATATATGGATGAAGCCAAGCGAGTTTTGGACAACTCAACTATTTCTGCACCGTGCCTTCCGGCTAGTTACAAACAACTTTCTTTGAGTCCTCCACCAGTTGATCCTACGATTGGTCAAGAGTCATCCTTGGTCGATCCTACTCCCTCGGAAATTCAAATTCAAGAATCCATTCCCGACCAACCATTGGTTGTGGGATCGGTTGAGCTGGCCCTGTCAGCGGTGCACTAGGTCTTTTCTGTTGAGAATGGATCTAACATCCCTCAAGTTCTTCTTGTTTCTTCAGATTCCTCGGACTTGGAGAAAGATTCTCTTGTCCCTATACCTCAAGAAGTTGCTCCTCCACCTCCCATGATGGAGGTCTTGGAGGATACTCCTCCCACCTTCGAGATGAAGGTCATGGAGGATGCTCCTTCTTCTTCCGTAACGCCAGGGAAGACCATCTCAGTTCGATGGTAGCCCCTCCAAGTAGTTTGGTTGCTTCTTTTGATTGGAATCGATTTGCAGGATACTGCCTTCCGTCTTATGTGCCTTTCGAGATAACAGTACAGGCTTTTGGTTTGGTCATACTCAGCACCATTATAAACGAAGGAGCATCTGTTATTGTTCTATCATCAACTACTTCACAAGCTTTTGGCTCGCTGCCACTTGTGCCTGTTACGCAGAATCTGTTGGTATTTAACAGAAGAACTAGTCAACTGTTAGGGATCCTTCCAAGGTTACCTATTACTTTGTGAGGTAAAAATGTCCATATGGACGTGATGGTTGTTCTAGGCCCCTTGGATTTCACTCTGCTTTTGGGGCACGATTACAACTATGCCATGGGAGCGCTTGTCTCCTCCCTTTTTCGTGTGGTCTGTTTTCCGCATGAAGGATGGATAGTGACCATTGATCAGCTTTCGTTATTTGGTCCTGATATGGCAGTTGGCCCACCATAATCCCTTCCTAGTTTTTACCCACCCGTTGTATCTTCCCCACCACAGGTCAACTATATGGCTACCTACCCCGTGCCTGTACTCAATGATAGTGCCGTCGTGCATCAGGTGCTGGGGGCATTGGGTCCTGAATTCCAGGATGTTTTCCTTCCATCAGGAGTGGAACTCTTGGAAGCGATGACTTCTTGTTCATTATGATGAAGTCTGCTGGAGTAGAGTTCCTTGTCTTGTGTCAAGCTCCTTAAAAAATGAAACAAGCTCGTCGAAGCAGAGTTCCTTATCTTGTGTCAAGCTCCTTAAAAAATAAAACAAGGTTGTTGGAGCAGAGTTCCTTGTCTTGTGTCAAGCTCCTTAAAAAATGAAACAAGGCTGTCAGAGAAGAGTTCCTTGTCTTGTGCCAAGCTCCTTAAACCATGAAACAAGGTGTCCTAAGGATAGTTCTTTTAATGTGTCAACCTCGTTAAAATAATGAAACATGTTCTTGTTCAATTCGAGTCTTTGATCAGATCTCGTAAAATCCCAGTTGAGTCTTTCTTAGATCTCGTAACTTGAACCTTCACTCCCTCCATCTGTTTACTCAAGTGCATGGACTGAAGCTTGGGGGGCATGTACCACGAATTGAGTCACCATGCTGGGGGCATGCTTATTTTTTTCAAGCATAGTTTATTTCCATTTCAAGCTTGTGTAAAAATGAAACCGGTTTCAAGCATAGTTTATCTTTGTTTCAAGCTTGTGTAAAAATGAAACCAACTTCAAGCAGAGTTTTCTGATTTCAAGCTTGTGTAAAAATGAAACCATTCCCATTTTACCTCTTGTGATTGTCATTTTATCAACCTGTTTTTGCCAGATGAGTCTTGGTTTTCTCATTCCATCGTCACTATCTGCTTGGCCAATCATATGCCTTCACTTGGTTGTTTTACCTGTTCCTGAGGAACTACTGCGATGAGTGGTCTTGTTAGCCAGCCTCTTAACCTTTACTTGTTCTGAGCAGTTCCATCATTACCGAAACCAGTTGCTTCCCTTTATACCACTCGTTCCTCCAGGAGGAGTCATCTTTCAGCTCTTTTCTGACTCTCTAAACATGAAAATATTGTCGAGTCCCTTGTCGGTTCGATCTCGTTAAAGTGGACACGAAACGACATCTACCCAGTATAAGTTTACCCATTTTTTGAGCTGGGAAGATTATTTACGAAAAAGGAATACCCTAGCCTATCGCGACTAGGAGGTTTTCTCAGACAAAGTTTTCTACCTTTTCGGATCTGAGGAACTATTTACGAAAAGGGACTTGTGGAGTTCATTTTTTTCTGTCTTTTCAGACTCTCTAAACATGAAAATATGCCGAGTTCTTCCTTTGTCAAACTCGTTAAACCCTGATGACATTGGATTCAGTCGTAATGACATTATTCGAGTTCCTCCTTCCTAGGGCTCGTTAAATGTACTAGGATGGATTCGCCCGAAGGGTGGACTTATATGACAAGCATATGGTATCCTCTTCAAGCTTGTGTAAAAATAAAGAGGTACTCGCCATAAATGGTGGGGAAAAATGGAACCAATATCATTGTCGTATCGGTAGTATGTCGCTCTTGAACATGGCACTTGTCTGCATTCGTGTCGGGTTGGGGACATCTCATCTCATTTTCCACTTGCCTCCATGGGTTTGGGTGATCCTTTTTGACCTCTCATCTGCTCTTTTCCTCGTCACCATGACCTCTGATCCATTGATTTCAAATACTTCCAAACTCACTTTCGTGCCGCCACATGTTCAAGAGAAGTTGACCTCTGCAAGTATTAACCTTCCTTTGATTCTCATCTCATCCTGATTCACAAAGATACTATGTTCCTCTGTCTCGCGTCGATGATGTGGGAAACACTATGGCCCACCTTCGATCAAGGTCACTTCCTATCAACTTCAGCTCATTATCCAGGAAGCTGATCTAGAGACTCCCTTCTGGTACCTTGGAGCCTACACGCCTCAATGACAGGTTCTTCACATTCAACGTGAGGTTTTCATCATTGGCCTCCGATCGAGTGATTCTGCATGTGTTCGACGTCAGCTCATTGTTCACATGCCGTAGGTTGTACCTGTAGTACCTTGAGGACCATTGGCATTAATGGTGGTACCTCTCGCGTCTGTTAACAACTTTCATCATTGGCTGGTAATGAGACGACGTTCTTGCATGTTCGACTTCAGCTCACTTATTCGCATGCTTGAACTTGTACTTTTTTCGGTTCGAGATGGAGCGCAAGACCCTAGATTCTGCCTGTTATAATCCAGGCTGCGATTTTGTGGATTTTTATGATTAGTTACATGACTCATTGATTGGATGGCTATGACCATACCTGAGTCTATTTATCGATCCTCACTGGATGGATGTGTCCATACCTCGGATCTGGATTATTGTATACTCTGTTATGGATGGTTGCACCCATACCACATATACCATGTATTTGAGATATCAATTGTACTTCTCTATGTAGGTTTTCCGACGGTGGTGTTTTCAGTTGGACACGTTCTCGTAAAGCATTTCACCCCTCTCTCTCTTTCGGGCCTCATGCCTTAGGGGGCATCTGTTACACAGTAATTTTTCACCGTCCCTGCAATCCCCATCTCGCCCATTGGAGGGTCGTTTCTGTGACCAATAAGCAATGTCATGCCTTGCAAATACCATCATTGCATCCCTTTCGATGAGGACAACATCTCTTCTGTTGATCATCCTGGGCAGACCCCTAAAAACACATGTTTTTACCTTGGCGCTGGTAGCCCGTTATGTACTCGTGCCAATGAGGAAAATTAACACTGAGCCCACGCCAATTGGCGCTCTGTCCCAGTTAAGCACCCATGCCAATCTGCTTTTGGAATTTTTTTAAAAAAAAGAGGCAAAGTTTCAATTACAACAACTTTGTGGATGAGTCATCAGGAGTGGTTTCGATTGAATAACCACGGCCTTCCTCCTTTGGCCTCTTGTTTCCACCTTATGGGGAACCTCCCAGGGGATAAGGCCTCCCTTCCACTATTGTAGGGATCCCAACCTCCTCCTCTCCTCTATAAATATAGCCTTGATCCTTTGATGAAAGGGTTGAATGGCTGAATAGCTAGTCTCCAAGTTCCTAAGAGCCATCAGAGCCTTATGCTGCAAGAGCCTTGATTCATTTCCTTAAGGAAAAATCCAAGCAAGGAGATTAACGTCGAGACATCCGAAGAGACAGTTTTGTCCCATCCCCGAAAGTCTTTTTCGAGACGTGTTCCACTGGCAACCCTCTAAAGGAGAATTCAGCGTCAGAGCCAGGTTGTATCATCCTTTGATTGATTAATGATAAGCGACTATTGGTTATGGTTCCACTCTTGTTGTTGATTATGATAATGATTTATGTCTTCTCTGACTGACATATAATTGCATATACTAGATTTGCATGTGCAGGTGTCCGATCACGGAGATCGTGAGGATTGTGATCTGCCAGAGCTAAGGAACGGGAGCACTACTTTCTCTACAAGCGACAACGTTGGATTCCAGGTAAGCCTCCATCGCTAGTTGGTTTATTTGCAATTAGGAACCTACACTATAGCGTGTGATGATTGTTGCTAGACCCGGTCTGGGCTAGCAGGGATCGCCTCTGTTCGCAGAGGGGATTTACCTCCACAACAGTACTGGCTTACAAGAACAATCTAAAAGCACAAAAGATAAAGAGGATAGTAGTCAAACTAGTCAATATGAAACTAGTCCTCTTTGGAGTATGAATTTTGATGGATCTTGTACTAAGAATGATGCCGGAGCAGGCATATGGATACACAAAATTGAAAACAATCATGCTGAAGGGAATTCCTACAGGTTAAATTTTCAATGTACAAATAACATAGTTGAGTATGAAGCTCTCCTTTTAGGCCTACACTTACTGAATAAATTAGGGGCCAAAAGGATAAAAGTTCATGGGCATTCAAAGTTGATTATTAGGAAAGTAAATGGGGAATATAGTGCCAAACAACCCAGACTTAGAGCCTATATAAATGATGTCATGGACTTATTAAAAACATTTGATGAATCCCAACTTATATTTTTCCCAAGAAACCAAAATTTCCTTGCCAATGGTTTAGCCTTTGTTGCTAGAACTTGTCTAACACCTTATAAAACCAAACAATACACCACCCAAGTCAAATTTAGACCAGCTGTCCCAGACAATGAAAAATACTGGCAATTGTTTGATGGAGATAAATAAATAGAAGACTTCCTACAGTCCAAAATGAATTTGAGCCACCAAGTTCAGATTCAGAGTATCACCAAGACTGTCTAATTGAAGAAAACCCACTTTATGAAGAAGTAAAGTCTCCTAATATTGCTAATATAAATCTGTTATCTAATGAACTTGAACATACCACAGAAGTTAGTGCAGATTTGGAAAAAGAAAATTTAGAAATGCTGCAATCTAGCACTCAAACTTTGCCAAAAGGACTGGTCCCATTTGAAGAATTTTTTGATTTCAATGATGTTGCCAAAAAACCAAAACTGGAACATATTGAAACTGAAGTAGAAGAATGTAACATAGGTAGTGAACTAAAGCCAAAAAATGATTAAACTATCTAAAACCTTACCATCTCACATAAAACTGAAATACATTGAGCTCTTTAAGGAATTTTATGATGTATTTGCATGGAGTTATGAGGATCTAAAATCCTATGATACAAAGATAATTTAGCATAAGATATCCCTTAAGGAAACTATAAACCTTTCAAACAAAAATTGTGCAGAATTAACCCTGTTTGATTACCTCTGGTGGAAAAGGAAATTAAGAAAATGTATGAAGCTAGAATTATTGTTCCTATTAGATAATCAGAACGGGTGTCTAATCTTGTGTCAGTTAGGAAGAAAACATGAGATATTAGGATTTGTATTGATTTTAGGAACCTAAACAAAGCCTCATTAAAGGACAACTACCCTTTACCCAAGATGGATCACATTTTACAGAAGGTAGTTGGTTCTAAAAGGATTTCTTTGTTAGATGGATTCTCAGGTTATAATCAGATATTAGTACATCCTGATGATCAACTCAAAACAAAATTTACTACACCTTGGGGTACTTTCATGTATGTGAAAATTCCCTTTGGTTTAATGAATGCCGGTGCTACATTTCAGAGAGCCGTGGATATTGCATTCTCAGAAGAATTAGGCCTCTTCATCATAATTTACCTTGATTACATCACTTCTTTTTCCAAAATAGATGAAGAACACCTAGAACACTTGAGAAAAGTCTTTGAGAAATGCAGAAAATATGGGTTATCTTTAAATCCAAAAAAAATAATGTTTGGTCTCCAAGAAGGCAAACTTCTTGGACACATCATATCAGAAGAAGGGATAAAGATATAACCAAAGAGGATTGATGGTATATTGCAAATAAACCATCCTAGAAATATCAAGGAACTTCAATATTTCATTGGGAAGAATAATTTCTTGATAAGGTTCATACCTAATCTAGCTAAACTCCTTAGAAACATGACAAATATGCTTAAAAGAGAAGAATGAGTTAAATGGACCTTAGAGGCAAAGAAATCATTTGAACTGGTAAAATAAGCATTAACCAAAACACTAGTTCTCATTAGTCCTGATTTCACAAAGGATTTCTTTATTTTTTCATTTGCATCAGAACACACAGTGGTTGTTGTCCTATTATAGAAAAACTTGAAGGGACAAGAGCAACCAATTGAATTATTTAGTAAGGAATTGAGAGATGAACCTCTAAAGTACAATATCATGTAAAACCAAGCCTTTTCCTTAGTCAAAGCCTTGAAAGACTTCAGAGTTTACATTTTACATTGTCACATAATTGCATTTGTGCCTAATTCAGTTGTAAAAGACATTTTAACCCAAGATCCAGATGGCAAAGGAGGAAAGTGGATTACTATGATACTTGAATATGATTTAGAAATCAAGCCCACTAAGCTCATAAAAGGCCAAGGACTAGTGAGATTAATGGCTGAGTCTAATTTTGAAGCTTTTTATATAAACATGTTAGATGTTTTAGATGAACAGGAGTTTCAACTTAAACTATTGAAGATCATTTTCTGAATTCATCTTGGTATGCTGATATTTTATATGTTTTACTCAATTTGAATACACCTCTTGGTTTGTCTAAAACAAAGGTAAGATTTTTAAAGTTGAAAGCTGTTAATTACTGAATTTTAGATAAATTTCTATATTGGAAAAACGTTAGTGGATTAATGCTTAAATGTTTGCCTGAGAATGATGCAGATAAGATCAAGCATGAATTACACAAAGGAGAATGTAGAAGCCACCTTTATTGGAAGAAAAATGCCAATGAAATCCTTAGAGCTGGTTACTATTGGCCCACCCTCTTTCAAGATGTCCATAAAATGATTATTGGATATCACAAATGCCAACTCTTTGAAGGAAAAAGAAAATTTCTTCCTTTACCTCTGCAACCAATCACTGTTGAAGCTTCTTTTCAACTGTGGGGTCTAGAATTCATTGGGGAAATCCATCCTCCCTAATCTGCCCAGCATAGATGGATCCTTACTGCAACAGGCTATTTTACCAAATGGATAGAAGCCATCCTTTCTAGGCAAGCCACTGACTCTATCATCATAAAATTCCTTGAAAGTCATATCCTATCAAGATTTGGCTGTCCTAGGAAGATTATCACTGACAATGCTGCTGCATTTGGATCCAAAAAGATGGTTGAATTCTGTCATAAATATCAGATTACATTGGGCCATTCTACCGCTTATTATCCTCAAGGTAATGGGTTGGTAGAATCTTCAAACAAAAGTTTGGTGAATATAATCAAAAATTTGTTGGAAGAAAATAAGAAATCATGGCACACAAAGCTAGTACATGTACTATGGGCTGATAGATTAACACTTAAAAAATCAATTGGAATTTCACCCTATCAGCTAGTTTATGGGGCAGATGCATTTTTTCCAACCAGTGTAGGAGTATCAGTCATGAAGCTAATCCAAGAAGTGCAGTCTGAGGATAATGATATGACAAGAAGAATCAATCAGACTATACATCTTCAATAAACCACAGAGGAAGTCTAAAACAGAGCCCTACACAAGTAAGAAAACATCAAGAAGCTATTTGATAAAAGAACCAAGGCCAGTGATTTCAGCATTGGTGACAAAGTTTTGAAGTGGGATTCCAGAAGAGAAGATAAGGGAAAACATGGAAAATTTGATAACTTATGGCTAGGCCCTTATCTCATTCATTTTACTGCTAGTAACAATGTTTGTTTCTTGCAGGAATTGAATGGAACTGATCTCTTTTGAGGTCTTGTCAATGGCAGGATGCTCAAGAATTACTTTTGTCAAGGGTCATGAGTTTCAAAGCTTTTTAATTTACATTGTAAATTATCATTTTCTGAACATTGCATTCAAAGTTAGAAAAATAAAAATACAAAAACAATATAAATAGAAAAGAGGGTTGATAAAAACAAGAAAGGTACAACACCATACCAAAAAAGAGAGACAAAATCTGAAATTGTGCAAACTTAAATGCCACTCCTAAAAACACACTTCTAGTTAGTCATATAGCTTAATCATGACTAATTATCTTTTCAATTTACTGCTGATAGGTTAGTGAATTAGATTAGCCAAACATCTTAATCTTGGCTTATCAGTAAGGTAGATTAGGACAGAAAAAAAGGTTCAAGCAAATTCAAAACCTAAACCTATGAATCTAAAAAGTAGAATGGCTCTAATCAGATTAAATCTTGAGCCAAAGATAGAAAGAAAAATGGTTCCAATATGCTCAAAACTTGAACTAGGGGAAAGTAAGAAGACAACTCAGAAAGGATCAAATCAGAGCTGAAGAGAATAATGAAGGATGTTTTTATTTTTTAAGATCTTAAGCCTTCACAATTTTGTTGTAATTTTATACAAATAACAGTCTTTGTGCAGCTTGTCTTTATGCCATATATCTGCAGCAAGTCAGACTGATTAATCCCGGCTTAGCTGCTTTTAAATTTTCTATTTTAGAATTTAGAGAATAAAGGTCTGTCAGACAATCTAATCCTGACAGATAGTAGTTAGGTAGAGAAACTTATGATTTCAACTGCTTAATCTGAGCTCATGGAGAAATAAGAGTAGAAATAGATTAGTCTTATGTTTTCAATAAAAGAATAAAATGATGATGAAAAGAGTTTGCCAACCCAAATGCACTCTGAAGAAGAAAAAATGTTTGAATCATAGAAGTGGGTAGGTAGAGATGTTGTTTTGATAGAATTCCATTGTTTCATATTGTGGAAAATATTATAAACTCATAAAAAGGTCAGCCAAAGGAAAGAAAAGTTGATGCCCAATGGATAAGGCACTGGTTTACTAAAAAGCCAGAGATAAATAGCTGAGGTTCTTGACACCTTCAAGAAGATGCCATCCCCATGTGGAGCCACTGTTGGCCACCTATAAAAAATTTTCATACCAAATGGTGGCTAAATCTTTTTTAGCCTTCAAGAGATAGTTTCCTTTGAAAACTTATCATTTTTTGAAGTCTTATGATGATCTTTACCCTTTGATTTAATCTTCACTGTTGTTCCACTATTAGTCCTAAAGTACCTGCTATTCACTAAGAGAAAACTGCTTATAAAACTCCATTTTCCATCATTTCACTCCTCCTTTCACTCATAAACAAGTCCATTTTCACCCATTCTTCCCTTCTATAAAATCCCTCAAAATTCCTTCATTTTGGCCTCTAAGTCATCCTAAGCCCTTTTTAAACCTTATGTCCCTATTTCATTTGGTTTAAAAAACCCGTATCCCACCTATCGGAACCCCCATTTAAACTTAAAAACCCTGTTTTTAGCCTTAAAATAGTCTTTTTACATTACAAAGGCATTAAGCCCTTGAGGGCTTATTACCTTAAGCCCTTTCCTCCATGCATTCTAAAGCCCCGTAATTGGGTGCTTAAAGGCCTAAAACCCTTTCCCGAACCCATTTTTCTTCTATTCTTCCATCCTCGCTGTTTAAAATTTAAAATAAATATGGACCATTGATCTCTGTAAATCAATGACCATCAGGCCTCCTTCCTCCATATATTCCACTTACCGTTCCTTCTTCCCTTTTTAACATTCCCATCTCATCTTTAAATCCCCACCGCCCGATCGTAAGATCCAACAGTCGGGACTTAACCCGATGAACCCCAATAACCCAATAAACTCATCCGCTACCTGACAAAGGCGCTAACGTAACTGTTGGTCCCACCACCCATGCCCGTGCATCTTACCTCTCATCGCGCACTTTCCGCACCATCCAATCTACCTTCGACGATCCAATGGTTGACAATGCATATCGCAAAATATTTGTGCCAGAGATTTAACACAAAAATATTTTGCGAAAAGGGAGGTATTGGGAGGGACAGGTGTCATGTAACGTATCGAATCGCATTTTTTTAGGAAATACTGCCTACCCCCCAAAATTTTTGCGAAAACCATTTCCAGTTTTCCGCCTTACTGCCGCTCTCCACAGTGATGCTTTCGCTTTTAATCTCAACCATCGGTCTCTGAGATTGAACAGCTCGTATTATTTGACAACCCCATTCATTTTCCATTCATCTATTCTTCCAAACACTCTATTGAAAGATCTCTACCGTCAATCTCTGAGATTGGACAGTCCTGTTTTAATCTCGCCCCCATTCATACCCCACCTAATTTGTCCCCAAAACATTTCATCGAGCAATCTCGACCGTTGATTGTCCTAATCCAACAGCTCCTATTCGCTATCACACCCAAACCTCCAAAGAAGTTTTAAACCTATTTTTCACATGATTTATATAATTTTTGTTTGTTTTGTGTTGGCTCTATGGAGTTTTCCCACAGTTATAAAGATAACACGAAGGCCAAGAATGACGATTCCAAGACCTTTAGTACAGGAACGGATTTAAGGAGTTCTCAAATTCCACAGTCTTGGTCGATAGATCATGATTATAGATCCATTTAAAAGAAACCATCCAACTGCATAAAAAAATTTGTGTGAGTGAAATAAAACAAACAAAGTGTATCAGCAATGAAGAATTAATGATAAAAGGATTAAGGCACAAATTTGGGAATCAAAGGCCTAATCCAAAAATGAAGGAGATAGGCACAGTCAGCAATCCGAGGATGATTAAGGACAAAGTCTCAGAGCCTAAATCAGGCATAAACACAGTGTTTAAAGGTAAATCAGTGTTTAAGTGAAAGAAGACAAAAACAATGAAGAGGCCTCCACTGCCACATCAGAGGCTAAAATATCCTTTCAACTACCAAAATTGCCACCTGCAGCTTCAATAAATCAAAAGAAGGCATAGTTATTTCCCAATCAGAATATATTTGCCTAAAGACAACTAAATAGTTATTTCAAACCAAAGAATATATTTTAAATTGTTAGTAAATTTATTGTAAAAGATAAAGAAAGCCTTAAAGTCAATATTTTTGTCTACTAGGCCTAAAAAAAATAAATGAAATAAATGAAACAAAGTTGTAATTCAATGCATTCCTGCCTTATGCCTTGCATGGTTTTCAATGCTAGGAATTGCATTTAGTATATAATTAATGATGCTCAACCCTATAAACTCTTCCACCTCCTCATTTCCTTATAAAATCTCCTTGAGGAGCACGTTGTAAAGGGTTGGTTGTTGGACTTTGATGTAATAGTTGATGTATCGAATCATTGTTGAATGTAAATAAGTTCTGAAGCTCTAAAGCTCTGTTAAGTTATTGAAGAAGTTAGGTTGAGAAGAGAAGTTGTTGCTGTGATAAAGCATTGGACATGTAGTTTGTAACAGGATTGAAAATCAATATACAAGCTAATTCTTGGGATCCTCGTCTATATCATTGGTGAAGTACCTCTTACTTTTATTGTTTTCCTTTCATGTATGCCATTTTTTTCACTTTTCTCTGATAAAGAACAACAAGCATAGAGCTAGGATTTATTGTTAGAAGTACCCTATCTCAATGATAAGCTTTATCTATATTTTTTCTGTGAAATTGTGATATTTGAGAATGTCTTAAATTAAGTGTAAACATTATCAAGGAATGTTGGTTAGTCCATGTCTTGATGTGAAAAACTTGAAAGGAATTTCTTGAATGATATTTTCAACACATGCTAAGTAGAGATAAACTAGAAAAGTTTATGGTTTTCCCCATCTTCTAGTTCTTTCTCCAAAGGTTGTTTGAAATTTTCCCTAAGAGTATGCTAAAAGCAGGCTTTGATTTTAATGCATCTGACCTAATCTTAAGCTGCACTTTGTTTCCTTATCTTTTTTCATCCCTTCTGAAAGTAGTCTAACGAGATTACTAGATTTTTTTCTGATAAGTTAGCTTTAATACAAGCTTGTCCAAAGAAGTCTATGGTTAGCCCTGTCCTTTGGTTGGTTTCAAACAGTTTCTTAAAAGGCTTTTCTTGTATGAAAAGTTGATAAATACTTGTTGAAATTATTGGATTTTTCCACCTTCTCAACACTTTTGATGTTCCACTCCATCATTTAAATCTAAAGGATCTTTTGATATAGATGACTTGCCCCTTGTACCACTCTTGAATTTGTTGTACAATTAAACCCTTTTGCGACTCCATTGCCCAATGGATTAATGCTGCTTCACACTAATATTATCTGTTGAACACTTCTCAATATACTTGCATCTTCACCCTTTGAAACTCTTTCATTTTGTGATATTCCATCCAATTAAAGATCATACCCGACCAACCAAACAAACAAAAATGCTTGTTCTTAATAACTAGCCTAATATCATACCAAAAGCCTTAAAAGATAAATCAATATTTGAAACTTATAGAGATATCCCTCTATGGATTCAGGAGGGCTAGATCCTAGAATCCCAAGTGGTTTTTGATGTAGTCTCTGCAGCATTTAGTCTTTCCACTCTACTAAATTACAGAGTCCCAACACTTCAAAACAATTATCTAAGCAGGAACAAAGGGTATGATTGGAGCAATACCTCTCTGGCAGGCTTTAAACAATGGTATTTTAAAGGGAGACTTCCGAAACAGTTTTTAAGTGGCAACAAGTAAGTAGGGAAAACCATAAATCATTCTTGAGAAAATTGTATTGAACTATTTAAGAAATAAACAAGCATAAGGGTTCTAGAGAGAAATTAAGAATTATCTAGAATATCTTAGCAAAAGAAAACATAAAGACAGTGAAGAGTAAACAAAACTAAGGTGCTTTCAAAAGACATTTCTTAGCCTAAAATTTTTACTCTACTACAACAGAGAATGGTGAAACATAATGGAACAAGAAATAACAATGATAGATTAAGAATACTTAACCAACAGCCAAGCTCAGCGATCCAATGACAGAGCTTTCTCCATCAACAAATAGGTCAAAACATCCACAGGTTCTGGAGCATCAATTTTCTTTCAACTTCAGCATAAATTTGTATTACTTCAAAGAGTCACTGAATGCCCATGATACAATGAGTTCGAATGCAGTATTTATGCTGCAAATGAGGAGGTGGAACAGATCTAGGGTCCAAGTGTTATTAATTACAGAGTAAATTCATTCCTGACTTTGAAAACCATGCAAGGCATAAGGTAGGAATACGTGTGTAGCTACTTCTCTGTTTAATAATTCTATCTTAACTTCCTAAGGAAAAGAAAGGTGAAAAATTTGACTTTGAGGCCTATTTCTATCTTTTACAATAACTGCCTGATAACTTAAAATATCTTCTATCTATGTAACAACTGCCAATTTGTCTTCGTAGGTAGAGATAAGGCTACAGGTGGCCTTTTAGATATTCTAAGTGAATAAATACTCCTAGTTGATGTATTCGAGGTTTCCTTTGGCATAAATCTTCTTGATTTAATTAATAAATTGTGTTTATGGCCTGATTTTGCTTCTAGCCTTCATAATTCTTTATGTTGTCTTTATCTTTTTTCTTATTGACCCAAGCCTTTATTTTTTTATATTTAGTCTCTGTGCCCCTTTAATCTTCACTTTTGTTGTATTTCTTGATGTAAATATGGCTTTGCATGATACATCAATTAAACGTATATTTTCAACCCTTAACGTCTTTCTTTGTGATATTAGGCCTTAGAGGATCGTCACCCTCGGCCTTTAATCACATTCCTTGACTGTGGGATGGCTTTTATAATTACTGCCATGAAACCTGCAACAAAAAACCAACCATTATATAAAACCTACATTTATAAGGAAAAATTGCTTCAGAGGGCTCGACAGGGGGTGGAGGAGCAATGCAGAGGAGGATGAATGCAGTGGAGATGGAAAAACCATGATGGAAGGCAGAACTAGGGTTTAATTCAAATTATGGCATGAAATAATGAAAGGTGGTTTCTATTGGAGAGTTAAATCCCCTCTACGGATAGAGGCGATCCCACTAGCCCTAGAGTGGGTCTAGCAACAAACAAAACACGCTACGATACCAATTCCTAGTTACAAAAGACAAAGCTACGATAGATAGCCTACTTCAAGTCCTACGCTGCTGTTGTCGAAGAATAAGTGTTGCTTCCCATTCCTAGCTTGACAGATTACAATCCTTCCGCTCACCGCGTCCGGACACCTGTACACATGCAGAGAAGAAGCGACAGCATACAACATAATAATTCAAACATGTAACTATCAATCAGTCGGAAAGGATTGAACTAAATTTCATTACAGAGATAAGCAATACAACAGTGGAACCAATAACGTAGTCGAGCATATATTAAAATGTGAAAGAAATATTACAATCGAGTTTCAACGTCGTGTTCTTCCTTTGGCAGGGCTTCCAGCAGAGCGTGTCTCACAAAGCTTGTCGGGGATTTAGACACGGCTCTCTCTCTTATGGGGTTCTCCTTAGCTCTGTTTTCAATAGTCACTCAGCTATATTTTTCTTCCCAAATATTCAGCTAGCTAGAAAATGGAGAGGGAAGGCTTTTAGAGAGGGAGAAAGAGAGTTTAGGCTCCCTATAATCATGGGGGAGAGTCCTATCTCTTAGGAAGGTTCCATGAGAGTTGGAAAACCACTTCATAATCAGGGATATCTGGAGGCAAACAACCCAACCTCATTTTGGTGATCCGTTCTAGAGTTGTTAGAATCAAACTTCTGCCTTCTATTGTTAAAAAAAATTCCTTAATATGCTTGGTGTGAGTGAAACTTAGGGACAGAGCACCAGCTGGCACGCCCACTAGTGTGCATTTTCCCAATTGGTGTGAGGGATGAACTGGCTACCTATGCCAATGCCAAAACATGGGTTTTTAGGGTTTTCTAGAGGAAATGTTCTTCAGGAGAGTTATTGCCCTTATGCAGAAGGATACCATTAAGGTGTTTTCAGGACATTTTATTGTTCATAGGTCACAGGAATAGTCCTCCAATGTACAGGACGAGGGATTGCAGGGGCGGTGAAAAAATGTTGTGTAACAGATGCCCCCTAAAGCATGAGGTTCGAGAGAGAGGGAGGGGTGAAATGATTTATGAGAACAAACCCAACTGAAAACACTGTCATCATAAGACCTGTGAATACAAATACAACTGATATCTCCGATACATGATATGTGGTATGGGTGCAACCATCCATAATAGTGTACAAAAACTAGGATCCAAGGTATGGACGCAACCATCCAGTAAATAAGGATCAACAATTAGACTCAGGTACAGTCGCAACCATCCAATCAAATGAGTCATGTAATAAATCATAATAATCCACAAAGAATCCAAAGCCTGGATGTTTATTAGACAAAATCCAGGGTCTTGTGCTCCATCTCGACCCAAACAGAGTACAAGTTCAAGCATGCGAATATGTGAGCTAAAGTCAAACATGCAAGAACATCGTCTGATTACCAGCCAATAATGAAAGTCGTTAACAGAAGCGAGAGAAACCACCAATAATGATAATGGCTCTCAAGGTATAAAGTTATAATCTACGAAATGTGAACAACGAGCTAGCATCGAACACCCGCAGAATCATCTGATCGAAGGCCAATAATGACAACCTTGCATCGAATGAGAAGAACCTGCCATTGAGGCATGCAGGATCCAAGGTACCTGTTGTGCTCAACTTAGTGTTCCTAAATTGAGGTCATTAATTGTCAACCAGGGCTAGTAAACTACTGAAGTGTGGTGCACTGTATGTGCCTAGGTATCTGTTTCTCACTACGTTGTGTTTAGTGTTTTTTATGATGTTTTTGGTTTTATGGTTTTTATGTTGAAAAAGAGCTAAGAAGTTTACACTAAAATAGAGTGAAACTATTCTAAACTAGGTGTGCAGAAATTGAAAAGCTTGATAAGGACTCATAGCAAAGAAACAAATCACAACATGAACTCAGTAACCCATATCATGAACTCATCCAATTCATTCATTTAGAGATATGTTGGAATAGCTTGAGAAAAGGATAAGTTTTTAGTGCAATTGAGGTTTTCCTAGGTCAACAATCAACTTACAATGTTACAACATCTCATCCATGGTTAAAGGTTTATTGGAACATAATTGGAAAAGAACATTTGTAGCACAATAATATTTCTACTCTAAACTAACTTCTAATTCTATTCTGCAACTCAATTTAGCACTACTAGGCCTTATTCAAAAGTTATATATTTCTTTTTAGAATAGTCTTTGAGAAAAGACTTGTTTGTGAAATTGTAAAAAAGGTTGAAAAATAATCAAGGCCTTAAATTGTTATTGGTAGTTCCTGTCTGTATGATGATGTATTAATAGGAATTCAGAACAAGAACATTTTGTAAATAATGAAGGCCGTGGTATCTAAATTTAACAACTAGTACAATTTAAAATGCAATGGATAACAACTAAACTAGAATGCTAATACAGTGAACTAAGACTAAACTAGAGTGCTATTATCTAACTTGGAATGAATTGGAACTGAAATAGAATGATACTAATACAGTGAACAGAGTTAAACTAGAGTACCATTATCAAGCTTGAAATATAGTGACAAAATTAAACTAGAATGACATCTACCTCCGGAGTATTGACTGAGCTAAAATGCAACTAATTCTATGAAATACTACAGCCCTGTCTTGTTCAAGATGAGTGATATTTTGGAATATTTTGTACAAACAAGTCTACTGTATCATTCAGTGCAAATGGGCATAAAAACATAACAATACGCAGGTAAACTAAACACTACAACTAAGTCTTATCCAGAGTTAGTGATATTTTGGAAGAGATTAATGAGAATAGGACTAGCTGTAACAACTAATTATAATTGAACACAAAAAAATGTAAAGTTCTAAACTGCTACAATTATGCCTCATTACGGATTAGTGATATTTTGGAATACTTCATGAGAACAAAGATAAAATGTAGTATCTAATGTAAGCAAAGTTCAGAAAACTATTTAAGTTGAGAATGAAACAAAGCTACGGCTACTTATCTAAACCAAATGCATAACGCTTCATGGGTAGTAGGGGCCCTCTACCACCGGATCATCACGTGGATCTACTCAATATTGACTCAGCTCGTGCAATAAAATGATGTCTCTTTCATTGAAGGAGAAATTATTCAAAATAGAGTATTTACAGCCTTCCAAAATCTAGCAACAGAAACAAAATCTAACCAACAGTTTCTCGATCTCCCGAGTCATACTTATAATCAAATTACATAACTACTTCTTGAGAAAAATAGGGATAAGTGTATTTCCCATTTCTAATCAAATTAAAACTCTTATTAGCAGTCTTGTGCTTTACTGCGGACATCTGTAGAGTCCGTGTTTTGATAGGAAACTGCCTCTCTTCTTCGTGCATAACCGCTTTGATACTTTAACTCAAACTTCGTGGGGAGCAACAAATGATGAGGGAATGATGTGGAATACGACCATCTGTTTTTTTTCCCTGAGATGACATTTGGAACCTGCGTAGACATGAAGACAGCTGCAGAATCGGCAACTAGCTACATAATGTCTGCATTCTGTAGCTAGGTGTAGTCAAAAAGTACTACAACAACGAAATCATGAAAACATAGCAAGTTAGACATTATATACAATATCAAAGAAATTTTAACTAATATTATTGATAATTTAAGCCTGAAATTAATAATGGAAAAAGGAAATGAAGTGGAATGTGGTGGCAGAGAAGAACATCTTTGAAGCTCCTGAAGGGAGTCTCTAGACCAACTTCTCGGATAATGAGCCAAATTCGACAGGAAGTGACCTTGATCGAAGATGGGCCGTAATTTTTCCCACATCATCGACACGAGATAGAGGAACATGATGTTTGTGAATCAAGACCAACAAAGAATTAGAGGGAGGTTGAAAACTGCAGAGGCCAACTTCTCTTGAAGATATCAACGACACGAAATTGGATTTGGCAGTATTTGACATCAAGGGATCTAAGGTCATGGTGACGTGGCAAAGAGTAGATGAGTGGTCAAAAGAGATTACCCAAACCCATGAAGGCAAGCAGATAACGAGATGAGATTTCCCCAACCTGACACGAATGCAGACAAGTGCCGTGTTCAAGAGCGACATACTACCGACACAACTATGATACTCGTTCCATTTTCCCACGCCATTTCTGGCGAGTACCCCAATTATTTTTTGAAAACAAACTTGAAGGGGATATCATATGCTTGCGATATAAGTTTTTCCTTTAGGAAAATCCAACCTAGTACATTTAATGAGCCCTAGGAAGGAGGATCTCGAGTAACATCATTACGAAAGAGTCTGATGTCATCAGTTTTTAACAAGTCTGACAAAGGAAGAACTCGTCATCTTTTCATGTTTAGAGAGTTTGAAAAGATAGCAGAAAAGAAAACTCCAGCAGTGTATTTTCGTAGATAGTCCCATAGATTCGAAAAGGTAGAAAACTATGTTTGAGAGAACCTCCTAGACTCGATAGGCTAGGGTATTCCTTTTTCGTAAATAATCTATCCCAGCCCGAAAAAGGGGTAAACGTATACTGGGTAGATTTCGTTTCGCATCCAATTTAACGAGCTCAAAACGACAAGTGTATCGGCAATATTTTCAGATTTAGAGAGTCAGAAAAGAGCTGAAAAGTGACTCCAGTAGTGAATTTTTCGTGTTTTTACCAAGTCCGAAAAAGTATAAAATACAGCTCGTGTCTTTTTCCTAATTGCGTGAAAACCTGTCACCGCACAAAAAAAAAGTGTAAACCCCATTTTTCGACAAAAATATAATAAAATATCGCAAAAAACAAGTCTTAAAACCCAATTTAGATTTGATAAGTTATAAATATTACAAATAGTAAAAACTAATTTACTTTTCACCTTTTTACCTCTTTGCAGAGCGATAGTGAGCCACTTCCTTTGTAATCTTGAGGCGACGATTGCGAACGATCCAGTGGACTAATCTGGATTCTGTCTTCTTCACGTAAAAGCTGCTTCCATTAGCCATCTTTTAAGTCATATTTCATAGCTTTTGATTTCTATTTGGCATCCTTGAGGGGAAGAATTGCAAACTTAGGGCCTCCGTGGTTGGCGCGGGTTTCAAGCACGGACCCGCGCTAGCCGACCTTTTTTCACACAGGGGTCGTGCCAACCACGCAACCCAAAATTCTGTTTGAATTTAACAAAAATACAGCCAATGAATTTTTGTTTTAAGTACTCAAGGGAATTACAATGTGTTTATGACCAAATTGATGTAGGTATAAAACAAAAATGTTAATTGAATGGAAGGAAAGAGAGCACAACGATGAAGATGAATTGGAAATGGGAAATGAGCAGTGTATGAATGCTCTCCAGAATTGCAGACTGAAAAAATTCTTCCTAACACCATGTCTTCGGGAACTAACGAGGTCCTAGTTGACTAAGTAGTGACAACAGGCACAGACACAGCCACGCAGATAGTAGGTATAAAAGGTGTTGATGTGACGAAAGCGGATGTCGTGAGAGGTGTTGATGGCAACATCCCTAATGAGGGAATGGTCGGATTCATGGATGGAGTCGATATTCCCATAGAGGAAATAGTGGCCATGACCTGAGTTAAAGACCTATATCCAGCTGGGAGTGATGGACCAGGTGAAGAAAAAATATATGGTTCAGGGATGTCTTCAGCAAAAAGTTGGTAGTATTCACCATATGTAGGAATTATTCACCAGATGTAGGAATTCCCTCACTAGGTGTAGGACTTGACGAGTCCATATCTGACCCTACTGTAAGATCTTCTAAAAGACATGGGGACTAGGAGGTATGACAACAGCCAAAAAGGGTGATCCAAATGTAAGAGGAGGGAAGTGTTCCCCTACTCCAAATTCAAACCAAGCATTGGACAAGGCCCAATTGAACTCAAACGGTCCTCCAAAGGGAAGTTCAGATAGAACTGGTCCTCCGTCGAGAAACTTGGATACAACGGGCTGCTGATGCTCAATAGAGGACTGAGAGACCTCTGATGAATTTTCTGTATAAGGACTACTAGTATAAAAAACTGATGGTTTCGCCACTGTGACTATAGCAAAAAAGAGGAAGAGATAAAAAACAAGGACACACGGGCAAAAACCAAGGCAAACAACAACATGCCGAAAAAATCAATCTCTAAATGGGTGTGTGATCGTAGGTGATTAATTTTACCACATTGAAACTGGAAATTTTACTGTTTCATGTTTTAAGAGTCTAGAAACAAGTAAAAGATGACTCTATCACATTCAGTTTGGAAACAAGTGTGAAAGGACAAGCACTCGATGATCTTTTCAAATTTAGGGAGTCAGTAAAGGTCAAAGTGACTGCTATGGTAATCTTGGTAAATGGGTGTACCAGATATCCGTGAACTACCATATACACCTTGGTAAAAATGAAAGAGAAATCAACCAAGAACTTAACGTACATGTAGGTAATCTCCCCGAATGTTGTGTCTGGTGTATCACGGGTAAAAGAAGGCAAACTCGACTTCTTATGGATAAAGTATTTGCAACCTAATGGGGTCTCCCTTTATATACGCAATGGTACAGGGAGCACAATTCTGTACTAGCACTGTCTAAAGCCAGATGGCGAGCGACAACTACTAGGCTTAAAGACGCTGGAACACGTCTCTACCTTAGACTACTAGATGTTCCGTTAAGTTTCAATGCTACCTTAGGTTAATTCAGTAAATTTTAAATTTGATCTTCAATTTACGTTTCGATTTAAAGGCCCTATCGAATTTTGGATCTCATAAAACCTCTAGATGCAAACTACATGCCAAAAAATATCATTTTGTTCAATGAAGAGCTATCAACGGGAGAGTTGAGAGCTTTCAAATGATAGAAAAATGAACACACAAAAACATCCACTATTGTTTTCAATGTGAGCTAATGAAACTAGAAAACTTTCCTCTAGAATTAATCAATGCTAGTAATCTGAAAATTTTTCAATTTCCACTATGCCAATAAAAAATGCAAACGATTTTTTTTTGTATTTTTCAATATATTAGAGAAAATGCACTAAATAAATGAAAAACTAATGAAAAAATTAATTTGAGAATAATAAAGAGAGATTTGAAACCAATCAAGTTCACTCAACTCAAAAAAATGCAATCAAGACTCAAACCAATGACGAAATCCCTCAAAGCGAAGAAAAATATCGAAAGAGACTCAAACAAACCATGTGATCTAGGCTTGGAGCAACGCAAAGCGAAATTGAATAAAGAGATAACAATCACTCAATAAACGCAATTATCTAATGGGATTCAGCAAGATGAATGCAAAGAAGCAACAATAAAGCTGACCAGGAAACAAAGACCCAAAACTCCCATGGGAGGCTCAGCACACTGAAGCACCTAGAAGCCCTAGGGCTAAAATGAAAAACTGATAGAAAATTTAAAAAAAATAGAGGACAAGGGCTAAATATGGTAAAAAATGACTTCAAAGCATTCAATCAATCAGAAAAAACAACCCAGGACCAAAATTCAAGCTCAGAGAGCCCAAGAATAGGCAAACCCTAAAACCAAGTATGGTTGGTGCACCTGTTTGGCTGTAATTTGTGCCAAACAAGGGATGGCGTGGGTGCCTAGCTAGCAACTAGCTCCAGTTGGCGCGACTGTCAGAGGTATAACCGCGCCAATCAATTTTACCCTAGAAATTTATGAAAATGGACAAACAAAGACTAGATTTGGTCTTCTGGGGGCTGAACGGGGGTTTAAAACCAAGGAAGGTGAACCAAAAAACCCGACTAATCAAATGAAAATCCAAAAACAAACCAACGGAGAAAATACCAACTCCCATTGATCCCTAGTGGAGTCGCCAATTTGTTGGAGAGGTAAATCCTCTCTGTAGATAGAGGTGATCCCACTAGCCCTATATTGTGTCTAGCAACAAACAAAACATGCTACGATACTGATTCCTAGTTACAAAAGACAAAGCTACAATAGATAGCCTACCTCAAGTCCTACGCTGTTGTTTTCGAAGAAGAAGCGTTGCTTCCCATTTCTAGCTTGACATATCACAATCCTTCCACTCACCGCGTCCGGACACCTGTACACATGCAAAGAAGAAACAATGACATACAACGTAATAATGCAAACATATAACTATCAATCAGTCAGAAAGGATTGAACTAAATTGCATTACACAGATAAGCAATACAATAGTGGAACCTATAATGTAGTCGAGCATATATTAAAATGTGAAAGAAAGATTACAATAGAGTTCTGACGTCGCATTCTTCCTTTGGCAGGGCTTCCAGTGGAGCATGTCTCACAAAGCTCGTCCGGAATTTAGACAAGGCTCTCTCTCTTACGAGGTTGTCCTTAGCTCTGCTTTCAATAATCGCTCAGTTATAGTTTTCTTCCCAAATGTTTAGCTAGCTAGAAAATGGAGAGGGCAATCTTTTATAGAGGGGTAAAGAGAGGTTAGGCTCCCTTTAATCATGTTGGACACTCCTATATCTTAGGAAGGTTCCATGAGAGGTGGAAAACCACTTCCTAATTAGGGAGATCCGGAGGCAAACAACCCAACCTCATTTGGGTGATCCATTCTAGAGTTGTTAGAATCAAACTTCCACCTTCTATTGTTAAAAAAAATTCCTTAATAGGCTTGGCACGAGTGAAACATAGGGACAGAGCGCCAGCTAGCATGCCCACTAGTGTGCATTTCCCCATTGGCATGAGGGATGAACTGGCTACCTGTGCCAATGCCAAAACATGGGTTTTTAGGGTTTTCTAGAGGAAATGTTCTTCACGAGAATTCTTGCCCTTATGCAGAAGGATACCATCAAGGTGTTTTCAAGACATTTTACTATTCACAGTTCATGGGAATAGTCCTCAAATGTACGGAACGAGGGACTTCAGGGACAGTGACAAAATGTTGTGTAAGAGATTCATAGAAAATTGGAGGCGGTTTTCACGCAGGGTCAAGGTGGTAAGTGGTTTGGGGCTGATAGAACGTGATACGGTCTAGTGGCTAACGCGTGTCCCACTGTAAACTGTTGATTTCACATTGAAGTTGTGCATCGGGAGGCTTTGGGAGATCAGGCGCGAAATGAGGTTTTGATAGTCCAATCTGGGCAATCCAGGTCGACGACTGTAATCGAGCGCGATGGTGAAAAGTTGCGCAGTCGAGTGGGACCGGCCATGACGTTGCTTCTGCTAACTTGTTGTGGAGCGGAATATTTGTATGTTGAAATGAAATGGTAAGGTTGAATGGGAGCCATTAGATCATGAGGATCAACGATCAAGATCATATCGGTGGAGCGCGTATCGGTGGCAAACGGGAAGGCATAAGTGACCCGTTGCAATTTGCGATGAAACACAGACTGTCTAATCTGGGGGAGATCGACGGTTACTAATCCATCGATGGAGATAAAATTTGGAAAGATTTGGGAAAGTGGAAATTGGAAACGCTGAAATGCGATTTGCGATGAAACACGAACCGTTCAATCTAGGGGATATCGACGGTTACTAATCCATCGGTGGAGATAAAATTCGGCAGAAATATGGGAAAGTGGAAATATGAAACGCTGAAATGTGATGGTCGATGGGGCTTAAAACTTTCATTCGATGGTTTCGAGCATTGTTCTTATGAAGAATGAAGGGTTAGGGGTTTAAACCGAAAGGCATTTAGAGCCTTATGTTAAAAATGAGCGGAAAATCACAAAAAATGAGGTTTTTTTTAACCTTTTGAGGGGTTTTGATAGGTATAAAGAAGGATTTTTAAACCTTATAAGAGGGATTTTACAAGTTTTAAAGGGATTTTTGAGGAAATGGAGGATAAAACTAGGAAAAACAGGTGTAATGAAGGGAATATTTTAAAATGGAGAAATGATGACCTTTGAAGGCTGCTTTATTTTCAAAACAACGCGGTTACTTGAAGGTTTTTAAATGAATATTTATAGTGAAAAGGATAATGAACACAAGGAGATTTTCAAAAACTCAAATATTTTCATGAAAATTTTGTTTTCTTGGAAATCTAAGGACTAATCTAGCCATCATTTAATATAACAGATTTATAGGTGGCTAACATTAACCATAATCCTAACCTTGACCAAATTCGTAACCTTAACCTTAACCTTAACCTTAACTATAACCTAACCTTAACCTTGACCAAACCCTTAACCTTAACTTTACCCTTAACCTAACCTTAACCTTAACTATAAGCTAACCCTAACCTTGACCAAACACTTAACCTGACTAAACTCATAACCTTAACCTTAACCTAACCCTAACCTTCATCAAACCCTTAACCTTAATCTAACCTTCACCTTGACTTTACCCTTAACCTAACCTTAACCTTGACCTTAACTATAGCTTAACCCTAACCTTGACCAAATGTTAACCTTAACCTTAACATAATATAAACCTTAATCTAACCATAACCTTAACCTTAACCTTGACCTAACTAAACTCGTAACCTTAACCTTAACCTTAACCGTAACCTAACCTTAACCTTCCCCTAGCCTTAACCTTAACCTTAACCTTATCATAACCTTAACCTTAAGGTTTAGGGTAAGGGTAAGGTTAGGTTTAAGGTTAAGGTCAAGGTCAAGGTTAAGGTTAAGGTTAGGTTAAGGGTAAAGTTAGCGTTAAGGTGAAGGTTAAGGGTAAGGTTAGATAAGGTTATGGATTTAGTCAGGTTAAGGTTAAGGTTAAGTGTTTGGTAATGGTTAGGGTTAGGTTATAGTAAAGGTTAAGGTTAAGTTAAGGGTAAATTCAAGTTTAAGGTTAGGTTAAGGTCAAGGTTAAGGGTAAATTCAAAGGTAAGGTTACGTTAAGTGTAAAGTCAAGGTTAAGGTTAGGTTAAGGTTAATGGTAAAGTCAAGGTTAAGGTTAGGTTAAGATTATGGTTAGGTTAAGGTTAAGTTTAGGTTAAGGTTAAGGTTAAGGGTAAGGGTAAGGTTATAGTTAGGTTAAGGTTAAGGTTAGGTAAAGGTTAAGATAAGGTTAAGGTTAAGGGTTCGGTCAATGTTAGGGTTAGGATATAGTTAAGGTTAAGTTAAGTTAAGGTTAAGGTCAAGATTAAGGGTAAGGTTAAGGTTAGGTTAAGGTTAATATTAGGTTAAGGGTAAAGTTTAAATTAAGGTTAGGTTAAGGGAAAAGTTAAGATTAAGGTTAGGTTAAGGGTAAAGCTAAGGTTAAGGTTACGGTTAAGTCTAGGGGAAGGTTAAGGTTAAGGGTTTGGTCAAGGTTAGGGTCAGGTTATAGTTAAACATAATGTTAGCGTTAAGGTGAAGGTTAAGTGTAAGATTAAGGTTAAGGTTACAAGATTAGTCAGGTTAAGGTTAAGGTTAAGGGTTTGGACAAGGTTAGGATTAGGTTAAAGTTAAGGGTTAAATTAAGGTTAAGGTTAGGTTAATGGTAAACTTAAGGTTAAGGTTAGTTTAAGGTTAAGGTAAGGTTAGGGTAAGGTTAAGGGTTAAGGATAACTTAACCTTAACCTTAATCTTAACCTGACTAAACCCGTAACCTTTACCTAACCTTAACCTTAACCTTAACCTTCCCATAACCATAACCTTAACCTTAACCTTGACCTTACCCTTAAACTTAACCTTAACCTTAACCTTAACATTCTAATAACATTAAACTTAACCTTAACCTTAACCTTAGCCTTAACCTTGACCTTAAATTTAACCTTCACCCTTAACCTTACTTCAACCTTAACATAACCTTAACCTTTACCTAACTTTAACCTTAACCTAATCTTGACCTTAACTATAACCTGACCCTAACCTTGGTAAGGTGAGGGTTAAGGTTAAGGTTATGGTTATGGGAAGGTTAAGGTTGAGGTTAAGGTTAAGAGTTTGGTTAAGGTTAGGTTTAGGTTATAGTTAAGATCAAGGTTAAGGTTAGGTTATGGTTAAGGTTAAGGTTACGGGTTTAGACAGGTTAAGGTTAAGGCTAAGGGTAAATTCAAGGCTATCGTTAGGTTAAAGTTAAGGTTAGGGTTAAGGTTCGGGTTAAGGTTAAGGTTAGGGTTAGGGGAAGGTTAAGGTTAAGGTTAAGGGTGAAGGTTAAGGTTACGGTTAGGGTAAGGTCAAGTTCAAGGTTAAGGTTAAGGCAAAGGTTAAGGTTAATGCTATGGGAAGGTTAAGGTTAAGCTTAAGGTTAATGGGGTAAGTTTAAGGTTAAGGTTAACCCTAACCTTAACCTTAACATAACCTTAACATTAACCTTAAACTTAACTTAACCTTAACGTAACCTTAACCTTAACTTTAACCTTACTAAAATTGTACCCTCAACCTTAAGATAACCTTAACAGTAACCTTAAACTTAACCTTAAATTAATATTAACATTGACTGTAACCTAACCTTCACCTTAACCTTGACTTTAACCTTAACCTTAACATTAACCTTAACCTTAACTAAACCCTTAACCTTAAGCTTAACGTGACTAAAACTTTAACCTTACCTTAACCTTAACCTTAAGCTTAACGTGACTAAACTCTTAACCTTACCTTAACCTTAACCTGACTAAACCCGTAACCTTAACCTTAACCTTAACCCTACCTTGACCTTACCTTGACCTTAACCTCACTAAACCCGTAACCTTAACCTTCCCATAACCATAACCTTAACCTTGACTTTGCCCTTAACCTAACCTTATCCTTAACCTTAACCTAAACCTAACCCTAACCTTGACCAACCCCTTAACATTAACCTTAACCTTAACCATAACCTTAACCTTCCCATAACCATAACCTTAACATTGACTTCACCCTTAACCTAACCTTAACCTTAACCTTAACCTAAACCTAACACTAACCTTGACCAAACCCTTAACATTAACCTTAACCTTAACCTTAACTTTAACCTAGGTTAAGGTGAAGGTTAAGGTTAGGTTAAGGGTAAATTTAAGGTTAAGGTGAAGGTTAGGTCATAGTTAAGGTTAAGGTTGACCCTAACCTTAACCTTAACTATAGCCTAACCCTAACCTTGACCAAACCCTTATCCTTAACCTTAACCTGACTAAACCCTTAACATTAACCTTAACTTGTCTAAACTCGTAACCTTAACCTTACCCTTACCTAACCTTAACCTTAACCTAACCTTAAGGTAAGGTTAAGGTTAAGGTTAGATTAAGGTTAAGGTTAAGGTTAGGTTAAGGGTAAACTAAAAGTTAAGGTTAGGTTAAGGTTAAGGTTAAGGTTAAGGGTAAATTTAAGGTTAAGGTTAGGTTAAAGTTAAGCTGGAGGTTAATGGTGAGGTTAGGGTAAGGTTAGGGTTAAGGTGAGGGGAAGGTTAAGGTTAAAGTTACGTTTAACGTAAGGCTAAGTTTAAGGTTAATTTAGGTTAAGGTAAGCTTAAGCTTAAGGTTATGGTTATGGAAAGGTTAAGGGCTTAATCTTAGCCATAACCTTAACCTAACATTAACCCTAACCTTAACCTAACAAGACTCTTAACCTTAACTATAACCTAACCCTAACCTTAACCTAAGCTTAACCTTAACTTTAACCTTAACCTTACCCTAACCTTAACCATAACCATAACCTTAACCTATAGCTTAACCTTACCCCCTTAACCATAACCTTAACCTTAAACTTAACCTTAACATTACCCTTAACCTTAACCTTGACCTTAACTATAACCTAACCCTAACCTTGACCAAACCCTTAACATTAACCTTAACCTTAAACTTTACTTAACTTTAACCTTGACCTTAATCTTAACCATAACAGTAAACTTAACCTTACCTTAACCTAACCTAACCTTAACCTTAACCTTACCCTTAACCTTAAAATTAACCTTGACCTTAACTATTACCTAACCCTAACTTTGACCAAACCCCTAACCTTAACCTTACCCTAATCTTAACCTTAACCTCACCTTAACCTTCCCATAACCATAAACTTAACCTTAACCTTAACTCTGATCAAACACATAACCTTAACCTTAAGGTTAAGGTTAAAGTTAAGGTTAGTGTTAATGTTAGGGGAAGGTTAAGGTTAAGTTTAAGGTTAAGGTTAGGGGAACGTTAAGATTAAAGTCAAGGTTAAGGTTAAGGTTAGGTTAACGGTAAGGGTAAGGTTAGGGTTAAGGCTAGGGTAAGGTTATAGTTAAGGTTAAGATAATTTTAAAGTTAAGGGTAAGGTTAAGGTTAAGGTTAAGGTTAAGGTTAGGTTAAGTTAAGGTTAGGGTTATGTTATAGTTAAAGATAAGGTTAAGGTCAAGGTTAAGGGTTAAGGTTAAAGTTAGGTTAAGGTTAAGATTAAGTTAAGGGGTAAATTTAAGGTTATGGTTAGGGTAAGATTAGGGTTAAGGTTAGGGGAAGGTCAAGGTTAAGGTTAAGGTTAAGGTTATGGTCAAGGTTAAGGTTAGGTTAAGGTTAAGGTCAAGGTCAAGGTTTAGGTTATGGTTAAGGTTAAAGTTACAATTAGTTTAGGTTAAGGTAAGGTTAAAGTTATAGTTAGGTCAAGTTTAAGTTAGGTTAAGGTAATGTTAAGGTTAGGTTTGGCTATAGTTAAATTTAAGGTTAAAGTTAGGTTAAGGGTAAATTTAAGGTTAAGGTTAAGGTTAAGGTTAGGTTAAGATAAGGTTAAGGGTTATGGGTTTAGTCGAGGTTTAGGTTAAGGTTAATGTTACAGGGTTTAGTCAGTTAAGGTTAAGGTTAACGTTAAGGGGTAAGGTTAAGGTTAAGGTTAAGGGTAAGGTCAAGGTTAAGGTTAAGGCTATGGTAATGGTAAGGTTAAGGTTAAGGTTAGAAGTTTTGTTAAGGTTAGGTTTAGCTTACATTTAATGTCAAGGTTAAGTTTAAGGTTAAGGTTAATTTTAAGGTTAAGATAAGGTTAAGGGTAAGGTCCTTAACATTAACATTAATCTTGACCTTAACCTTACCTTAACCTTAACCTAACCTTAACCTTAACCTTAAACTTAACCAACCTTAACCTTAATATTAACTATAACCTAATCCTAACCTTACCCTAACCTTACCCTTAACCTTAACCTTAATTATACCCTTAACCTAACCTTAACCTTAACCTTATCTTAACCTCAACCTAACCTTAACCTTGACTTTACCCTTAACCTAACCTTAAGCGTAACCTTAAACTTACCCTTAAACTTATCTCAACCTTAAAATAACCTTAAACATAACCTTAACTCTGAACTTTTTACCGTAACCTTACCTTAACCTTAACATTAAACTTAACTTTACCCTTAACCTAACCTTAAACTTAGCTTTAACTCTAACCTAACCCTAACCTTGACCAAACCTCAACCTTAGCCTTAAATTAACCTTAACCTTGACCTTAACCTTGACTTTAGCCTTAACCTTAACCTTAACATTAACATTAACCTTAACCAAACCCTTAACCTTAACCTTAACTCGACTAATCCCGTAACCTTATCTTTTAATCAGTAACCTAACCTTAACCTTAACTTTACCCTTAACATAACCTTAACCACAACCTTAACCTTAACCTAAGCTAAACCTTACCCTTAACCTTAACCTTACCCTTAACATAACCTTAACCTTGACTTTACCTTTAACCTTAACCTTATCATTAACCTTAACCTTACCCTTAACCTTCACCTTAACCTTAACCTAGACTTTACCCTTAACCTAACCTTAACCTCAACTATAACTTAACCCTAACCTTGACCTTAACTTTACCCTTAACCTTTAACAAACCCTTAACCTTAACCTTAACGAGACTAAACCCTTAACCTTGACCTAAACAAAACCTTAACCATAACATTAACTTAACCTTAACCTTAACCTAACCTTAACCTTAACTTTAAGGGTTTAGTAAGGTTAAGGTTAGGTTTAAGGGTTTGGTCACGGGAGGTTAAGGTTAAGGTTACATTAAGGGTAAATTCAAGGTTAAAGTTTAAGGTTAAGGTTAGGTTAAGGGTAAAGTCAAGGTTAAGGTTAGAGTTAAGGTTCAAGTTATGGGTTTAGTCGAGATAAGGTTAGGTTAAGGTTAAGGTTAATGATAAGATTAAGGGTAAGGGTAAAATCAAGGTAAAGGTTAAGGTTAAGGTTAGGTTAAGGGGTAAAGTTAAGGTTAAGGTTAAGGTTATGGTTATGGGAAGGTTAAGGTTAAGGTTAGGTTATAGTTAAGGTGAAAGTTTTTGGTCGGGGTTAGGGTTAGGTTAAGTTTAAGGTTAACATTAGGTTAAGGGTAAAGTCAAGGTTAAGGTTATGGTTATGTGAAGGTTAAGCTTAAGGTTAGGGTAAAGGTAAGGTTAGGGTTAAGGTCAAGGTCAAGGTTAAGGCTAAGTTAGGTTAAGGTTAAGGGTTTTGTCAAGGTTAGGGTTTGGTTATATTTAAGGTCAAGGTTAATGTTAGGTTAAGGTTAAGGTTCGAGGTTAGGTAAAGATTAGGGTTAACCTTGACCTTGGCCTTGACCTTAACCTTAACTTTAACTTTAGCCTTACCCATAACTTAACCTTAACCTTAACCTTCCCATAGCCATAACATTAACCTTAACCTAACCTTAAACTTAACCTTAACCTTTACCTAACCTTAACCTTAATCTGCTACCTTAACCTTAACCGCTACCTTAGTCTTGACCTTAACTATAACCTAACCCTAACCTTGACCAGACCCTTAACCTTAACTATAACCTAACCCTTAACCTTAACTATAACCTAACCCTAACCTTAACCAAACCCTTAACCTTAACCTTATCTTACCCTTAACCTTAACTTATCCTTAATGTTAACCTTAACCTTAACCTTGACCTAACCATAACCTTAACCTTACCTTAACCTAACTTAACATTAACCTTAAGGTTAGGTTACGGGTAAAGTCATGGATAAGACTGAGGTTAAGGTTAAGGGTAAAGTTAAGGTTAGGTTAAGGGTAAATTTAATATTAAGGTTAGGGTAAGGTTAAGGTTAAGGATAATGTAAAGGGCTTGGTAAAGGTTAGGTTTAGGTTACATTTAAGGTCAACGTTAAGGTTAGGTTAATGTTAAGGTTAAGGGTTTGGTCAAGGTTAAGGTTAAGGGTAAGATTAGGGTAAAGGTTCAGTTTAAAGTTAAGGTTAAGGTTATGGTTAAGGTTAAGGTTAAAGTTAGATAAAGGTTAAGATTAATGTTAAAGTTAAGGATAAGGGTAAAGTTAAGGTTAGGTTAAGGTTAAGGTTAGGTAAGGGTAAGGTTAAGGTTAAGGTTATGGTTAAGGTTAGGTTAAAGGTAAAGTTAAGGTTAGGTTAAGGTTACGGGTTTAGTCAGGTTAAGGTTAAAGTTACAGGTTTAGTCAGGTTAAGGTTAAGGTTAACATTAAGGGTGAAGGTTAAGGGTAAGGTTAAGGTTAAAGTTACAGGTTTAGTCAGGTTAAGGTTAAGGTCAAAGGGTTTTGTCAAGTTTAGGGTTAGGTTATAGTTAAGGCTAAGGTTAAGGGTAATATTAGGGTAACGTTATGGTAAAGTTTAAGGTTAAGGTTTCCAACTATAACGTAACCCTAACCTTACCCTTAACCTTAACCTTAACCTTAACCTAACCTTAACCTTACCCTTAACCTAATCTTAACCCTTAACCTTAACCTTAACCTTACCTTAACCTGACTATACCTGTAAGCTTAACCTTACCCTTAACCTTATCTTACCTTGACCTTAACTATAACCTTAACCTTAACCTTAACTTTAACCTTAACCTAATATTAACCTTAACCTAACCCTAATCTTGACATTACCTTTAACATAACCTTAACCTTCACTATAACCTAACCCTAACCGACCATACCCTTACCCTTAACCTTAACCTTACCCTTAACCTTATCTTTACCTTACCCTTAAACTTATCTAAACCTTTACTTAACCTTAACCTTGAACTTGACCCTAACCTTAACCTTAACCTTAACTTTACCCTTAACCTTAAGCTTACCCTTAACTATAACATAACCTTAACCTTGACCTTAACTATAACCTAACTCTAACATTTACCAAGCCCTTAACCTTAACCTTAACCTTAGCCTTAACCTTAACTTATACTTAACCTTAAAATTAACCATAATCTTAACCTCAGGTTAAGGTTAAGGTTAAGGGTAAGGTTAGGGTAAGGTTAATATTAGGTTAAGGGTAAAGTTAAGGTTAAGGTTAAGGTTAACGTTACCTTATAGTTAAGGTCAAGGTTAAGGTTAAGGGTAAGGTTATAGTTAGGTAAGGGTAAGTTTAAGGTTAAGGGTAAAGTTAAGGTTAAGGTTATGGCTATGGGAAGGTTAAGGTTAAGGTTAAGGTTTTGGCAAGGTTAGGCTTAGGTTATATTTAAGGTCAAGGATAATTTTAAGTTAAGGTTGAGGTTAAGGTTAAGGTTAAGGTTAAAGGTAAGGTTAAGGTTATGGTTATAGTTAAGTTAAGGTTAAGGTTAAGTTTTTTTTAAGGTTAGGGTTAGGTTATACTTAAGGTTTGGTTATAGTGAAGGTTAAGGTTAAGACCTGTATTGACCTTGACCTTACCCTTAACATTAACCTTAAATTTAACCCTAACCTTAACCTTACTCTTAACTTAACCTTCACCCTTAACCTTAACCTTAACCTTAATCTTAACCTTATCTTAACTTTAACCTAACCTTAACCTTAACCTAATATTAACCTTAATTATAATATTAACCTTAACCTTAAACTTAAACTTATCCTAACCTTAACATTAACCTTAACCTTAACCTAACCTTAACCTTGACCTTGACCAAACCTTTAACCTTAACCTTAACCTTAACCTTCCTCTAACCAAACCATTACCCTTGACCTAACCTTAACCTTGACTTTACCCTTAACCTAAACTTAACCTTAACCCTCCCATAACCTTTACCCTAACCATAACCTTCGCTTTACCCTTAACCTAATCTTAACCTTAATCTTAACCTTAATCTAACTTTAACCATACCATTAACCTTGACCATAACCTTAACTTTAACTATAACCTGACCCTAACCTTGACCAAACCTTAACCTTAACCTTAACTTAACCTAAGCTTAACCTTAACCTTATCTTAACCTTAACTATAACTTAACCCTAAATTTGACCAAACCTTAACCTTAACCTTAAGTTTAACCTTAACCTAACCTTAACCTAACCTTGACCTTGACTTTACCATTAACCTAACCTTAATCTTAACCTTAACCTTAACCTTATCTTACCCTTAACCTTAACTTATCCTTAACCTTAACCTTAACTCTACCATTGACCAAACCCTTAACATTAACCTTAACCTTAACCTAACCATAAACTTAACTAAACCCTTAACCTTAACCTAACCTTAACCTTAACTAACCTTCACCTTAACCTTAACCTTCCCAAACCCTTAACCTTAACCTTAACTTTACCCTTAACCTTAACCTAACACTAACATTGACCAAACCCTTAACCCTAACTTGACTAAACCCTTGAATTTACCCTTAACTTTACACTTAACCTAACCTTACCCTTAAGCTTAACATTAACCTGACCAATCTTGTAACCTTAACTATAACCTAACCCTAACCTTGAACAAATCCTTAACATTAACCTTAACCTTAACCTTTACCTAACCTTACCCTAACCTTAACCATAACCTTAAAATTAACCTTAAATTTACCCTTAACCTAACATAACTATAACCTAACGTTAACCTTGACCATAACCTTAACCTTGACCATAACCTTAACTTTAAGCTTAACCTTAACCTAACCTTAACCTTAACCTTATCTTACCCTTAACCTAACCTTAACATTAAATATAACCTAAGCCTAACCTTAACCTCTACCATAACCTTATCTTTACCCTTAACCTTACACTTAACCTTAACCTTAACCATAATCTTAACCTCAGGTTAAGATCAAGGTTAAGGTTACATTAATTGTAAATTCAAGGTTAAGGTTAGGTTAAAGTTAAGATTATGTTAAGGGTAAAGTTAAGGTTAATGTTAGGTTAAGTTTAAGGTTAAGGTTTGGTTAAGGTTAATGTTAAGGTTACGAGTTTAGTCAGGTTAAGGTTAAGGTTAAGGGTTTGGTCAAGGTTAGGGTTAGGTTATATCTAATGTCAAGGTTAAAGTTAAGGGTAAGGTTCTAGTTAGGTTAAGGTTAAGGTTAAGGTTAAGTTAAGGTTAAATTTAGGTTAAGGTTAAGGTTAGGTTAAGGTTAGTGTTATGGTTAAGGTTAAGGTTCAAGTTCAGGTTATGGTTAAGGGTTTCGTTAAGGTTAGGGTTAGGTTTTAGTTAAGGTTAATATTAGGTTAAGGTTAAGGTTAAGGTTACGGGTTTAGTCATGTTAAGGTTAAGGTTAACGGTTTGGTCAAGGCCAGGGTTAGGTTATAATTAAGGTCAAGGTTAAGGTTAAGGGTAAGATTATAGTTAGGTTAAGGTTAAGGTTAGGATAAGGTTAAGATAAGGTTAAGGTTAAAGGTTTGGTCAAGGTTAGTGTTAGGTTATAGTTAAGGTTAAGGTTAAGGTTAGGTTAATTTAAGGTTAAGGTTAAGGTTAAGGGTAAGCTTAAGGTTAGGTTAAGGTTAATATTAGGTTAAGGGTATAGTTAAGGTTAAGGTTAGGTTAACGGTAAAGTTAAGGTTAAGGTTAGGGTTTTGTGAAGGTTAGGGTTATGTTATAGTTGAGGTTAAGGTTAAGGTTACGAGTTTAGTAAGGTTAAGGTTAGGGTTTTGTCAAGGTTAGGGTTATGTTATAGTGAAGGTTAAGGTTAAGTTAAGGGTAAAGTCAAGGTTAAGGTTAGTTTAAGGTTAAGATTAAGGTTGAGGTCAAGGTTAAGGTTATGGGTCTTAACCTTAACCTTCACTATAACCTAAACTTAACCTTAACCTTAAACTTAACCTTAACCTAACCTTAACCATAACCTTAACCTTAACATTAACCTTCACCCTTAACGTTAACATAACCTTAACCTTAACCTTGACCTTAACCTTAACCTCAACCTCAACCTCAACCTCAACCTTAACCTTGACTTTAACTATAACCTAACCCTAACTTTGACCAAATCCTTAACCTTAACCTTAACCTGACTAAGCATGTAACCTTAACATTAACCTTTACCCTTAACCGTAACCTTGCCCTTCCCCTTAACCTGAGGTTAATATTATGGTTAAGGTTAAGGATAAGTCAAGGTTAAGGGTAAAGTTAAGGTTAAGGTTACATGTTTAGTCAAGTTCATATTAAGGTTAAGGGTTTGGTCAAGGTTAGGGTTCGGTTATAGTTAAGGTCAAGGTTAAGGTTAGGTTAAGGTTAATGTTAAGGTTAAGGGTAAATTTAAGGTTAAGGTTAAGGTTAAGGGTAAGGGTAAGGGAATGGTTAAGGTTAGGTTAAGGTTAAGGTTAAGGGTAAAGTTAAGGTTAGGTTAAGGGTAAAGTTAAGGTTAAAGTTATGGTTAAGGTTAGGCTAATTTTCAGGTTAAGGTTAAGGCCACAGTTAAGGTTAGGGGAAGGTTAAGGTTAAGGTTTGACTTTACCCTTAACCTAATCTTAACCTTAACCTTATATTATCCTTAACCTTGACCTAACCATAACCTTAACGTTATCTTAACATTAACCTTAACCTTAACTTTATCTTAACCTTAACCTTAACGTTATCTTACCCTTAACCTTAACCATAACCTTAAACTTGACTTTATGCTTAACATAACCTTAACCTTAACCTAACCCTAACCTTGACCAAACCCTTAACCTTAACCTTAACCTGACTGAAGCCGTAACCTTAACCTTAACCTTACCCTTAACCTTCACCTTAACCTTGACTTTACCCTTAACCTAACCTTAACCTTAACCTTAACCTTAACTAAAACCTTCCCCTAACCTTAACCTTCACTTTACCCTTAACCTAATCTTAACCTTGACTATAACTTAACCCTAACCTTAACCTTAACCATAACATTATATTTACCCTTAACCTTAACTATAACCTAACTCTAACCTTGACCAAACCCTTAACCTTAACCTTAACTTGACCTTAACTTTAACCTAACCATAACCTTGACCAAACCCTTATGCTTAACCTAAACTTAACCCTGACCTTAACCTAACATTAAACTTAAGTTTACCCTTAACATAATCTTAAATTTAACCTAACCTTAACCTTGACCTTATCCTAACCTTAACCTTAACCTAATCGTAACCTTAAAATATTCTTAACCTAACTTAGCCTTAACCTTGACCTTGACCTTAACCTTAACCTTAACCTAACCTTACCCTTAACATTCACCTAACCTTTACTTTAACATTAACCTTTCCATAAACTTAACCCTAACCTTAACCTTAACCTTAACCTTAACCATACCCTTAACCTTCACCCTTAACCTTAACCTCACCCTAACCTTGACCAAACCCTTAACCTTAACCTGACTAAATTCTTATGGTTAGGGTAAGGTTAAGGTTAAGGTCAAGATCAAGGTTAAGGTTAAGTTAGGTTAAGGTAAGTTTAATGTTACTGTTAATGTTAAGGTTAAGGTCAAGTTAAGGGTAAATTCAAGGTTAAGGTTAAGGGTTTGGTTAAGGTTAAGGTTAGGTTATATTTAAGGTTAAGGGTTTGGTCAAGGTTAGGGTTAGGTTATAGTGAAGGCTAAAGTTGAGGTTAAAGTTACAGGTTGACTTTACCCTTAAGTTAACCTTAACCTTAACTTAACCATAACATTAACCTTAAGATTTAACTTTTACCCTAACCTTAACCTTGACCTTAACCTTATCCTTATCTTAATGATAAGGGTTTGGTCAAGGTTAGGGTTATGGTTAAGGTTAAGGTTAGGTTAAGGTAAGGTTAAAGTTATGGGTTTAGTCAGGTTAAGGTTAAGGTTAAGGTTAGGGTAAGGTTAAGGATAAGGTTAAGGTTAAGGTTAGGTTATAGTGAAGGTTAAGTTTAGGGTTAGGTTATAGTTAAGGTTAAGGTTAAGGTTATGGTTAGGTGAAGGTTAAGGTTAAGGTTAAGGATAAGTTAAGGTTAAGGGTAAGATAAGGTTAAGGTTAAGGTTAAGGTTAAGGATAAGGTCAAGGTTAAGGTTAAAATTATGGTTAAGGTTAAGGTTAAGGTTAGGTAAAGGTTAAGGTTAGGGTTAGGTTATAGTTATGGTCAAGGTTAAGGGTAGGTTAAGGTGAAGGTTAAGGGTAAGGTTAAGGTCAAGGTCAAGGTCATGATTAAGGTGAATTTAAGTTAAGGTTATGGGTTTTACTCAGGTTAAGGTTAGGGTTAAGGTTAAGGGTTTGGTTAAGGTTAGGGTTAGGTTATAGTTAAGGTTAAGGTAAATTAAATATTAATGTTAAGGTTTTCGTTACCTTGACCAAAACCTAACCTCGACCAAACTCTTAACATTAACCTCAACCTAACCTTAACCTAACCTTAAGCTAACCTTAACCTTAACTTTAACCTTAACTTAACCTTCACATTAACCTAACCTTAAACTTACCCTTAACCTAATCTTAATGTTAACCTTTACCTTAACCTTAACCTTAACCTTAAACTTAACCTTGACCTTAACTATAACTTAACCCTAACCTTATCCAAACACTCAACCTTAACCTTAAACTTAACCATAACCATAACCTTATCCTTAATCTTTCCATTAACCTTATTTTAACCTTACCCTAACCTTACCCTTAACCTTAAATATAACCTAACCCATAACCTTAACCTTCCCAAACCCTTAACCTTAACCTTAACCTAATCTTAACCTTAACCTTAAAATTCAACTTAACTTTATGCTTAACCTAACCTTAAACTTCACCTTATTCTTAACCTTAACCTTAACCTGACCAAACCTTAACCTTAACCTTAATTTTACCCTTAACCTAACCTTAACCTTAACCTTAACTATAACCTAACCCTAACCTTAACCTTAATCATAACCTTATCTTTACCCTTAACCTTAACATTAATATTAACCTTAACCTAACCTAAATGATAACCTAACATTAACCTTAAACTTAACCTGACCTTAACTATAACCTAACCCTAACCTTGACCAAACCCTTAACCTTAACCTTAACTTGAACCTTTACCCTAACCTTACCCTGACATTAACCTTAACCTAAGGTTAAGGTTAAGGTTAATGTTAAGGTTATAGTGAGGTTAAGGTTAGGTTAAGGTTAAGGTTTAAGGTTACGAGTCTTAAACTTAACCTTCACCATAACCTACCTTTAACATTAACCTTTACCCAATCTTAACCTTAACCTTGACCTTAACTATAACCTTAACCTTAACCTTAACCTAATTTTATCCTTGAATTTATCTTAACCTAACCTTAACCCCTTAACCTTAACCTTATCCTTCCCATAACCATAACCTTAACCTTGAATTTACCCTTAACTTAACCTTAACCTTATCTTGACTAAACACGTAACCTTATCCTTAACCTAACCTTAACCTTGACCTTAACTATAACCTAACCCTAACCTTGACCAAACTCTAACCTTAACCTTAACCCTAACCTTCCCATAACATTAACCTTAACTTTCCATAGAACCTATCCTTAACCTTAACCTTAACTTTACCCTTAACGTAACCTTGACCCTAACCTAAGGCTAGGGTTAGGTTATAATTAAGGTCAAGGTTAAGTTTAATGTTGAGGGTAAGGTTAAGCTTAAGCTTAAGTTTAAGGTCAAGGTTAAGGTTAATGTTAAGGTTTGGTTAAGGTTAAGGTTAAGGTTAGGGTTAGGGTTAAGGTTAAGTTTATGGGAAGGTTAAGGTTAATGTTAAGGTTAAGGGTAAGCTTAGGGTTAAGGTTAAGGTTAAGGTTATGGTTAAGGTTAAGGTTATGGGTTTAGTCATGTTAAGGTTAATTTCAAGGTTAAGGTTAAGGTTAAGGGTTTGGTCAAAGTTAGGGTAAGGTTATAGTCAAGGGTAAGGCTAACGGTTAAGGTTAACCCTAATCTTGACCAAACCCTTAAGGTTAAGGTTAGGTTAAGGTTAAGATTAGGCTAAGGGTACGGTTAAGGTTAGGTTATATTTAAGGTCAAGGTTAAGGTTATGGTTAAGGTTAAGGTTAGGTTATAGTTAGGTTAGGTTAAGGGTAAAGTCAAGGTTAATTTTAAGGTTATGGTTAAACTTAGGGTAAGGTTAATAGTTAAGGTTAAGGTTACAGGTTTAGCTAGGTTAAGGTTAAGGTTACGAGTTTAGTCAGGTTAACGTTATAGTTAAGGTTAAGGTTAATGTTAGGTTAAGGTTAAGGTTAAGTTTAAGGTTAAGGTTAGGTTAAGGTTAAGGGTAAAGTCAAGGTTAAGTTTAAGATTAGGTTAAGGTTAAGGTTAAGTTTAAGGTTAAGGTTAGGTTAAGGTTAAGGGTAAATTCAAGGTTAAGTTTAAGATTAGGTTAAGGTTAAGGTTAGTACTAGGTTAAGGTTAATGTTAGTATGAATCTTTTGTGAGAAAAAGACCACTTTAGCTATGCATAACAAATAGCCCTAACATCAATTATGGCTGCCAATATCTTCAAATATGTAGTTAGTTGATCAAGACAAAGCTGCACAAATCCAAATCTATTGATAAAAATACATTAAGCAGTGAAAATAAGGTTTTGCTCCATGCATCCAATGGACAAAACAAGAAAAATATTTTTGAAAGAATTTTTTATATTAAGGGCACCTGAGAGGAAAACAAGAAAGGTGTTTCCAATTCTCCTCAATCGGATGGGTTCTTGAAATTCCTCAATGCTTCAAATCTAGCATTTCTCTCTCTTGTTGGTGTAGAAAACCCAGACAAACATAGAACTCAAAGGAAGCTCACAAAGCAAATGATGGGGAATGTGACAATGACAATGGCTCAAAGTCAGACCAAGAGTATAGATCTAGAGTGATCTAATGCAAATGAAAGGTGACAAATGAATGGAAAAACCCTTCTATTTATAACAAAATATTAGGGTGGTCTAGAACTTGGTGCATGAATAAAATATTATTAACCAAATTCTAGAACCACCTTTTAGGAATATTTTATTATATTTGTTGGAGGGGAAAGGATTTTGACTTGGGTCAATTCCTTTATTTATAAATAATAAATAAATAAATAATGATTTATTTAATTATTTAGTCAAATTTAACTAGGAATATTATTTAAATAAGGATTAAATAACTTATTCCTAGGAAATAATCAAATAAATAAGGATTTATTTAATTGATATCCTTGTTTTGGGTTCAATATGACTAGGAATAATAATTAAATTCATGTTTAACTAATTATTCCTTGAGGAAATATAAACAAATATAGATTTGTTTATTATTTCCTTTTGGGGTTTCCTGTTTAGACCATAAACAACTTAATAATGGTGTTTTACTAAGTTATTTCACATATTGAAAGCAATTTTACTTAGGGTAAAATTGGTCTTACATGGTGTACTTGGGTCCATCTAATGATAATAGGTTAGATGACCAATTTTTTTTTGAAAATGCAACAAGATGATGGAGCTTAGTGAAAAGAAGTCGCCTTCACTAAGTGGGCCCGCAGGCTATTTTTGGCGCAAAGTCTATTTTTAGACTATGTCTATTTTTAGACATATGGATCATGGTCTATGAGTTGCAGGATGCTATTTATGGATGATTGGTCAAGTTGGTAAAAAATATATGGACCTCTATTTTTAGACATTGGGCGGAATCTATTTTTAGACTGCCAGTCTAAAAATAGATCAGTCAAATATTATTAGCTCTTAATAATATTTAGACTATAAACATTATCTTATCCTCTTGGAGCACTTTAGTTCAAGCTACAGATGTGGCACATGCAGCTGATAGAAGGAATTACGCTATTCCTAGGGGTTATTTGAGCTATTGCATGGTTTACTTCAGTTAGAACTCATGTGGCAGAGTTTGGTGGAGTTGATGAGACAATTGGTGGAGTTGTGTTTGGTTTAACTTAGTTGAACTAGTTGTATTTAGTCTAACTGATAAATAAACTAGTGATGAGTGGTGTGAATTAATTATTAATTAATTCACTAATTATTAACTCATAAATCAACTAAATAATACATCGATTAACTACAATGCATGGACAATTCGATGGAGACCGAGTGTTAGAGGTGGGTGAAAGGGTGAGTCTACTATCAGTTGTGACTATAGTTGTGCATGAGATTTGCACACACATTGATTGAGATTTCCAATGAGGATTGTGCAGTACAAGCCAGTGGGATTCGAACTTGGATCTCACAATTAACCATCTTGGATTGTGCAGTAGAGGCAAGCAGACAGGTGGAAGAGATTTGAACTTGTGACTTGTTCATATCTGAGCTAGTTTTGTGTGTAGCATGTGAGATAGTGCTGAGAGCTATGAGGAGCTTTGTGCTATGTATTGTTACATGTTCTCTATCATTATAATATATATATAGTTGGGGTTTTTCAACTGTAAGCTTTTCCCATTACATACTGTGTTATATGTGTGCTTGATTATGTTTTAATGTGCGCATGCGACTGCTTCTAATTCCGCAAATTGATGATCAATTGTAGAAGAGGTTATGTATTATGCATGAAGCTTAAATAGTGTGTAATCAGGATAATCTCAGTGAATAATTAAGCTATTATTCAAATTTCTACAAAAATGGGGTTACAGTTAAGGTTAAAGTTAAGGTTAAAGTTAGGTTAATGTAAGGTTAAGGTTAAGGTTAAGGGTAAAGTCAAGGTTAAGGTTAGGTTAAGGTTAATATAAGGTTAAGCTTAAGGTTAATATTAGGCTAAGAGTAAATTTAAGGTTAGGGTTAGGTTAAGGTTAAGGTTAAGGTTAAATTTAGGTTATATTTAAGGTCAAGGTTAAGGTTATGGTTAAGGTTAAGGTTAGGCTATAGTTAGGTTAGGTTAAGGGTAAACCTAAGGTTATTTTCAAGGTTATGGTTAAGGTTAGGGTAAGATTAAAGGTTAAGGTTAAGGTTACAGTTTTAGTCAAGTTAAGGTTAAAGTTACGCGTTAAGTTAGGTTAAGGTTATAGTTAAGGTTAAGGTTAAGGTTAAGGTTAATGTTAGGTTAAGGTTAAGGTTAAGTATAAGGTTAAGGTTAGATTAAGGTTAAGGGTAAAGTCAAGGTTAAGTTTAATATTAGGTTAAGGTTAAGGTTAAAGTTAGGTTAAGGTTAAGGTTAAGGGTAAAGTCAAGGTTATGGTTAGGTTAAGGTTAAGATAAGGTTAAGGTTAGGTTAAGGGTAAATTTAAGGTTAGGGTTAGGTTAAGGTTAAGGTTAAGGTTATGGTTAGGCTAAGGTTAAGGTTAAAGTTAAGGGTAAAGTTAAGGTTAAGGTGAAGGTTAAGGTTATATTAAGGGTAAGGTTAGGGTTAAGGTTAAGGGTAAGGTTAAGGTTAAGGTTAAGGTTAATGTTATGGGTTTAGTCAGGTTAAGGTTTAGGGTGAGGCTAAGATTAAGGTTAAGGGTTTGGTCAAGGTTAGGGTTAGGTTATAGTTAAGGGTAAGGGTAAGGGTGAAGGTTAACCCTAACCTTGACCAAACCCTTAAGGTTAAGGTTAGGTTAACGTTAGTATTACATTAAGGGTAGGGTTAAGATTAAGTTATAGTTAAGGTCAAGGTTAAGGTTATGGTTAATGTTAAGGTTAGGTTATATTTATGTTAGGTTAAAGGTAATGTTAAGGTTAAGGTTAATGTTATGTTTAAGGTTAGGGTAAGGTTATAGGTTATCGTTAAGGTTACGGGTTTAGTTAGGTTAAGGTTAAGGTTATGGGTTTATTCACGTTAACGTTATAGTTAAGGTTAAGGTTAAGGTTAGGTTAAGGTTAAGGTTACGAATTTACTCAGGTTAAGGTTAAGGTTAAGGTTACGGGTAAAGTCAAGGTTAAAGTTAATATTAGGTTAAGGTAAAGGTTAATATTAGGTTAAGGTTAAGGTTAAAGTTAAGGTTAAAGTTAGGATAAGTTAAGGTTAATGTTCAGGTTAAGGGTAAATTCAAGGTTAAGGTTAGGTTAAGGTTAAAATAAGGTTAAGGTTAAGGTTAGGTTAAGGATAAAGTTAACGTTAGGGTTAGGTTAAGGTTAAGGTTAAGGGTAAAGTTAAGGTTAAGGTTAGGTTAAGGTTAAGGTTATGGTTAGGCTAAGGTTAATGTTAAGGGTAAGGGGAAAGTTAAGGTTAAGGTTAAGTTAAAGTTAAGGTTAAGATAAGGTTTAGGGTAAAGTCAAGTTTAAGGTAAAGTTAAGGTTAAGGTTAAGTTAAGGTTAGGGTAAGGTTAGGGTAAAGGTTCATGTTAAGGTTAAGGTTAAGGGTTTGGTCAAGGTTAGGGTTAGGTTATAGTTAAGGTGAAGGTAAGGTTAAGGTTAAGGTTAAGGTTACAGGTTTAGTATGGTTTGGGTAAGGTTAAGGTTATGTTAAGGGTAAAGTTAAGGTTAAGGTTATGGTTAAGGTTAGGTTGAGGTTGATCTTAAGGTTAAGTTTATGGTTAGGGTTATGGTTAGCGGAAGGTTAAGGTTAAACTTAATGTTAAGGCTAAGGTGAAGGTTAAGGGTTAAGGTTAAGGTTAAGGGTTTGGTCAAGGTTAGGGTTAGTTTATAATTAGGTTCAAGGTTAAGGTTATGGTTAACATAAGCTTAATATAAGCTTAAGAGTAAGGTTAAGGTTAAGGTTATTGTTAAGGTAAGGTTAAGGATAAAGTTAAGGTTAAGTCTAGGTTAAGGTTAAGATAAGGTTAAGGGTAAGGTTAATGTCAAGGTCAAGATTAAGGTTAAGGGTAAGGTTAAGGTAAGGGTAAGGGTAAGGTTAACCTTAACCTAACCTTAACCTTAACCTTGACCTTAACTATAACCTTAATCTGACTAAATATGTAACCTTAACCTTAACCATAACTGTGACCAAACCCTTAAGGCTAGGTTAAGGGTAAAGTTAATGTTAAGGTTATGGTTATGATAACGTTAAGGTTAAGGTTAAAGTTAAGGTTAGGGTTAAGGTTAGGGGAAGGTTAAGGTTAAAGGTTAGATGAATGTTAACCTTAACCTTAACCTAACCTTAACCTTGACCAAAATCTTAACCTCAAAATAGCCTTAACTTTAACTTTACCCTTAAAAATGACTTTAACTTTAACCTTCTCCTAACCTTAACCTTAATCTTAACCTTAACCTTCGCCTAACCTTAACATGTACCTTAACCTTGACTTTAACCATAAGCTAACCTTAACCTTAACCTAACCTTAACCTTAACCTTAACCTTACTAAACCCGTAACCTTAACCTTAACCTTCACCTTGACTTTACCCTTCACCTAACCTTAACCTTAACTATAACCTAACCCTAACCTCGACCTTAATTTTACCCTTAACCTTAACCTTAACCTTGACCTTAACTATAACCTAAACTTAACCTTAACCTTAACTCTAACTTTACCCTTAACCTTCACCTTAACCTTAACTTTACCCTTAACCTTAACATTAGATATAAAGTTAACCTTATCTTAACTTAACCTTAACCTTAACCTTCCCCTTGACCTTAACCTTCACATTAATCTTGACTGTACCCTGACCTAACCTTAACCTTACCTATAACCTAACGCTAACCTTGAGGTTAGGTTACCCTTGACCAAACCCTTAACCTTAACCTTAACCATAACCTTAACCTAACCTTAACCTGAACCTTAACATTAACCTTATATTAACCTTAACCTAACCTTAACCTTAAGCTTAACCTAACCACAACCTTACCCTTAACGTGAACCTTAAACTTAACCTTAACCTTAACTTAACATAACCCTAACCTTGACCTTAACCTTAACCTTAACCTAACCTTGAATTAACTTTAACTTTAACTTTACTGTAACCTTAACCTTAACATTAACATTAACCTTACCCTTAACCTTATCTTAACCTTAACCTAACCCTAACTTTGACCTTGACTTTATCAAAACCTAACCTTAACCCCTTAACTTTCCCATAACCTTAAGCTTCCAATAACCTTAACCTTAGCCTTAAACTTAACCTTGACCTTAACTATAACCTAACCTTAACCTTAATCAAAACCTTAACCTTAACCATAACATTAAAATTAACCTTCCCATAACCATAACCTTAACCTTAACCTTAACCTTGACCTTACCCTTAACCTGAATAATAACCCTACCCCCTTAACGTTAACGTTAACCTTAACCTTAACCTTAACTTGACTAAACCTGTAACCTTAACCTTAACCTTAGTTTTTCCCTTAACCTAACGTTAACCATAACCCTAAACTAAACCTTCACTTTAACCTTAACCTTACCCTTACCTAACCTTGACCTTAACCTAAACTTAACCTTAACCTTAATTTTTATCTAACGTTAACCTATCCCTAACCTTACCCTAACCTTAACCTTAACATAACCTTAACTTTACCCTTAACCTAACCTTAACCTTAACCTTAAATTAAGCTAACCTTAATCTTAACTACAACCTAACCATAACTTTAACCTTAACCATAACCTTATCTTTACCCTTAGCCTTAACCTTAACCTAACCTTCACCTTGGCCTTACCTAAACCTAACCTTGACCAATCCCTTAACCATAACCGTAACCTTAAACTAACCTTAACCTTAACTTTACCTTTAACCTAACCCTAACCTTAACCAAACCCTTAACATTAACCTTAACTTTTACCTAACCATAACATAAACCAAACCTTGACCTTAACTATAACCTAACTCTAACCTTGACCAAACCTTAAGCTTAACCTTAACTTAAACTTAACCTTAACCTAACCTTAAACTTAACTATAACCTAACCTTACCCTTAACCTTACCCTTCACATTAACCTTAACCTTAACATTACCCTTAAACTTCACCTTAACCTTAAATTTACCCTTAACCTAACCTTAACTATAACCTAACCCTAACCTTGACCAAACCCTTAACCTTAAATTTAACCTTAACCTTAACTATAACCTAACCCTAAACTTGACCACACCCTTAACCTTAACTTTAACCTTAACCTTAACTATAACCTAACCCTAAACTTGACCAAACCCTTAACCTTAAGTATAACCTAACCTTAACTTTACCCTTAACCTTACCTTAACCATAACCTTAACCTTAACCTTACCCTTAACCTTATGTTAACCTTACATTAACCATATCCTTAACCTTGACCTTAACTATAACTTAACCCTAACCTTAACCTTAACCTTAACCTAACCTTAACCTTATTTTAACCTTAGACTTAACCTTAGCCTAACCATAACCTTAACCCTAACCTTAACCTTCCCCTAACCTTAACCCTAACCTTAAACTTAACTATAACCTAACCCTAACCTTGACAAAAAATTAACCTTACCTTAAGGTTAAAGTTAAGGGGAAGGTTAAGGTTAGGCTTAAGGTTAGTGGAAGGTTAAGGTTAAGGTTAACATTAAGGTTAGGGGAAGGTTAAGGTTAAAGTCAAGGTTAAGGGTAAACTTAAGGTTAAGAGTTAAGGCTAAGGCTATGGTAAGGTTAAGGGTAAGGTCAAGGTTAAGTTTAAGATTAAGGTTAAGGTTAGGTTAAGGGTAAAGTTAAATTTAAGGTTAAGATTTGGTCAAGGTTGGGGTTAGGTTATAGTTCTGGTTAAGGTAAGTTTAAGTTTAGGTTAAAGTTAAGGTTAAGGTTAAGGTTAGGGTTAGGTCATAGTTAAGGTTAAGGTTAATGTCAAGGTTAAGGGTAAGTTTAAGGTTAGGTTAAGGTTATGGTTATGGGAAGGTTAAGGTTAAGATTACCCTTAATCTAACCTTACCCTTAACCTTACCCTTAAATTGAATTTACCCTTAACCTTAACCTTAACCTTAACCTTAACCTTAAGGGTTTAGTTAGGTTAAGACTAAGGTTAAGTTAAGGTTAAGGTTAAGGTTAGGTTAAGGGTAAAGTCAAGGTTAAGGTAAAGTTAAGGTTAAGGTTAAGGTCAAGTTTAAGGTTAAGGTTAGGGTTAAGGTTACGGTTACAGTTAAGTTAATGTTGAGGTTAAGGTTTGGGTTAAGGTTAGGTTAGGTTATAGTTAAGGTCAAGGTTAAGGTTAAGATTAAGGTCAAGGTTAAGGTTACAGGTTTAGTCAGGTTAAGATTAAGGTTAAGGTTAAGGTTATGGGTCTTAACCTTAACCTCACCCTTAACCTTCACTATAACCTACCCTTAACATTAACCTTTACCTAACCTTAACCACAACCTTAACCTTAACCTTAACCGTTGCTATAAGGTTAGGTTATAGTGAAGGTTAAGGTTAAGGTCACTGTGAAGATTAGGTTATAGTTTAGCTTAACCTTAACCTAAAACTTAACTTAACCTTAACCTTAAATTTAACTTTAATAAACCCGTAACCTTAACCTTAACCTTAACCTTATGGTTAGGTTAGTTTATAGTTAAGGTTAAGGTTAAGGTTAAGGTGAAGGTTAAGGGCAAGGTTAAGGATAAGGTTACAAGTTGATTCAGGTTAAGGTTAAGTTATCCCTAAACTTGACCTTAACATTAACCTGACTAAACCCATAACCTTAACCTTAACCTACCCTTAATCTAAACTATAACCTAACCCTAACCATGACCTTAACTTTACCCTTAACCTTGACCTTAAGCTTAAGCTTAACCTTGACCTTGACCTTAACCTAACCTTAACGTTAACCTTAACCTTACCCCTTTAACCCTGGTTAAGGTTATGAGTCTTAAACTTAACCTTCACAATAACATTAAGTTTAAATATAACCTAACCCTAACCTTGACCAAACCTTAACCTTGATCTTAACCTTACTATAACCTAATGTAAGGTTAAGGTTAGGGTAAGGTTAAGATTAGGTTAAGGGTAAGGTTAAGGTTAAGGGTAAAGTCAAGGTTAAGGTTACATTAAGGGTAAGGTTAAGGTTAGAGTTTGGTTAAGGTTAAGGTTAGGTTATATTTAAGGTCAAGGTTAAGTGTAAGGTTAAGGTTAAGGTTAAGGTTATGGGTTTAGTCAGGTTAAGGTTAAGGTTAAGGGTAAGGTTAAGGGTAGGGTTACGTTAAGGGTAAAGTCAAGGTTAAGGTTACGTTAAGGGTTTGGTCAAGGTTAGGGTTAGGGTTAGGTTATAATTAAGGTTAAGGTTACTATTAAGGTTAAGGTTAAGGTTAATGTTCAGGATTTGGTCAAGGTTAGGGTTAGGTTACAGTTAAGTTCTAGGTTAAGGTTAGATTATAGTTAAGGATAAGGTTAAGGTTAAGGGAAGGTTAAGGTTAAGGTTAAGGTTAAATTTTGGTCAAGGTTAGGGTTAGGTTATAATTAATGTTAAGGTTAAGGTTAAAGTCAAGTTTAAGGTTACGTTAAGGGTAAAGTAAAACTTAAGGGTAAGATTAGGTTAAGGGTAAAGTTAAGGTTAAGGTTAAGGTTTAGGTTTAGTCAGGTTAAGGTTAAGGTTAAGGCTTAACCTTAACTTTAACCTTAACCTTAACCTTCCAATAACCATAACCTTAACCTTGAATTTATCGTTAACCTAACTTTAAGGGTAAAGGTTTAGGTTAAGGTTAAGGTTACGGGTTTAGTCAGGTTAAGGTTAAGCTTAGGTTAAGGTAAAGTCAAGGTTAAGGTTAAGGTTAAGGTCAAGGTTAAGGGTAAATTTAAGCTCAGTGTTAGGGTTAGGTTATAGTTAAGGTTAAGGCTAGGTTAAGGGTAAAGTTAGGTCAAGGTCAAGGTCAAGGTCAAGTTATGTTAAGGTTAAGGTCAAGGCTAAGGTCAAGGTCAAGGTTAATGTTAAGTTAGGATAAGGTAAGTTTAAGGTTACGTTAAGGTTAAGGTTAATGTTAGGTTAAGGGTAAATTCAAGGTTAAATTTAGGTTAATGTTAATATTAGGGTAAGGTTAAGGGTAAGGTTAGGGTTAAGGCTATAGTTAAGGTCAAGGTTAGGGTTAGGTTATAGGTAAAGTTAAGGATAAGGTTAAGGTTAGGGTTAGGTTATATTTAAGGTTAAGGTTAAGGCTAAGGTCAAGGTTACGGTTAAGTATAGGTTAAGGTTAAGGTTAATGTTAAGGGTTTGTTCAAGGTTAGGGTTAGGTTATAGTTAAGGTCAAGGTTAAGGTTAAGGGTAAGGTTATATTCTAACCCTAACCTTGACTGAACCCTTAACCTTAACCTTAACTTGATTAAACCAGTAACACCTAACCCTAACCTTGACCAAACACTTAACTTTAACCTTAACCTTAACCTTAACTTCACCGTTAAACTTAACTTTAACCTTAACCTAACCCTAACCCTAACCTTAACCTTAAATTTCACCTAACGTAACATATAACCTTAACAGTAACATTATCCTTACATTAACCTAACCTAACCTTAAGTTTATAGTTAAGGTAAAGGTTAGGGTTAGGATTAGGTTATGGTTAAGATAAAGTTAAGGTTATAGTTAAGGTTAAGGGTAAGATAAAGGTTAAGGTTAAGGTTATGGTTATGGGAACGTTAAGGTTAAGGTTAAGGTTAGGTTAAGGGTAAAGTAAAGGTTAAGGTTAAGGTTTGGTCAAAATTAGGGTTAGGTTATATTTAAGGTTAAGATAAGGTTATGGTTGGGTTAAGGTTAAGGCTAAGGTTAGGTTTAGGTTATAGTTAAGGTTAAGGTTAAGGTTAAGGTTAAGGTTAAGGTCAAGGTTAAGGGTAAGATTAAGGTTATGTTAAAGTTAAGGTTATGGGAAGGTTAAGGTTAAGGTTATGGTTAAGGTTATGGGAAGGTTAGGGTTAAGGTTCAGGTTAAGGTTAAGATTAAGGGTTTGGTTGTGGTTAAGGGTAAGGTTACTTGGTTAAGGGTAAAGTTAAGGTTAAGGTTAAGGTTAAGGGTTTTGTCAAGGTTAGAGTTAGGTTATAGTTAAGGTCAAGGTTAAGGATATGGTTAAGGTTAGGGTAAGGTTAAGGTTAAATTTAGGCTAAGGTAAGGTTAAGGTTAAGTTTAAGGTTAAGGGTAAGGTTAAGGTTAAGATTATTTTTAAGTATAAGGGTAAGGTTAAGGTTAAGGTTAGGTTAAGGGTAAGGTTAAGGTTAAGGCTAGGTTAAGGTTAAAGTCAAGGTTAAGGTTAAGGTTAAGGTTAGGTTAAGATTTGGTCAAGGCTAGGGTAAGGTTAAGGTTAGGTTAAGTTTGAGGTTAAGGTTAAGGTTAAGATTAAGGTTAAGTTTAGGGTTAAGGTTAATGTTAAGGGTTTGGTCAAGGTTAGGGTTAGGTTAAGGTTAGGTTAAGGGTAAAGTCAAGGTTAAGGTTATGGTTATGGGAAGGTTAATGTTAAGGTTAGGTTAAGGTAAAGTCAAGGTTATGGTTAGGTTAAGGGTAAGGTTAAGGTTTTGGTTATGGGTTTGGTCAAGGTTAGGGTTAGGTTATAGTGAAGGTCAAGGTAAGTATAAGGTTAAGGTTAAGGTTACGGGTTTAGTGTGGTTAAGGTTAAGGTGAGGTTACAGAGTTTAGTTAGGTTAAGCTTAAGGTTAGGTTAAGTAAATGTTAAGAAAAGGTTAAGGGTAAGGTTAAGGTTAGGGTAAAGGTTCATGTTAAGATTAAGGTTAACGTTAAGGTTATGGTTAAGGTAAGGTTAGGGTTAGGTTAGTGTTAAGGTTAAGGTTAAGGTTAAGGATAGGTTATAGTGAAGGTTAAGGCTAAGGTTAAGGGTGAACGTTAAGGTTAAGATTAGGTTAAGGGTAAAGTCAAGGTTAAGGCAGAGTTAAGTTTAAGGTTAGGTTATGGTCAAGGTTAAGGGTAAGGTTAAGGTTCATATTAAGGTTAAGGTTAAGGATTTGGTCAAGTTTAGGGTTAGGGTTAAGGATTTCGTCAAGGTTAAGGTTAAGGGTTTGCTCAAGGTTAAGGTTAAGGTCAATGTTAATGTTAAGATAAGGGTAAGGCTAAGGTTAAGGTTAAGTTTAAGGTTATGTTAAGGGTTTGGTTAGGGTAAGGTTAAGGTTAAGGTTAGGGGAAGGTTAAGGTTAAGTTAGGTTAAGGTAAGGTTAAGGCTACGATTAGGTTAAGGTTAAAGTTAGGTTAAGTTAAGGTTAAAGTTAAGGTTAAAGTTAGTTTAAGGGTAAAGTTAAGATTAAGGTTAGGGTCAAGGTTAACGTTATGTTAAGGTTAAGGTTACGGTTAAGGTTAAGGTTAGGTTATAGTTAGGTTATGTTAAGGTTAAATTTAAGGTTAAGGTTAACGTTATGGTTAAGGTTAGGGTAAGGTTAAAGTTTAAGGTTAAGGTTAAGGGTTTAGTCAGGTTAAGGTTAAGGTTACGAGTTTAGTCTGGTTAAGGTTAAGGTTAAGTTTAAGGTTAGGTAAAGGTTAAGGTTATGGGAAGGTTAAGGTTAAAGTTAGGTTAATTTTAAGGGTAAAGTCAAGATTAATGTTACATTAAGGTTAAAGACAAGGTTAATGTTAGGGTTAGGTTATATTTAAGGTTAAGGTTAATGTTAGGTTAAGGTTAAGGTTGAGGTTATAGGTTTAGTCAAGTTAAGGTTAAGGTTAAGGGTAAAGGTTAATGTTATGGGTCTTAACCTTAACTTTACCCTTAATCTAACCTTAACCTTAACCTTAACCTGACCAAACCCATAACCTTAACCTTAACCTAACCTTAACCTTTACCTTAACTATAACCTAACCCTAACATTGAGCAAACCTTAACCTTAACCTTAACCTTAAGCTTCCCATAACCTTAACCTTAACCTTTGTTACACAACATTTTTTCACCGTCCCTACAATCCCTCGTCCCATACGTTGGAGGACTATTCTCGTGACTTGTGAGCAGTAACATGTCCTGAAACCACCTTCATGGCATCCTATTGCATAAGGAAAAACATTCTCCTGAAGAAAATTTCCTCTGAAAAACCCTAAAAACATATGTTTTAGCCTTGGCGCGACTAGCCAATTCATCCCTCGCGCCAATGGGGGAAATCCACACTAGAGGGCGCGCCAACTGGGGCTCTGTCCCTATGTTTCACTCGTGCCAAGCTTAATAAGGGATGTTTTAAAAAAAAAAAGGTTAAGTTTCGATGACAAGAACTTCGTGGATGAGTCATAGAAAGTGGTTCGACTGAATAACCATGACCTTCCTCCTTTGTTCTCTTGTTTCCACCTTATGGGGAAACCTCCCAAGGGATAAAGTCTCACTCCCACTATTGTAGGGATCCCAACCTCCTCCTCTCCTCTATAAATATAGCCATCTTCCATTGATGTGCTAGCGGAATAGCTGAAGAGCTAAACGCTTGGTAGCTGGACTTGTAGGAAGGAAACTATACCCGTGCAACTATTGAGAGCCAAGCCAAAGAGAATCCCGTAAGAGAGAGAGCTTTGTCCAGATTCCTGACAGGCTTTATTGATACACGCTCCGCTACAAGCCCCGCCGAAGGAATATCATAGCATCAAAGCATTTGGTTGTAATCTCCCTTTTGTTATTTATAATAGAAGTGACTCTAATTTTGGTTCCATTCATGTGTTCATTTCTCTATGTAATGAAATGAATTATATCCTCTCTGACTGATATATAGTTACATGCTTTAGATTTTATGTTGTATGTCATTGTTTCCTTGCATGTGTACAAGTTTTTGGACATGTCAAATGGAAGGATTGTGATCTATCAAGCGAGGGACAGGAAACATCATCTTTTCTTCAACGAAAACTGCGTGGGACAGAGGCAATCCCACTAGCCCAGATCGGGTTTAGCAAAAATCAAGTCACATAGTGGTTCTTCAAGAGAATATTTGTCCTTATGCAAGAGGATGCCATGAAGGTGGTTTTAGGACATGTTACTACTCACAGGTCACCGGAATAGTCCTCCAATGTACGGGACAAGGGATTGCAGGGACAGTGACAAAAGTTTGTGTAACAGATGCCCCCTAAAGAATGAGGTCCGAGAGAGAGGGAGGGGTGAAATTCTTTATGAGAACGTGCCCAACTGAAAAAACTATTGTCGGAAGACCTGCAAATACAAATACAACTGATATCTCTGATACATGATATGTGGTATGGGCACAACCATCCATAATAGAGTGTACAATAACTAGGATCCAAGGTATGGACACAGCCATCCAGCAAAGAAGGATCAACAAGTAGACTCAGGTATGGTCGCAGCCATCCAATCAAATGAGTCATGTAACTAATCATGATAATCCACAAAGAATCCGCAGCCTGGATTTCATCAGACAAAATCCAGGGTCTTGCACTCCATCTCGACCCGAATGGAGTACAAGTCTGAGCATGTGGTTGTAATCTCCCTTTTTTTCATATATAATATAAGAGACTCTAATTATGGTTCCATTCATGTTTTCATTTCTTTATGTAATGTAATTAATTATATCCTCTATGACTGATATATAGTTACATGATTTAGATTTTACGTTGTATGTCATCGTTTCCTTGCATGTGTACAAGTGTTCGGACGTGTCGAATGGAAGGATTGTTATCTATCAAGCGAGGGATGAGAAACATCATATTTTCTTCAACAACAACTGCGTGGAATTTGAGGTAGGCTACTCATCACAATCTTTGTCTTTTTGTAACTAGGAACCAATGTCATTGTGTGACTTGATTGTTGCTAGACCCGATCTGGGCTAGTGGGATCGCCTCTGTCTGCAGAGGTGATTTACCGCCTCAACAACCTTAACTATAATCTAACCTTAACCTTGACCTTAACTATAACCTAACCCTAACATTGACCAAACCCTTAACCTTAACCTTAACCTTAACCTGACTGAACCCTTAACCTTGACCTAACCCTTAACCTTATTCTTAACCTAACCTTAACCTTAAACTTGACATTGCCCATAACCTTAACCTTAACTTTAACCTTAACCTAACCCTAACCTTAACCTTAACCTTACCCTCAACCTTGACCAAACCTTATCTTAACTATAACCTTAACCTTCCCAAAACCATAACCTTAACCTTAACCTTGACCTTACCCTTAACCTTAACTATAACCTTAACCTTGACCTTACCCTTAACCTTATCTTAACCTTAACCTTAACCTAACCTAACCATAACCTTATCTTAACCTTAACTATAACCTAACCCTAACCTTGACGAAACCTTAACCTTTACCGTAACTTTACCCTTAACCTAACCTTAACCTTAACCTTAACCTTCCCATCACCATAACCTTAACCTTAACCTTGACCTTACCCTTAACCTTAACTATAACCTTAACCTTAACCTTACCCTTAACCTTATCTTAACCTTAACCTAATCCTAACCCTAACCCTAACCTTTACCTTAACTATAACCTTAAGGTTAGGTTAGGTTAATGTAAGGTGAAGGTTACTATTAATGTTATAGGTTACGTTAGGTGAAGGTTAAGGTTAAGGTTAGGGTTAAGGTCAGGTTAAGGTCAAGGTTAAGGTTAATGGTAATGTTAATGTTAAGGTTAAGGTTAGGTTAAGGTTAAGGTTACGGATTTAGTCAGGTTAAGGTTAACGGTAACGTCAAGGTTTAGGTTAAGATTAGGTTAAGGTTAAGGTTAAGATTAGGTTAAGGTTAAGGTGAAAGTTAGGTTAAGGTAAGGTTAAGGGTAAGGTTAAGGGTAAAGTCAAGGTTAAGGTTAGGTTAAGCTTAAGGTTAAGGTTAAGGGTAAATTTAAGGTTAGGGTTAGGTTAAGGTTAAGGTTAAGGTTATGGTTAGGCTAAGGTTAAGGTTAAGGTTAAGGTTAAGGGTAAAGTTAAGGTTAAGGTTAGGTTAAGGTTAAGGTTAAGATTAGGTTAAGGTTAAGGTTAGCTTTAGGGTAAAGTCAAGGTTAAGGTTAGGTTAGGTTAAGGTTAGGTTAAGGTTAGGTTAAGGTTAGGGTAAAGGTTCAGGTTAAGTTAAGGTTAAGGGTTTGATCAAGGTTAGGGTTAGGTTATATTTAAGGTCAAGGTAAGGTTAAGGTTAAGGTTATGGGTTTAGTCAGGGTAAGGTTAAGGTTAAGGCTAAGGTTAGGTTAAGGGTAAAGTTAAGGTTAAGGGTAAAGTTAAGGTTAAGGTTAAGGTTAAGGTTATGGGTTTAGTATGGTTTGGGTAAGGTTAGGGTTAGGTTAAGGGTAAATTTAAGGTTAAGGTTATGGTTAAGGTTAGGTTGAAGTTCAGGTTAAGGTTACGGTTAGGGTTAAGGTTAGGGGAAGGTTAAGGTTAAACTTAATGTTAAGGTTAAGGTTAAGGTTAAGGATGAAGGTTAAGGTTAAGGGTTTGGTCAAGGTTAGGGTTAAGTTATAATTAAGATCAAGGTTAAGGTTATGGTTAAGATAAGCTTAAGATAATCTTAAGGGTAAGGTTAAGGTTAAGGTTATGGTTAACGTAAGGTTGTAATGTTCCCAATTTTAGCCCCAAGCTAAAATGGAACATTATAGTAGCATATTTTAATTTTGCCTAATAAAAATGGGTAAGGAGACCCCTTAACCCTTTTAATGGAAAATAACATTCCTTGTGTGAAAGGAGAAATAATGAAGAGATTGAAATAACCACCTAATGGCTTCAACACAATGAAGATCACCTTGAGTTGGCCATATTTTACCAAGTCAACAGCGCTGCCTTAGATGGTTGGCTTGCTTGAGAAGGCAACACAGTTTTTGGAGGGAAAGCATTCAAAAGTGAATGGAAACCCTAATGGTGGGGCCTATGGTGAAAGAGAGTTTAGTTGATTTATAAGAAAGAAGGAGCAACTCATTTGATTCATTCCTTGATTCATAAATTTCGTGGTGAGGCAAAGGACTTACATATTTGAGCTGTTTAGCAGGATTGTAGTGCTCTTGAGCATTGGGGGTGTTCCCGGTGGGGATCCCCCACCTCTTCCTCATGGGAGGATAGGATTTTAGCTGAATTTCCTCATTTTGGAATTTGTCCAAGCTTACTCCTTCAATTGCAACGTTATTTCTGTAGCAGAATGGTGCTGTGTAGCTGGGGAAGCAGCAGAGGAACTCATTGAGTCTTTCACTACTTGCTTTCAGTGGAGGAGGGATTATTCATGGGAAGAGTTGTAGAGAGGGATATTGGAATTCATTTCATATCTGTGGCATCAGGCCACTCATTCACCATCTCCCACTCCGCATTCACTAGGATAAACTGCGTTATTTTATGAGGGCAGTGTTGAGGGAGATTCTTGTGCTTATCAGGGGGAGTGCTTTGAGTGAAAGGGGATCAACCCCTTTTCCCTTGAGGAATTAGATCAAAGGAGGGAATTATAATTTCAGATCAGCCACATCCTCATATTCATTTGGTTTCATTTGAAGTGACAATTTGTTTGTCACTATTGTATTTTATCCGACATTTCTAGCAATCTCCCTGAGATTGGCTAGAAATCCCATATTGAGCCCATTTTCCTTTATTGGGCCATTTTCCTTGTATATTTAAGCTAAATTATCATTTTATATGTATTCAGCAGCTACATCTCTCATATATGTTGCACGGTTATGGTTTTTCGGCATTCTGTGTAGCTGCAGCTACTTCGGCATTGTATTGTATATTCATTGGAGGATTGGTTCTAAGGCTTGAGGCTCTTATTCCTCATGATATTTATATATAATCATTCTGATATATTAAAATTACGATGGATTTGATATTTAACCTCTCATGATGCATTCAGATTTTCAGAGTTTCAGATTGATGTTTTGCATATTGTTGTAAGCTCTTTCATTGAGCATTGTTTTAGAGACCTAGATTGGGGAGATCTGAATAACACATCTAGTGTTATTTATTTGAGCTCATTTTCTACAGGGGAGTTATATTATACATGTTATAGGGAATCCCAATGGTTTTTTGCCTTATTTTTGTAGCAACTTCCTTATACAGCATCCTCAAAGACCCTGTGGCAGTATTTCTCGAGGTGGAATATTGCATATCCATAGGCAGAGTCTAAGAAGGGACAGATAGCCTCGATATTTCACCCTTCTTTGGAAAGAGTCATATCCTATAAATTACCCATCATTAAATCTCTAAAATGGACTTGCAGTAGCTCACTGAATAAGGAAGAATGGAACATCTTAAGATGTTCCCGATGGAGCAGAAAATCCCTCATTTGGGACATTACAGTGGTTTAAGAGCATGATCTTGGCTCAGCCTGTGCCCAAGATCCATTTATATCAAAAGAGGAGCTTCTATCCAAGGAGAGAAGATTTACAAAGAAGACAAGGAAAGAGGAATGAAGGAAGAGGAGGTTTCCCTTCTTCTTTTCTAGACCATTGAGGAAGTCATTGAAGATCTTGATGAAAGGGAAATTTGGAGAAATTTTCTAAGAAGGGTTTGTTGATGGGAAAAATCCTAGCTACTTCATATGAAGGGTGTGGGCATTCAGCCATACATGTAGATCCACAGCGCGGTCCCTTGTTCACTTGCTTTGCAAGGGAGTAGAGGAAGAAATGAGGCCATGGGAGGAGCAGCACTGCAACTCAAGGTATGGCTCATGATTGTTGGTTTAAGGGTTCCATTTTTCATTGTCATGCAAGTGAAAAAACATGTGATGCATTCACTAAGGGTTTGATGGAAAAACTTAGTGAAACCCATTGTGGCATAAATATAAAAACTTTGCATGTGTTAGAGGGAACCAATAGCGCTGTCACTTTTGGAGGAGATCCATCACCACATGGAGGTGAAAGGGGAGCCAATGCTTCCACTAGAGGAGCCCTTATGTCTTTGCAAGGAGTTCCAAATGTTTTTCATGTGGGTACCAAGACACAATTCCAGAGTCATATGTAGCATTTGTTGGGGATTGTGAGATGGATAGAGAAGAACAGCGAGATCAACATGGAGGGATGAAGAGAATTCTCCCTTATCTATTTCGGAAAGTTTCTGCACAAGAAAAGAGACTGCACTGCACAAAGGAGAGAGGGACAAATCAGTCCACTCATACATGCAGTCTATTTTCAGATCTTGATGTCTCACGTTTTTTATGGCTTTCCATCTAGGAGGCCATATGATCTAGAGATGATGAGAGGAATCATGCTACTTGGTTCACCACTCATTAGATTCCAGAGGGATGGAGACATTAAATGAGTCCATCACAGCACATTGAGTTTGGGGATAAACACAGGGAGGAGGGATACACCCTCTCATTTTCAGTCTCACCCACTCTCATCAGCTATACTACGCAGACAGAGCTTGCTTCATGAATGGGGATGGCTACTCCATGGATTTGATGAGAGAGAGATTAATTCCTTTGGGGAATAACTCTTGCATGATTTGGTGTGGATTGAGGCCACTAATGCTTACATTTCCCAGGATCGGGAGGTTCTTTAGAGGTGAGAGTCTCTCATGGAGGATCATTTTCAGAGGTCCTTATTTATATTTGAGCATGAGCAGCTGAATGATGGCATGGCAGCAACATTGGAGGATGAATTTGACATGAGGGGATGTCAAGGTAGTATGCACCAGCATGATGGAGCACCATATTATAGAACACCAGCGTTGTCTATATGGAGGATTGATTCCGGAAGGAGGGCTCAACCTTGGTTGAGTATTTCCCCAGGATATTAGTGCATGCATGACTTTTGATGGCCTTGATGGAGATGGCAGACACTCAGTGGATGACATGATCATCTATCATCATGGAAAACTCTTCTTCGCTAGAGTTTCTAGTCTCAAGAAGAAATTATTTGCGTGCAGCATATGAGGACTTCCTAGCCATGCACTTGGATGCATACTTTGATTGGCTAGAGGAGTTCACTTGGAAGGCATTCATCATGGAACCTATCAGCGTAGGAAGAGATGCATAGCTCACTTGTTATGGTGGAGAGGACCTCACAGCCACTTCCCTACTCATTGGAGGTAGAGGGAAATTATCAGTTGGGCCATTTTAGCTCAAGAGCCCAAGTACAAATTGGAGAAGGTATAATCTCAAATTTTATATTATAATTTCCTTCCTTGTTGGAGCAGCATGATGAGTCAATAAGAGTTTATTTCTTCTTGCATAATGTACACAGATTTATTTTTAGGCTTTGTGGAAAGATAATGGACCATTTTTATGGTGGTTTGTGGAGGGAGCCACATACTCCTTGGTGTGCACCTTTGGCACCAATTTTTATTTTCATGCTCATATATTTTGAGATGTGTGTGGTAGCAAACAAGTGGTTGGGAAAGCACTTGTTTTTTTTATGCAGGAAAGAGGCTCACTACGCTGGTTCCATGAGAGGAGCAGTGACCCACTCTCTAGTTGTCTTATGGCAGCCTTTTTACATTGTATTATGCTACCTTGTATTGCTGATGCTTATTTATTCATAGGGAGCACCATTTGGAGAGTGAATTATATGTTGGGACAACCCATTGGGAGCACTATTCTCCCCATTGCACATTCTCTATATTGCAGGAGACACCATTGGGAAAACCATAATTGCCATACTATTACTATTCTCTTCTTGTGGGGAAAACCACTTGCAGAATTCGGAGAGGCACTTCATGGCTAAATATTTTGATGGGGTAGCTTGGGCCACTCTTGGAGGCCATACCATTTCATCCCAAGGATAGAGGTAGCCCCATATGTATTACCGAAGGAGAGAAGAGCTTATTGGGATGAAATAACAAAACTATCCATTCAGCCCCATTACATTGCATGAAATCGGGGGCAAGGTTTTCATTTGGATGATAGCATGGTTGAGGGGATCATCAGTAGGATTATATTTTACCTAGCATTCCATCACTCCTACCTTGAGGAGGCCATAGTTTAGCAGGAGGATTTCCACCTACACCTTCTATCTTTCAGGGTGTACACCATTCTGGTTTGCATACTTGGGAGGAGGCATTGGAGGACAGTTTTATTGTAGAATATCTTGAGCAGTGGTGGAGATTGTTGATGAGGAGGCTATATGAGAAGAAGGGGGATAAATTTCGTTCTCTCTATGTCGTTGCTTGGGGACAAGCAACATGTGGGAGGGGAGGACTATAATGTTCCCAATTTTAGCCCCAAGCTAAAATGGAACATTATAGTAACATATTTTAATTTTGCCTAATAAAAATGGGTAAGGAGACCCCTTAACCCTTTTGATGGAAAAAAACACTCCTTGTGTGAAAGGAGAAATAATGAAGCAGTTGAAATAAACACCTAATGGTGTGAACATGATGAGGATCACCTTGAGTTGGCCATCTTTGACCAAGTCAACAACACTGCCTTAGAGGGTTGGCTTGCTTGAGAAGACAATGCATTTTTTGGAGGGAAAGCATTCAAAAGTGAATGGAAACCCTAATGGTGGGGCCTATGGTGAAAGAGAGTTCATTTTATTTATAAGAAATAAGGAGCAGCTCATTTGATTCATTCCTTGATTCAGAAATTTCGTGGTGAGGCCAAGGACTTGGATATTCGGGTTGTTTAGCAGGATTGCAGTGCTCTTGAGCACGGGGAATGTTCCTGGTGGGGATCCCGTACCTCTTACTCATGCAAGGAGAGGATTTTATCTTCATTTCCTCATTCTGAAATTTCGCCAAGCTCACTCCTTCAGTTGCAGCGTTATTTCTGTAGCAGAATGGTGTTGTGTAGCTGGGGAAGCAGCAGAGGAACTCATTGAGTCTTTCACTACTTTATTTTTAGTGGAGGAGGGATTATTCATGGGAAGAGATGTAGAGAGGGATATTGGACTTCATTTAATATCTGTGGCACCAGGCTACTCATTCACCATCTCCCACTGTGCAGTCACTAGGAGAAACTGCATTATTTTATGAGTTAAGTGTTGAGGGAGATTCTTGTGCTTATCAGGAGGAGTGCTTTGAGTGAAAGGGGATCAACCCATTTTCCCTTAAGGACTTCAAGCAGAGGAGGGAATCAAAATTTTATATAAGCCACAGCCTCATATTCATTTGGTTTTAGTTTCAGTGACATTTTTTTTGTCACTATTGTATTTTATCCAACATTTCTAGCAATCTCACTAAGATTGGCTAGAAATCCCATATTGAGAAAATTTTCCTTTCTTGGGTCATTGTCCTTGTATATTTCAGCTACATTATCATTTTGTATGTATTCAGAAGCTACATCTCTCATAGCGACTACACATTTACGGTTTTCCGACATTCTGTGTAGCTGCATCTACTCCAGCATTGTATTGTATATTCATTGGAGGATTGGTTCTAAAGCTTGAGCCTATTATTCCTCATGCTATTTTTGTATAATCATGCTGATATATTAATATTATGATGGCTATGATATTTACCCTCTCATGATGCATTCGGATTTTGTAGAGTTTCAGATTGATTTTTTTCATATTGTTGTAAGCTCTTTCATTGAGCATTGTTTTAGAGGCCTGGATTGGGGAGATCTGAATAACCCATCTAGTGTTATTTATTTGAGCTCATTTTCTATAGGGGAGTTATATTATACATTTTATAGGGAATCCCAGTGGTGTTTTTCCTTATTTTTGCAGCAGCTTCCTTATACAACGTCCTCAAGGACCCTGTGGCAGTAATTCCCGGGGTGGAATATTGCATATCCATAGGCAGAGTCTGAGAAGGGACAAATAGCCTCAGGATTTATGCCTTCTTTGGAAGGATTCATATCCTGTAAATTCCCCATCATTAAATCTCTAAAATGGACTTGCAGTAGCTCACTGAAGAAGGAAAAATGGAACATCCTAAGATGTTCCCGATGGAGCAGAAAATCCCTCATTTAGGATGTTGTCGTTCCTAGAGACAACCTAGAGTTGTGATAGACCAGTGCCTAGGACATATTATATTAGCAAGGAGCATATGGTATAATAGAGGGAGTTATCAATAGCAAGCTCTCATGATATCTCTTATAAAAAAAGGAAAATTAATCTGAATGGGACCAAGACCCCCAGAAAGCTGATACATAGAACGGGATATTGCAGAGGCAACATGCAAAACTCCAATACAAAAGCAACAGACAATTCAGAGACAACTTACTGTAAAGAGGGCCAATTCAGAAATACTTCACAGAAATAAGTTATCAGAAGGTGTATGTAGTGAATGAAATATTGAGGAGATATTAGTTAACATTGAGTTGATATCCAGATACACAATACCACCATGCATGGGCTTACCAATCTAAGAATCCATACATGACGATAGCGTTTTAAAAACACCCTCCCAAAGAAACTAATATACATGAACGAGTATCTTATGAGCCATGTTAAAGCACTTAGTAATCCGACGCAGATCTTTAGGATAAATCCATACCAAAAATCAGTGAGCCACTCGCATTCCAAAACATGATACAAGAAAGATGGATGAAATGAAATGATCTATTAAAATAACACATAAGAGAGAAAGTTACACACTATGAAATACCAAAGACCAGAATCCTCTTTAACAGATGGAACTCCTCCTCACTGAGACCCTATGGTCTCTGAACCTTCATACAAGAGTTCAACAAAAATGTATACAAAACTCCTTTCACTGCATAATTTTCTGATAAAATATGGAACCTTTAATCATTTGTTCTTTGGGAGCTTTATAGGAGAACAAGAAAACTCAAAAAAGGGAGTCGGTGATGAACATTTAATTGTATCATTAAAAAAAAATGGCGGAGACGTGCATGCCCATACTGCTTGATGACTTTTTGATGCTGTTTATACTCTGTGGCCTACTAATTGAAATAAATGCACTGGGTAGAAATCTCTCCAGGAACACGGCAAAGTAGTGAAATAACATAAACATTCTGTCCTTTCCTGAAAGAAAATGGTGCTGAAAAGAAAGCCTTGAGGTATTTTATCTACGAGGGGTATCTTCCACCTTCTAAACCCTGAATTATGGTTTAAGATCTTCAATGTTGAATGTTGAATTCTTGATCCTTCACTGATATTTCTCTGTTGCTCCATTAATGTCTCTATCTGTACAATCTGTGCTTTGAATGGCTCTGTAGGGTTTGACAGGTTTTAACCCTGCATCTTTAATGGAAGTCTTGTCAGCATATCTTCCCGGGCCTCTCTTCATAATTTCAACTCCTGGAAATGGTCTGTTGATGTGCCCTCTATCACAGTAATAGCGACTGTGAATCATGATAGTTTTCCACTATCGTAAACCTGCAAAATCTGCAAACTTGTTAAAGAAAACCATGCACGGGAAGGTGAACACAGTGGGGATCATGGTGAGATAACACGACATGGTGGACAGGTCAAGAAATGCAGGGCGATGATAGGAAATGCAGCATGACGGTGGGAGGTGGCAATGGAGAAGGTTGGCAGTACGTAGCAGATGAACAACTTTGAATTTGACCTTTAGAATGAGATATAAGGAGGGTGGAAGAGAATATGTTGAATGGCACATGGAATGGTGACATGGAGGAGGACCGGGTCAATGGCATGGGTTAAATGAGGGTCGTCCGATCTCGGCGGAGATCGACAGTTGAAATGGCGTCGGGGACGATTGACAGTGAGCCAGGGGTATGATTTCCTTGCGCTAAATCTCGTGCAACTTCAGAGCATGATGACAGTCGGATGGATGGCCCCGGATCAGACGGCTGATATGCATATTGCTCCGTATCCTTGGTCGAACAATAACATGTGATGGAGGGTGGTTTTGCAATAGTGTGCTGAGCTACGTGTCAGGCGATGAGTGGAATCACTGGCTAAATGAGAATTACCACCCACTGCCGAAAGGCGGTGCGATAGATACCACTGGGTTTTGGAATAGTGCACGGCGGGGACCACCGGGGCAAGTGAGATACAAATCGTTGGATTGGCGGGTGAATGGACGACTGAGATGTGGTTCGGGCGATGAATGGAGTGGGCCATGGGCACGGTGGAGCATTTCTAATGCCATTCAATCTGTAAAGATCGACAGTTGTCGGTGCGCCCGATATTCAAACGCGATAAGTGCCTTCAAGGCTAGCACTCGGTTCTGGCTTTCGGTTACATGGAGGAAAAGGAGCAGAGGCTTGGCCGAAGGGGCTAGGCTTAACAGATTTCAGATATGGGTTTTTTGGCCTTTTATAATGTGATTTGGGGGCAGGAAACGACATCAATAGTCAGCAAAAGGATTTTTTAAGGCTGCAAGAGGGGATTTGCGAGGCTTAATTCAGATTGCCTGTGAAAATTTAATAGGATGCCGATTATGATCAACATTGGCTCCACCTGGGGATGGAACGTTCATCCCTGGACATGTCAAGAACTTCGCAGACCACTTGAACATCTTCTGTGCAAACTTTTCTCTTCATCACTTCTACCTTTTCAATATTCTTCGTCATGATTCATCAGCACACATACTTCATTCAAACAAAGATAGAAACAGACACTGATATACAATATGATACATCAGGCTTTCTCAGCTTGCATCAGAATTAGAAGTAGGGTTTAATAAAGTGGAAATTTACAAGGGTGTCAAGCAAGTCACCTTGTAAATTCTCCAGCTTGAAAGTGTTATTACCTCCATGTTCCACAATTTTGAAGGGATCGAACCAAAGTGGATCGAATTTACCATGTTTTCCTTTTTCAGCCCTCTGGATATCCCACCTGAGTACTAAATAACCAAGCTGCAGGTTCCTGTCTTTAGCATGCTGATCAAAGAGGTACTTCATCTTCTCCTAATACTCTGTCAGCCTTTGATTCACCTGATTGCGTGTTTCTTCCAATTCCACCAGTTGATTTATTCACCTGATCATATCATCAGGCTCTTCCTTACTTTCCTACATGAATCAAGCTACTGGTAGGGCTAATTGAATAGGAAATACTACTGCCCTCCCATATACCAATTCATATGGGGATTTTCTGGTCGCTCTCTTGCTGGTAATTCTATTGGCCCACAGAGCAAATTTCAACTGAGAATCCCAGTTCTTCTGATTTTCATTTATAGCCTTCTTCAGTGCTCTCACCAGGGTTTTATTGGAAGACTCTGCCAAGCCATTTCCTTGTGGATAGTAAGTTGTAGAGTGACTTAGTGTGATGTTATATTGCTGACAGAAACTCAAAAACTTTGTAGACTTGAAAGCCTATCCATTATCAGTCACTATTCTGGCAGGGAAACCAAACCTGGATATGATGTTTTCCTCCATGAACTTTATGATCACGGTATCTGTGGCATTCCTCATGGGTATGGCTTCCACCCATTTTGTGAAATAATCAATGGCGGTTAATATCCATTTATGCTGACCACTCGACGGAGGATGTATTTCACCTATAAAATTAATTCCCCATTTTCTGAATGGTTCATCCACGTGAACGAGAATCATGGGAAGAGGTGCCAACTTCTGTCTTTCAGCAAATTTCTGACATTTTTCACATGCTCTAACCTGGGCAAAAACATCTCCAAAAAGCTTGGGCCAATAGAAACCAGCCTTCAGGATTTTGTGAGAAGTGGCCCTCCAGCTGTAGTGACCCCCACAGATCCCTTCATGAAATTCAGCTATAATACTCTCTACCTCATCCTCTGTGAGACACAGGAGTAAGATAGCTGAGGCAGCTCGCTAGTATAGCTAGCCATTGGCGACTATATACTTCTGTGATTTCAATCTTAGTGTTCTGTATTTAGATTTATCACAGCTTGGAGGGAAACTGAGTGTGAGGATATATTCTACTATCTCTTTGTACCACGGATTGGTAAGGTACTTTAGATGTGTTTCTGGAGTAGCTACTCCAATTCCCTGTCGCTCTTCTTGCTCTTCAGATTCCTCGCTTGCTATAATGGACAAATTTATGCCCAGAGCTTGATAGTTTGATTCAGATAACATTTTGGCAAGCCCCTGTCCTTTGATCAGCTTAGTAGGGAAGACGTCTAAGTCATACTCCTGTATTTTAGCAATCCACTTCCCCCTTTTTCCTTCACTATCCCCTTGGATAAGGATATCTTTTACAACAGCTGCAGGCACAAATGCAGTGATTTGGGACTATAAGATATACATGGGGAATGCTTTGAGGGATTTTACTAGGGCATATGCTTGCTTTTCCAATATGTTGTACTTTAATTATGTGTCACAGAGCACTTGACAGAAGAAATCTATGGGCTGCTCATTTCCTTCCTCATTTTTCTGTAATAAAACTCCTGCTATTGTATGAGGTGATGCAAAAGAAAAGATCATGAAAGGTTTATCATAATCTAGTCCAGCCAGCACAGGGGCTTCTGCAAAAGCATTCCTTATTCGGGTAAATGCCTCTCGTGATTCTTGGGACCATTTAACTTCATTACCTTTCTTCAGCATGTCCGTTATTTGTCTAACTATTTCAGCATAGTTAGGGATAAACCTTCTCAAGAAATTAATGCATCCTAGGAATACTTGTACCTCTTTCTTATTTCTGGGAAAAGAAATACCATTTATAACCTCTACCCTCTTAGGATCTATCTTCACCCCATATTTTGTTACAATGTGTCCCAAAATTTTACCCTCTTCTAAAGCAAATAAAGACTTTTGAGGATTTAGAGAGAGACCCTACCTTCTGCATTTCTCAAAGGTTCTACACAGATGCTCAATATGCTCAGTATCATTTTTTGAAAATATAGTGATGTCATCAAGGTAGACTACCAAAAATTTATCTTGCTCCCCAACAAAAGCAATGTCCATGGCCCTCTGAAAAGTGGCCCCTGCATTGATCAATCCAAAAGGCATCCTGGTATACATAAATGTACCCCATGGTGTGGTCAAAGTAGTCTTCTTTTGATCTTCTAGAAGTACAGCCACCTAGTTATAACCAGAGAATCCATCCATCATTGACATCCTAGAAGCTCCAATCACCTTCTGCAGGATATGATCAATCTTGGGCAGAGGATAATTATCCTTTAAGGATGCTCTGTTTAAATTTCTAAAATCCACACACAACCTTATTTCTCCATTCTTCTTTCGGACAGGGAATAGGTTTGCCACCCACTTAGAGTACCTCAACGGTACAATTATTTTTTCCTTTAGCAGCTTATTAATTTCCTTCTCAATGGAAGGGAGCAGCAGGGGATTTATTTGTCTGAGCTTCTGCTTATGAGGCTTTGCATCTCCCTTTAGTGGAATTTTGTGTTTCATTATATTGATATCAAAGGTTTTCAAGTCCTGATAGGACCATGCAAACACATCTTTGTAAGATTGAAATAATTTCTGATATAGCCTTTTATATTCTTCTGGGACTTTCTTGGATAATTTGACAATTTTGGGGTCAGCATCAGTACCCAAATTTAGGTCTTCTATCTGATCTTCTTTTTCCATTTTTCTTGTCTGTAGTGGGATATCATTCTTGTCAAATAATCTCTCTAGAGGCACCAGCCCTCTAGGTATAATGTTTCCCTTTAACTGCAACACTTTACTACCTCCAATTTTCTTCTCCCAATTTATTTTTGAAGTATCTTCAGACTCTCCTTCTTCATCAGCGTCAATCTCCATATTGGAGAATTATCCTACTTTTTCTAGGAATCTCTTCATCTTTTCTTCATCTTCAAATACCTTCCAGTGTTTGATATTATCTGGGATTGACGGTCGATAACGCACCTCAACTTCATATCTTAAAAGAGGGTTCTGAGGCGGTCGAAATGTACTAGCAGCCATAGCCAGGGAATTAGCCATCCTATTCTATTCTCGGGGCATGAACTGGATATTAAATGCCAAGAAAAATTTCTCCACTATGTCCCAAACTTCATTCCTGTAAGCCTTCAATCGAGGATGTTTGGTCTGACATTGATTTCTGACTTGTCTAGCCACCAGTTCTGAATCTCCCAGAACTTTTAAACTTTGTATGTTCAAATTCCTGGCTGTCTGCAATCCTAACAGAAGTGCTTAATATTCAGCCACATTATTAGTAGCTTCATATTATAGCTTGAAGGATAATGGGACCCATTTTCCTGTAGGATAAATCAATAGTATTCCAGCTCCATCACCTTCTCTTGAATTTGCTCCATCAAAATGAAGTGTCCAAATTCCTGTTTCATGGTTCACTAAGGGCTGCTCAGTCTTGATCTGACAGAAGGATGGTTCATGTTCATAATCTTGATCTTCTTCCAGCATCAAGCATGAGAAATCTCCTTCTCTACTGTAGACTGGAGAATTTACCGAGTTGTCAGCCTTAGTCACCATCTTGAAAAATCTAGTTTCCCTGTACAATCTCCTCTCCTGGCCACTAAAAACTGGGATAGTGGCATATGTTAAATCCAGCTTAATAGACCCACCAATTTTTTTTCCCCAGGACCTTGACAGTAACATGCCAAAGCGAGCTGGGATGTCAGCCACCATGATGTCCATTACCACACTTTTTGCTGGGATTTTGGCCAAGTTGACCACCAAATCCTTGATCATCCCCAAGAATTTAACTCTTTTGGAATCAAATGAATAGAGGTCTTTGTATGGACGGGTAATTTGTAATCCTAGTTTTTCCATGACTGACAAAGGCAATAGATTATGGGAAGCACCATAATATAACATACAGTTATGTAATAGCAGGTCATGAAGCACTAGAGACACATAGAAGGGAGGAGTAGAAGCATCTAATTCCTCTACATGTGGACCAAAGACAACCGTGGGTCTTTCTTCTTGAATATTGAGACTATCTGGAGTGAGTACAGCTTCTGGAGGGATCATAAAAGAGGTGACTTGGGATTGATATGCAGGTTACTTTAATAGTTCTGTCAAGGGAACTGGGATTTTGAATTTTTCAAGTTCCTTTTGCAGATTGAAAACATGGGAAGACTTCTCTATTAAAACCTCTTTTGACTTTTTATTTTCAGCAGAGTGCTTGACTTCTTTTGACATAGGCTAAGTATTAGAGGGAATGACTACTTTTGAAGAGGAAGGAATTTTATCATTAGACTGCAAAGGTTTGTTTAGAGGGCTCTTACCTTTGTCCATGACTTTCTGCACTGTAGACTCCTTTTGAGCAGGTGCTTCTTTCTGGGGAGGATCCTCTGGTTGATCTTGAGTACGAGTCCTCTTCCTAGAAGATCTGAGATCATATCTTCTGTTGAACTGTGCTTGCATAAAATCAGCAAATTGTTTACAATAATGATAAATTTCTGCATCTTCTGAGTCTCTGGTCTTTTCTTCTTCTTACAATGGGCACTCAACTCCATCATCTCCTTGCAGAGGGTATTCTTCTCCATCACTATTTGAAAAGGCAAGATTTGCATCCTCCAGTCCATAGGCAACATCTTTAGCAGAATCATCTACTGGACCTTCTAAGTACAATGGGTGTGGTACTTGATCTTGTTGTTCTTTTGTTTCCCTTGGCAATATTTGCAGGGGTGGTTTCCTGTACTGAGGATTTTAACCTTTGTTTTGAGCATTATGGAAGTTCTTGGGGGTTGAATTCTTGGCTTCTAGTTCAATCTTGACCAGTTTACCAGAAAGGTTCTTAAACATTTTTCTCATTTCTTCAATTCTGTCATTAGCTGCGTCTCTATCTTGGTAGGAGGTAGATACCTCCTCTTTTCCCCTTCTTCTGGTATCTTGTTCCGATTTTCCCTTTGATTTTCCAGTGGAGGCAATGTTTGCCTCCAATTCTAGTGCATCTAACTAAGCATCATCCAAAGTAGCACGTTTTCTTTCTCTGAGGGAGATACCAAATTCTGAATCAAAGGCTGCTATAAAAACAACTCTAGCAGTAGTTTGATGGGGTTTCATATCAATAGGAATACTCAGATACAATTTGTTAAATATTTTGATAAATTCTGACACCCCTTCATTATGTCTTTTCTTGAGTGTATTGAACTCAGTAATACAATGTCCATGGTCCTTCTTCTCTCCCCATTTTCTGAGAAAAGTATCTTCCATTATTTCCCAAGTGGTAATAGAACGACCTGCCAATGTCTTAAACCATTTTCGAGCTTTTCCATCGAGAGATTGGACAAAAATCCTTAATACCACATCTAAATGTTCCACATTAAAATTCTCTGTAAAAGAACAGAAGACCTCAAGATGTTTTTAAGCATCAATCTCATTTTCCCCATTGAATCGGGGCAGAATCTTCAAATAATCCTGTGGAAAATCATTCAACACTTGGGGTAATGCTAGAGGGGCATATTTATTTAACAAGAAACCTGGAACATTTTCCATTGGAAAGAGTGGAGGTAGTGCAATAGTTTGATGAGTAAGAGGAGGAGGAGGAGGTGGAAGTAGAGTATGAATAATTATAGGAATGTAATGAACAGCAGGCTGAGGTGTTGAGGGGAATAATGGTTTGCTAAATACAGATACTTCAGTGACTTCTTTAACCTCTTCAACCTCAAGAGTAGGGTGAAAACTATCTTTACTTCTGAAGACTCCTCAGGGTAGACTATCTGAATAGTAGTAATCAGTGTCTCCCACAGTGAAGTCGGGATCTGGTCCTTGAGCTTCTTGAGAAGAAGAGGATGGAAAGTTTTCTATAAATAATTCAGGGATTTCAGAGTGAGCTCATCTTATTTCCCTCCAATTTCTTCTATGTATGATCTTTTTAGGGTCAGACACTGAAGGTGTCTTTGGCTTAGAATTATCTAACCTCAGGTGTGGCTTATGAGGAGCCAGGACTGTAAATAGATTTATCAAATAACAAATGTGGAGTCACCAAGGTGATGGATCTACAACTCTCAACTCTCCATACTCACCTACTTGAAGAGTGAATTAGATTTTTTCGAGGCCCAGGGATTTTAATTTTCTCAACTTCGTTCCCCGGCAACGGTGCCAAAAATATGTTGTCGTTCCTAGAGACAGCCTAGAGTTGTGATAGACCAGTGCCTAGGACATCTTATATTAGCAAGGATCATATGGTATAACAGAGGGAGTTATCAATAGCAAGCTCTCATGCTATCTCTTGTAAAACAAGGAAAATTAATCTGAATGGGACCAAGACCCCCAGAAAACTAATACATAGAACAGGATATTGCAGAGGAAACATGCAAAACTCCAATACAAAAGCAACAGACAATTCAAAGATAGCTTACTGTAAAGAGGGCCAATTCAGAAATACTTCACAGAAATAAGTTATCAGAAGGTGTATGTAGTGAATGAAATATTGAGGAGATATTAGTTAACGTTGAGTTGATATCCAGATACACAATACCACCATGCATGGGCTTACCAATATAAGAATCCATACATGACAATAGCATTTTAAAAACACCCTCCCAAAGAAAATAATATAGAAAAAATATGGTTTAGATGAATAATGGAACAGAATATCATGCATGAGCCATATTTAAAGTGCTTGACTAATCCAAGCATGGGTATCAACTAGGATAAATCCATACCAAAATTCCAAAACATGATACAAGACAGATGGATGAATGAAATGATCTATTAAAATAACACATAAGAGAGAATGTTACACACTGTGAAATACCAAAGACCAGAATCCTCTTTAACAGATGGAACTCCTCCTCACTGAGACCCTATGGGCTCTGAACCTTCATACAAGAGTTCAACAAAAATGTATACAAAACTCCTTTCACTGCATAATTTTTTGATAAAATCTGGAACCTTTAATCATTTGTTCTTTGGGAGCTTTATAGGAGAACAAGAAAACTCAAAAAAGGGAGTCGGTGATGAACATTTAATTGTATCATTAAAACAAAATGGTGGAGACGTGCATGCCCATACTGCATGATGACTTTTTGATGCTGTTTATACTCTGTGGCCTACTAACTGAAATAAATTCACTGGGTAGAAATCTCTCCAGGAACACGACAAAGTAGTGAAATCACATAAACATTCTATCCTTTCTTGAAAGAAAATGGTACTGAAAAGAAAGCCTTGAGGTATTTTATCTGCGAGGGGTATCTTCCGCCTTCTAAACCCTGAATTACGGTTTAAGATCTTCAATGTTGAATGTTGAATTCTTGATCCTTCACTGATATTTCTCTGCTGCTCCATTAATGTCTCTATCTGCACATTCTGTGCTTTGAATGGCTCTATAGGGTTTGACAGGTTTTAACCCTGCATATTTAATGGAAGTCTTGTCGGCATATCTTCCTGGGCCTCTATTTATAATTTCAACTCCTGGAAATGGTCCGTTGATGTGCCCTCCATCACAATAATAGCGACTGTGACTCATGATAGTTTTCCACCATCATAAACCTGCAAAATCTGCAAACTCGTTAAAGAAAACCATGCACGGGAAGGTGAACATAGTGGGGATCATGGTGAGACAACGCGGCATGGTGGACAGGTTGAGAAATGCAGGGCGATTATAGGAAATGCAGCGTGATGGTGGGAGGTGGCAATGGAGAAGGTTGGCGGTACGTAGTAGATGAACAACTTTGAATTTGACCTTTAGAATGAGATAAAAGGAGGGTGGAAGAGAATATGTTGAATGGCACGTGGAATGGTGATGTGGAGGAGGACCGCGTCAATGGTGTGGGTTAAATGAGGGCCATCCGATCTCGACGGAGATCGACAGTTGAAATGACATCGGGGGCGATTAACAGTGGGCGAGGGGTACGATTTCCTTGCATTAAATATTGTGCAGCTTCGGAGCATGATGACCGTCAGATGGATCGCCCCATATCAGACGGCAAATATGCATATCGCTCCGTATCCTTGGTCTAAAAATAATGTGCGATGGAGGGTGGTTTTTCAATAGTGCCATGAGCTACGTGTCGGGAAATGAGTGGAATCGATGGCTAAATGAGAATTACCGCCCACCACCGAAAGAAGGTGCGATAGATACCACCGGGTTTTGGAATAGTGCACGGTGGAGACCATCGGGGCAAGTGAGATACGAACCTTTGGATTGGTGGGTGAACAGACAGTTGAGATGCGGTTCGGGCGATGAATGGAGTGGGCCACGGGTGTGGTGGAGCACTGCAAATGTCGTTCGATCTGTAAATATCGACAGTTGTGGGTGTGCCCGATATTCATACTCGATAAGCGCATTCAAGGCTAGCACTCAGTTTCTTCTTTCGATTACGTTGAGGAAAAGGAGCAGAGGCTTGGCCGAAGGGGCTAGGCCTGACAGTTTTCAGATATGGGTTTTGTGGCCTTTTATAATGTGATTTGGGGGCAGGAAACGACATCGATAGTCAGCAAAAGGATTTTTTTAGGCTGCAAGAGGGGATTTGCGAGGCTTAAGTCAGATTTCCTGTGAAAATTTAATAGGATGTTGATTATCATCAACATGGGACATTACAAAGGTTAAGGATAAAGTTAAGGTTAAGGCTAGGTTAAGGTTAACATAAGGTTAAAGGTAAGGTTAAGGTCAAGGTCAAGGTTAAGGTTAAGGGTAAGGTTATGGTAAGGGTAAGGTTAACCTTATCCCAACCTTAACCTTAACCTTGACCTTAAATATAACCTTAATATGACTAAACCCGTAACCTTAACCTTAACCATAACCGTGACCAAACTCTTTAGGTTAGGTTAAGGGTAAAGTCAAGGTTAAGGTTATGGTTATGGGAAGGTTAAGGTTAAGGTTAAGGTTAAATTTAAGGTTAGGGATAAGGTCAGGGGAAGGTTAAGGTTAAAGGTTAGATGATGGTTAACCTTAACCTTAACCTAACCTTAACCTTGACTTTACCCTAACCTAAGCTTAAACTTACCCATAACCTAACCCTAACCTTGAGGTTAGGTTAACCTTGACCAAACCCTTAACCTTAACCTTAACCTAACCTTAACCTTAACCCTAACCTTAACCTAGACCTTAGCCTAACCTTAACCTTAACCTTATCTTAACCTTAACCTAACCTTAATCTTAACCTTAACCTAACCATAACCTTACCCTTAACATGAACCTTAACCTTAACCTTAACTTAACATAACCCTAGCCTTGACCTTAACCTTAACCTTAACTTTATCCTTAACCTATCCTTAACCATAACCCTAACCTAAACCTTAACCTTAACCTTAACCTTAACCTTACCCTTACCTAACCTTGACCTTAACCTTAACCTTAACCTTAACCTAACCCTAACATAACCCTAACCATAAACTTAACTTTACCCTTAACCTAACCTTAACCTTAACCTTAACTTTAAATTAACCTAACTTTAACCTTAACTATAACCTAACCGTAACCTTAACCTTAGCCATAACCTTATCTTTACCCTTAACCTTAACTTTAACCTAACCTAACCCTAACCTTGACCAATCCCTTAAACCTAACCTAACCTTAACCATAACCGTAACCTTAAACTAACCTTAGCCTTAACTTTACCCTTAACCTAACCCTAACCTTAACCAAACCCTTAACATTAACCTTAACCTTAACCTTTACCTAAGCTTAACCTAAACCTAACCTTGACCTTAACTATAACCTAACCCCAACTTTGACCAAACATTAACCTTAACCTTAACTTAACCTTAACCTTAACCTAACCTTAACCTTAAATATAACCTAACCTTACCCTTAACCTTACCCTTAACATTGACCTTACCCTTAAACTTTACCTTAACCTTAACTTTACCCTTAACCTAACCTTAACTATAACCTAAACCTAACCTTGACCAAACCCTTAACCTTAACCTTAACCTAACCCTAACCTTGACCAAACCCTTAACCTTAACCTTAACCTTAACCTTAAGTATAACCTAAAATTAACTTTACCCTCAACCTTACCTTAACCATAACCTTAACCTAACCTTACCCTTAACCTTATGTTAACCTTATCTTAACCATATCCTTAACCTTGTCCTTAACTATAACTTAACCCTAACCTTAAACTTAACCTTAACCTTAACCTAACCCTAACCTTAGGTTAACCTTAGATTTAACCTTATCCTAACCATAACCTTAACCCTAACCTTAACCTTAACCTTAACCGTCCCCTAACCTTAACCCTAACCTTAAACTTAACTATAACCTAACCCTAACCTTGACCAAAACATAACCTTAAGGTTAAGGGTTAAGGTTAAAGTTAAGGGGAACGTTAAGGTTAGGGTTAAGGTTAGGGGGAGGTTAAGGTTAACGTTAAGGTTAAGGTTAGGGGAAGGTTAAGGTTAAATTCAAGGTTAAGGGTAAACTTAAGGTTAAGGGTTAAGGTTAAGGCTATGGTAAGGTTAAGGGTAAGGTCAAGGTCAAGGTTAAGGTTAAGGTTAGGTTAAGGGTAAAGTTAAGTTTAAGGTTAAGGTTTGGTCAAGGTTAGGGTTCGGTTATAGTTAAGGTTAAGATAAGGTTAATTTTAGGTAAGGTTAAGGTTAAGGTTAGGGTTAGGTCATAGTTAAGGTTAAGGTTAAGGTAAGGTTAAGGTTAAGGTTAAGGTCAAGGTTAAGGGTAAGGTTAAGGTTAGGTTAAGGTTATGGTTATGGGAAGTTTAAGGTTAAGATTAAGATTACCCTTAACCTAACCTCACCCTTAACCTTACCCTTAACTTGATTTTACCCTTAACCTAACCTTAACCTTAACTTTAACTTTACCCTAATCTTAAGGGTTTAGTCAAGTTAAGGTTAAGGTTAGGTTAAGGTTAAGATAAGGTTAAGGTTAAGATTAAGGCTAAGGTTAGGTTAAGTGTAAAGTCAAGGTTAAGGTAAATTTAAGGTTAAGGTTAAGGTCAACTTTAAGGTTAAGGTTAGTGTTAAGGTTAAGGTTAGGATTAGGGTTAGGTTAATGTTAAGGTCAAATTTTGGGTTAAGGTTAGGTTAGGTTATAGTTAAGGTCAAGGTTAAGGTTAAGGTTACGGGTTAAGTCAGGTAAATATTGAGGTTAATGTTAAGGTTAAGAGCAAAGGTTAAGGTTACGGGTCTCAACCTTAACCTTACCCTTAACCTTCACTATAACCTACCCTTAACATTAACATTTACCTAACCGTAACCGCAACCTTAACCTTAACCTTAACCTTAACCTAACCTTAACCTTACCTTAACCTAACTTTAACCTTAACCTTCACTATAAGGTTAGGTTATAGTGAAGTTTAAGGTTAAGGTTACAGTTAAGGTTAGGCTATAGTTAAGGTTAAGGGTTTGGTTAAGGTTAAAGGTTAAGGTTAGGTTAAGGGTAAAGTCAAGGTTAAGGTTATGGTTATGGGAAGGTTAAGGTTAAGGTTAGGTTAGGTTAAGGGTTAATGCTAAGGTTAAGGTCAAGGTTAAGATAAGGTTAAGTTAAGGTTAAGGTTAAGGTTATGGTTAGGGTAAGGTTAGGGTTAAGTTTAATGTTAAGGTCAAGGTTTAGGTTAAGGATACGTTTAAGGTTAAGGTTAAGTTTATGGCTAAGGTTAAGGTCAAGGTCGAGGTAAAGGTTAAGGTTATGTTAAGGTTAAGGTTAGGTTAAAGTTAATATAAGGTTAAGGGTAAAGTCAAGGTTAGGGTTAACCTTAACGTTAACCTTAACCTAACCTTAACCTGAACCTTAACTTAACCTTAACCTTAAATTTAACTTTACTAAACCCGTAACCTTAACCTTAGGGTTAGGTTAGTTTATAATTAAGTTTAAGGTTAAGGTGAAGGTTAAGGGAAAGGTTAAGGTTAAGGTTACGGGTTTAGTCATGTTAAGGTTAAGTTAACCCTAAAATTGACCTTAACCTTAACCTGACTAAACCCGTAACCTTAACCTTAACCTTAACCTATCCTTAATATAAACTATAACCTAACCCTAACCATGACCTTAAATTTACCCTTAACCTTGACCTTGACCTTGACCTTAACCTAACCTTAACCTTAACCTTACCCCCTTAACCCTGGTTAAGGTTACGGTTCTTAACCTTAACCTTCACTATAACCTTAAGTTTAACTATAACCTAACCCCAACCTTGACCAAACCTTAACCTTGAACTTAGCCTTACTATAACCTAACATAAGGTTAAGGTTAGGGTAAATTTAAGATTAGGTTAAGGGTAAGGTTAAGGGTAATGTTAAGGGTGTTACACAACATTTTTTCGCTGTCCCTGCAATCCCTTGTCCCGTACATTGGAGGAATTTTCCCGTGACCCGTGAACATTAAAATGTCCTAAAAACACCTTCATGGCATCCTCCTGCATAAGGAAAAACATTATCCTGAAGAAAATTTCCTCTGAAAAACCCTGAAAACACCTTCATGGCATCCTCCTGCATAAGGAAAAACATTCTCCTGAAGAACATTTCCTTTGAAAAACCATAAAAATAGATGTTTTTGCCTTGGCGCGACTAGCCAGTTCATCCCTCGCGCCAATGGGGGAAATCCACACTAGAGGGCGTGCCAGCTGGCGCTCTATCCTTGTGTTTCACTCGCACCAAGATTATTAAGGGATGTTTTTTAAAAATAAATGGTGGAAGTTTGATTCTAAAAAAATCCAGAATGAATCATCAAAATAAGTTGAGTAGTTTGGCTCCGAATCTCCATGTATAGGAAGTGGTTTTCCACCTCTCATGGAAGCTTCCTAAGAGATAGGGCCTATCCCATGATTATAGGGATCCCAACTTCCCCTCCTCCATCTATAAAAAACTTCCCTCTACAAGCTAGCTGAATGGTATGACCAAGGGTTGAATATAAGTCCAAGAGCTGAACGCTTGGAAGTTGAACATTGAGAAGGAAACTATAGCCAAGGAGAACCCCGTAAGGGAGAGAGCTTTGTCTGAATCTCCAATAGGCTTTGTTGAGATGCGCTCTGCTGCAAGCCCCATTGAAGGAAGATCATAGGGTCATAGCACTTGGTTGTAATCTCCCTTTTGGTCATCTATAATATAAGCGACTTTGATTTTGGTTCCATTTGTGTGTTTACTCTTTTATGTAATGCAATGAATTATATCATCTCTGACTGATATATAGTTATATGCTTTGAATATTATGTTGTATGTTGTTGTTTATCAGCATGTGTACAGGTATCCAGATGTGCCAAATGGAAGGATTGTGATCTTTCAAGCTAAGGAAAAGGAGTGCCGCTTCTTCCTCGACAACAACATCGTGGGATTTAAGGTAGGCTACTTATCGTGATCTTTGTCTTTCGTATAACTAGGAACCAACGTCATTGCATGATTTCATTGTTGCTAGACCTAATCTAGGGCTAGTGGGATCACCTCTGTACATAGAGGGGATTTACCTCCTCAACAATTTGGCGACTCCACTGGGGATCAGTGCGAGTTAGTCCTTTCTCCTTTTGGGTCATTTTTTTCTTTTTGATTGATTTATTTTCTTTTCTGGTTCATCTTCCTTGGTATTAAAACCTTGTTCTGCCCCTAGAAGACCATATCCAATCTCTGTTTGTCCATTTTCATTATTTTTCTAGGGTAAACTCAATTGGCGTGGTTTTTCTCCTGACAGTCACGCCATCTGGCACTTGTTGCTAGTTAGGCCCTCGCGCCAATGCCTTTTTGGTGTAGATTACAGCCAAACAGGTGTGCCAACTCTTCTTGGTGTTAGGGTTTGCTTGCTTTTGGCTTCCTTGAGATTGATTTTTGGTCATGGTGTCATTTTTCTGATTGATTGAGTGCCCTGAAGTCATTATTGACTATGTTTGGCCCTTGTCCTCCAGTTTTTTTACCTTTACCATCAGTTTTTCATTCTAGCCCTAGGGCTTCTAGGTGCTTCAGTGTGCTGAGCCTCCCATGGGAGTTTTGGGTCCTTGCTTGCCCGGTCAATTATTTTTTTTCTTTTCTACATTTGCCCATTTTAGTCCCATTAAATCATTGTGTTTATTGAGTGATTTCCTTCTCTTTCGTTCAATCTCGCTTTGTGTTACTCCAAGCCTAGATTACACTATTTGTCTGAGTCTCTTTCGAGACTATTGTTTGCTTTGAGGGATTTCATCATCAGTTTGAGTCTTGATTGTGTGCATTTGAATTGAGTGAGCTTGATTGTTTCAACTCTCTCTTTGCCATTTCTCGAATTGGTGTTTTCATTAGTTTTTCATTCATTTAGTGCATTTGCTATAATATATTGAAAAATACAAAAACAAAATCTTTTGCATTTGGATTGGCATAGTGAAAATTGAAAGCTATTTCACATCACTAGTGTTATATAACTCTAGAGAGAAGTTTTCTAGTTTCATTAGCTTGCATTGGAAACAGTAGTGGATGTTTTTGAGTGTTTGTTTTTTTTTCATTTGAAATCTCTCAACTCTCCCGTAGATAGCTCTTCATTGAACAAAATGATATTTTGTGGCATGTAGTTTTGCATTTAGAGATTTTATGAGATCCAACATTCGATAGGGCCTTGAAATTGAAACGTAAATTGAAGATCAACTTTAAAATTTATTTAATTAACCTAAGGCAACTTTGAAACTTAATGGAACATCTAGTAGTCTAAGGTAGAGATGTGTTCCGACATCTTTAAGCCTAGCAGCTATCACTTTCCATCTGGCTTCAAACAACACTAGTACGGACTTGTTCTCCCCATATTGTTGTGTATATAAAGGGAGACCCCATTAGGTTGCAAATCCTTTATCCATAGGAAGCTGAGTCTGCCACCTTTTACCCTTGATACACCAGACACAACATTCAGAGAGATTACCTGCATGTACGTTAAGTCCTTGGTTGTTTTCTCTTTCATTTTTACCAAGGTGTATATGGCAGTTCACGGATATCTAGTACACCCATTTACCTAGATTACTAGAGAAGTCACTTCGATCTTTACTGACTCTTTTAACTAAAAATATCATCGAGCTCTTGTCCTTTCAAGCTCATGTCCAACCTGAAAGTGATAGAGTCACCTTTTGCTTCTTTCTCAACTCTTAAACTATGAAACAACAGAGTCTGGTTTCAGTGTCATAAAATTAATCGCCCATGAAATATTCTTGGTTAGAATTTTTGTCCTTAGTGTTTTATTTCAAGGTCGTTTCTGATGGTAACTTTTCCGGAGTTTTCCAATCAAGGAGTCCCCTCTGAAGGGATTCCTAGTCCTTTTCCTTCTTTAGGAAATATTGGTGCTCCTTATATGGCCACGTTGTCCCTCCCTGGGTTAACTGTTGGGTTGCATGTTTGGTTTTTTTCAACCTCTTTAGTCTCAAGTGTCCCAGCTACCGTACTATCCACTCCTCCGCCTGAGCAACGCCATGTTGGTTTGAAGGTGGACCTCTCCCCTTCTTCGCCTGTTTATTTGTCCTTATATTCTACTTCACCTTGTGAAATTTTGGATTCTATTACCCAGGTGGCTAAGAAGAAGAAGAAGAAGAAGAAGAAGACTAAGAAGGAGAAGTTAGATAAGTGAGAGGCTAAGTCTGTAGCTATTGCTTCTAAAACACCTAACCTCGATGAACCTTCCAACCCTCCATGGAAAGTTAAGTTACCTTGCATGTTGTTCCAGGGAAACCATCTTCTTTGAGATTTCCCTAGCATTACCAAGGCGCTCGAAATATGGTCCAATGGTCATCTGTTATTGCCTTTGGCTTCTGGGAGTCAGGTTGGGGGCATGTCTTCAGCTAGTGCTGGTAAAACTCCTAAGATTTAGGGTAAGCTCACCAATCCCTGTAAGTTGTGTGAAGGGAATCATCCCATTCACCTTTGTCCATATATGGATGAAGCCAAGAGATTTTTGGACAACTCGACTATTTTTGCACTGTGCCTCCCAGCTGTTTACAAACAACCTTCTTTTAGTCCTTCACCATTTGATTCGACGATCAGTCGAGGGTCATCCTTTCTTGATCCTGCCCCCCTGAAAATTCACCATCATGAATCCATACCTGACCAACCATTTGTCATGGGATCAGTTGAGATGGCCCTGTCTGCGGTGCACTAGGTATTTTCCATTGAGAGTGGATCTCATATCCCTCATGTTCTTCTTGTTTCTTCATATTCCTCGGACTTGGAGAAAGATTCTCTTGTCCCTATATCCCAGGAAGCTATTCCTCTACCTCCCATGATGGAGGTCTCAGAGGATACTCCTTCTGCCTCCATGATGGAGGTAGTGGAGGATGCTCCTTCTTCTCCCATAACACCAAGGGAAGACCATATCAGTTTGATGGTAGCCCCTCGAAGTAGTTCGGTCGCTTCCTTTGATTGGGGTTGATTCGGAGGTTCTCACCTTCCTTCTTATGTGCCCTTTGATATCACGGTTCAGGCCTCCCATCTGGTTGTACCCAACACCATTATTGATGAAGGTGGGTCTATTAGTATTTTATCCTCAACTACTTGGCAAGATTTTGGTTCGCCACTGCTTGTGCCTGTTACGCAGAATCTGTTGGCATTTAAGAGAAGACCTAGTCAACCTTTATGGATCCTTCCAAAGTTGCCTATTAATTTAGCAGGGAAAACTGTCCATATGAACGTGATGGTTGTTCTTGCCCCCTTGGAATTTAATTTACTCTTGGGCTGCGATTATAATTATGCCATGGGAGTGCTTGCCTCCTCCCTCTTTCGTGTGATGTGTTTTCCGCACCAAGGTCAGATCGTGACCATCGATTAACTAGCGTTCTTTGGTCCTTATATGGCAGCTAGTCCACCACCATCCCTGCCAGATCTTTATCCGCTAGTTGTGTCATCATTGCTGCATGTCAATTATGTGGCTACTTGTCTTGTGCCCATATTCAGTGATAGTGTCATCGTACATCATGTGCTAGGGGCATTGGGTCCAGACTTCCAAGATGTTTTCCTTCCATCGGATGAGAACCTCTTAGAAGCCATGACTTCTTATTCATCATGATGAGTTGTCGTGGGGAGCAAGGTTATTTTTCTTTTGTCAAGATCCTTAAAAAATGAAACAAGCTAGTCAAAGCATAGTTCATTTTCTTGTGTCAAGCTCCTTAAAAAATGAAAAAAGGTCTTCGAAGCAAAGTTTGTTTTCTTGTGTCAAGCTCCTTAAAAAATAAATCAATCTTTTCATAGCAAGGTTCGCTTTCTTGTGTCAAGCTCCTTAAACCATGAAGCAAGGTCCGTCGGAGCATCGTTCATCTGATTGTGTCAAGATCCTTAAACCATGAAACAAGGTGTCCCAAGGATAGTTCTTTTAATGTGTCAACCTCATTAAAACAATGAAACACGTTCATGTTCAATTCAAGTCTTTGTTTAGATCTCGTAAAATCCTATTTTAGTCATTATCTTGATCTCATAATTTGAACCTTCACTCCATCTACCTTTCATATGGGCTGAAGCTTAGGGGGCATGTACCTCGAATTCAATCACCACGCTGGGGGCATGCTTACTTTTTTCAAGCATAGTTTATTTCCATTTCAAGCTCGTGTAAAAATGAAACCGGTTTCAAGCATAGTTTATTAAAGTTTCAAGCTTGTGTAAAAATGAAACCAACTTCAAGCAAAGTTTCTTGATTTCAAGCTTGTGTAAAAATGAAACCATCCCCATTTTACCTCTTGTGATTGCCATTTTATCATCCTGTTTTTTCGATATGAGCCTTGGGTTTCTCACTCCATCGTCACTATGTGCTTGGCCGATCATATTCCTTCACTTGATTGTTTCACCCATTCTTGAGGAACTGCTGCGATGAGTGGTCTTGTTAGCCAGCCTCTTGAACTTTACTTGTTCTGAGCAGTTCCACCATTACCGAAACCAGTAGCTACCCTTTATACAACTCGTTCCTCCAGGTGGAGTCATCTTTCAGATATTTTTTTACTCTTTAAACATGAAATGATTGCCAAGTTGCTTTTCATTTTGAGCTCGTTAAATTGGTTGTGAAAAGACATCTACCAAGTATATGTTTACCCCTTTTTCGGGATGGGATAGATTATTTATGAAAAAGGAATACCCTAGCCTATCGTGACTAGGAGGCTCTTGAATTCAAGGTCACTTCCTATCGAATTCAGCTCATTATCTAGGAAGCTGATATAGAGACTCCCTTTAGGTACCTTGGAGCCTGCATGCCTCAATGGCAGGTTCTTCGCATTTCGATGCAAGGTTTTCATTATTGGCCTTCGATCGAATGATTCTGCGGGTGTTTGATGCCAGCTCACTATTCACATTCCATAGATTGTACCTTTGTACCTTGAGATCCATTATCATTATTGGCTGGTAATCAGACGATGTTCTTGCATGTTCGAATTTGTATATTGTTCGGGTCGAGATGGAGCACAAGACCCTGGATTTTGTCTGATGAACATCCAGGCTACAAATTCTTTTTGGATTATTATGATTCATTGCATGACTCATTAGATTGGATGGCTGCGACCATGCCTGAGTCTACTTGTTGATCCTTCTTTGTTGGATGGTTCCATCCATACCTTGGATCCCAGTTATTGTACACTATTATGGATGGATGCACCCATACCACATATCATATATTAGAGATATTAGTTGTATTTGTATTTGCAGGTCTTCCGACGACAGTGTTTTCAGTTGGGTGCGTTCTCATAAAGAATTTCACCCCTCCCTCTCTCTCAGACCTCATGCTTTAGGGGGCATCTGTTACACATCATTTTGTCACCGTCCCTACAATCCCTCATCCTGTACATTGGAGGAATTTTCCCATGACTTGTGAACAGTAAAATGTCCTGAAAACACCTTCATGGCATCCTCTTGCATAAGGAAAAACATTCTCCTAAAGAATATTTCCTCTAAAAAACCCTAAAAATAGATGTTTTTTCCTTGGCGCGACTAGCCAGTTCATCCCTCGCACCAATGGGGGAAATCCACACTAGAGGGCATGCTAACTGGCACTCTATCCCTGTGTTTCAATCGCACCAAGCTTATTGAGGGATGATTTTTTTTGAGATTGCAACAAGATGATGAGCTTAGTGGAATGGAGTCGCCTTCACTAAGTGGGCCCGCAAGCTATTTTTGGCGCAAAGTATAGTTTTAGGCTATGTCTATTTTTAGACATATGGATCATATTCTATGAGTTGCAGGATGCTATTTGTGGATGGTTGGTCAAGTCGAAAAAAATAGATGGACTTATTTTTTATACATATTGGGCGGAATCTATTTTTAGATTGCCAGTCTAAAAATAGATATGTCGAATATTATTAGCTCTTAATAATATTTGGACTATAAACATTATCTTATTCTCTTGGAGCACTTCAGTTAAGTGCACAGATGTGGCACAGTAGCTGGCAGAAGGAATTATGCTATTCCTGAGGGTTAAGTGGAGCTATTTCATGGATACTTCAGTTAGAATTCATATGACAGAGTTTGGTGGAGTTGATTGAGGAGTTAATGGAGTTGTGTTTAGTTTAACTAATCTAAACATAGTTGAGCTATTTGTATCTAGTTTAACTGATTGATACAATTAGTGAAGAGTGGTGTGAATTAATTATTAATTAATTCACTAATTATAAACTCATTAATCAACTAAATAATACATCAGTTAGCTTCAGTGCATGGACAGTTTCAGTGGAGACCAGTGAAGAGATAGGTGAAAGAGCAGGTTAACTATCAATTGTGACTATATTGTTGCATATTTGCAACAACTAGTGATTGGAGAAGCCAATGAGGATTGCACAGTACAATCCAGGTGGTTCAAAGTTATTTATGAGCCATTCTTTAGCATTGATTATGCAATAGAGCCTAGCTATCAGGTGGCAGAGATTGGAGCATGTGTTTTGCTAGATCTAGCTTGATTAGTGTGTAGCAATTAGAGGTTGTGTTGAGAGCTTTTGAGGAGCTTTGTAAAATGATTGTTACATGATCTCTATGAAATATAATATACAGATAGTTGGGGGTTTTCAGCTTTAAGCTTTCCCATGAAATATTGTGTTCATATGTGTGATTGTTTATGGTTTTAATGTGCGCATGCGATTGTTTTTATTTCCACAATTAATGATCAATGGTAGAAGAGATTTTGTATTGTGCATGAAGTTAAAATAGTGTGTGATCAGGAACTTTTATGAATAATATATCAAATATTCAAATTTCTACATGGCACGCAGCGATATTGATCATTGGAGCAATTGCAAAACATTGAAGCGATTGAGTTTTGAGCTGGTGGAATTTGAATTTGCAGCAGTGTTTTCTTGGTGTCGCAGTTGAGATGTATTTCAACGGATTGCGATTGGAGTATTCCCTTGAGGGCAGCTCGAATTATATTTCATGGAAGGATAGGATGGAGGCGGTGCTGGATGACAATGGGTTGAAGGAGTTCATAGATGCAAAAATTGCAAAACCTACTTCTAGTGATGTTGTTGTACTTGATGCATGGCAAAAGAAGACAGCAAAGTGTCAAAGGATTCTATTGGAAGGTGTGAAGGATCACATAGTGTCTAGCCTTCATGGTAAGGCTTCTCCATTCTTGATGTGGAAATATTTGACAGATTTATTTCAAAGCAAGAGCAACCAGAGGAAGTTGGCTCTCAAGGATAAAATCAGGAACATAAAAATGGAGAAAGGCGACAGTATGCCCAAGTACCTCATGAAGTTGATCCAATGCAGGGATGAGCTGGGAAGTGTGGGGGTTAATTTTGATGACAAGGAATTGGTGAGCTTGGCTCTCCTTGGGCTTCTGAAGAGTTGGCATTCCTATCAGGACTCTATCAATGGTTGGGATAAATTTCCAGGATGGGAGCTACTTTGGTCGGATCTTGTGCAAGAGGAGATAAGGCAGATTACCAGGGACAGATATTCATCAAATAAATCCGATGAATAAAATTATTCTTTGGCTGCCAAAGCAAGGAAGGGGAAGAGTAAGAAGAATTCTTCTCAATCCGGTGTGAAAGGCAAGAAGCAGGACATGTCCAAGGTGAAGTGCTTTCAGTGTCACCAACACGAACATTACGCCAATAATTGTCCACATAAGAAGAAAAATAAGCAGGCTGTTGGATCTGTAGCTGGAGAGGCCTTAGCCTCACAGTTTGAGCTGGATTTTTCACTGATTGCATGCTTGGTCTCAAGTGTGATGGGTTCATTGTGGTTTCTTGATAGTGGTGCATCTTTTCATATGACCGGAGACAAATATTTGTTTACTGATATGGATGAGAAAGATCTTGGAGTGCACATCGAGATGGGCGATGATGGTAGATATAGTGCGACTGGTATCGGTACCATTTCTTGTGAGAGGGAGTCTGGTAAACCCTTCGTATTAAAGGAAGTGATGCATGTTCCAGGATTAAAGAAGAATCTTATCTCTGTGGCGATGTTATAAGACAAGGGATATGATGTTGTGTTTAGCGAGGGAAAGGCTTTCCTGCGCAGTAAGGCAAATGGTGAGACCCGAAGGATAGGGGTTTGAGTTAAGAACCTTTATCAATTACAGGTAGATGGCTGCGCAGCAATGGCAGGCAAGGCAGAAGGAGTGGTGATCTGGGATGATGGCAATTTGTGGCACCAGAGATTGGGCCACCTTCACCATGGAGCTTTGAAGATACTACAGCAGATTTCTACTAGGCTTCCCGAAGGTACACTTGCGCAATCAGATCAGTGCAAGGGATGTACTTTGGGAAAATTTGTGAAGGCCACTTTTCACGAGAAGGATAGTCACGCCACGACGATCCTTGAGAGAATTCACACAGACGTGTGTGGACCATTCTCATCAACTTCAACAGCAAAGAACAGGTACTATGTGATATTTGTTGATGATTTTTCTCGTAAGTGTTGGATCTTCTTCATGTAGAAGAAGAGCGAGACATACTCAAAGTTATGTGAGTTCAAGGCATAGGTTGAGAAATAATCAGGGAAGCAAGTGAAGGCTCTTAGGAGTGACCATGGTGGTGAATTCATCTCTTGTGAATTCAAGGACTTTTGCAGTGCAGAAGGAATTCAAAGAGATCTCATAGCACCTCTTAACCCACAACAGAATGGGGTTGTTGTGCGGAAGAATAGAATGATCGTGGGTGCTGCACGGGCGATGTTGCATGATCAGGGCCTTCCCATACACTTGTGGGCTGAGGCATGCAATACGGCAGTATATGTGCAGAACCGTTGTCCTCATAGGATACTTGGCATGAGTACACCCGAGGAGGCGTTTTCTAGTAAGAAGCCTAATATTTCCCATTTGAGGATTTTTGGTTCACCTGTTTACATTCATGTGACGAAGGACGCCAGGAAGAAGCTGTAGCCGACCGCAGAGGTTGGGATATTTTTTGGGTACAATGATACACCCCACAACTATCGTGTGTATTTTCCAGACAGTCGCAAGACTTTTGTGTGACGAGATATCAAATTTCATGAGGATAAATCCATGAAGTGTTTTCTTGAGAGGGAGTCATAGTTGCATGCAGAAGAGGAGCTATTAGTTCCCAAGGATGAGTCTCAGGATGTGGATCAACCACAAGATGAGGTTCATGGAGTGGAAGAGACCACTCAAGCAGCGCCAACCATCAGAGGGAGGAAGCGCACTACAGAAGCTGAGCAACTGGCTCAAGATGCAGAGAAGGTTGTAGGAGCACCTACATCACAACACATACAGAGACAGTCACCTGATTGGTATACTAGATACATGGCTCTTATTAGCAAGTGTATTGTGATGGAGGCATCCTCTTTTGAGGAAGTTGTGGAGGATCCCACATGGGTAGATGCCATGGTGGAAGAGTAGGATTCGATTGTCAGAAACAGTGCATGGGAGATTGTCCCAAGGCTGGAAGGGAAATCAGTGGTGGGTTCGAGATGGATCTACAAAGTGAAGCAGGCAGCTGATGGGAGTGTGGATAAGTACAAGGAAATATTTGTTTCCCGAGGCTTCTCACAGATTGAGGGGATCAATTATGAGGAGACCTTTGCACCTGTCGCAAGGTATTCTTCCATATGGACGATTCTTGTTCTCTCAGCACATATGGGGTGGCACATTCATCAAATGGATGTGAAGACTGTGTTCCTCAACGGGGTGATTGAGGAGGAGGTGTACATAGAGCAGCCCAAAGGTTTCGATATCTTTAGCAGCGAGTCGCATGTGTGCAAGCTCAAGAGAGCGTTGTATGGCTTGAAACAAGCACCTCGTGCTTGGTACACACGGATAGACAATTATTTCACCGGACTTGGATTCTCCAAGAGTGAGGCGGATCCGAACCTATACTAGATTGTGGTGGAGGGTAAGTTGTTGATCATTGTACTTTATGTAGATGATTTTATTTTTACAGGTGATGAATTGTTGATACACTCATGCAAGGCTGATCTTGCAAAGGAGTTTGAGATGAAGGACATGGGCCTCCTTCATTATTTCCCGGGATTGGAAATTTGGCAGCGCAGTGATGGACTATTTGTTTCTCAAGGCAAGTATGCCCGGGAGATACTGGAGAAGTTCAACATGCATGGCTGTAAGCCTATTGATACTCCTGTTCCTAGTGGATGGAGGAAGGAGTATGCTACTTCAGCAGAGGTAGTGGATGCCACTGTTTATCGACAGTTGGTGGGGTCACTTATGTATCTAGTAAATACACGACTCGACATATGCTATGTTGTTAACCAGCTTTCACAAGCTATGGTTAAGCCTACCAAGCTCTTTTGGAAGGCAGGCAAGCATATATTGAGATATCTCAGAGGCACATCGAGATATGGATTATGGTACAGACAGTCGGATGGTGAGGCTATCGGCTTCCATGGGACGTGAATGTACGAGGTTCAATGAATGACACATCTAGAGGGATTTTCGGTATCGGGTCGATACAAAATTTCTTGATACGATAGGAAGCAGAGAATTCGTGGCACTCATTTCGGCGGTAAGGTATGTGAAAATAGATTTGGCTGCATGCGAGGCTATATGGATGAGGAAGATTCTGGTCGGGTTGTTCGGTTCACACTTAGATCCTACTGTGATATATTGTGATAATCAGAGTTGCATTAAACTCTCGGTTAATCCAGTATTTCATGATAGATCTAAACACATTGACATCCGGTATCATCATATCATAGATTGTGTGCAGTGGAAGATCATGTTACTTTCATACATTCCCACAGAGGATCAGGATGCTGATATCTTGATGAAGGCGCTCACCAGGAGAAAATTCGAATACCGTAGAGGCAGGATAGGGGTGGAAAATAATCCTTATCTTGTTTAGAGGGAGTGTTGATATTGCAACAACATGATGAGCTTAGTGGAAAGAATTCGCCTTCACTAAGTGGGCCCGTAGGCTATTTTTGGCGCAAAGTCTATTTTTAGACTATGTCTATTTTTAGACATATGGATCATATTCTATGAGTTGCAGGATGCTATTTGTGGATGGTTGGTCAAGTCAGAAAAAATAGAGGGACTTCTATTTTTAGACATATTGGGCGGAATCTATTTTTATATTGCCAGTCTAAAAATAGATATGTCGAATATTATTAGCTCTTAATAATATTTGGACTATAAACATTATCTTATTCTCTTGGAACACTTCAGTTAAGTGCATAAATGTGGCACAGGAGCTAACAGAAGGAATTATGCTATTCCTGAGGGTTAAGTGGAGCTATTGCATGGATACTTCAGTTAGAACTCATGTGACAGAGTTTGGTGGAGTTGATTGAGGAGTTAATGGAGTTTTGTTCAATTTAACTAATCTAAACATAGTTGAGCTATTTGTATCTAGTTTAATTGATTGATACAATTAGTGAAGAGTGGTGTGAATTAATTATTAATTAATTCACTAATTATAAACTCATTAATCAACTAAATAATACATCAGTTAACTTCAATGCATGGACAGTTTTAGTGGAGACCAGTGAAGAGATAGGTGAAAGAGAAGGTTAACTATCAGTTGTGACTATATTGTTGCATATTTGCAACAACCAGTGATTGGAGAAGCCAATGAGGATTGCGCAGTACAAGCCAGGTGGTTCAAAGTTATTTATGAGCCATTCTTCAGCATTGATTATGCAATAGAGGCTGGCTATTAGGTGGCAGAGAATGGAGCATGTGTTTTGCTATATTTAGCTTGATAAGTGTGTAGCAATTGGAGGTTGTGCTGAGAGCTTGTGAGGAGCTTTTTACAATGATTGTTACATGATCCCTATGACATATAATATATAGATAGTTGGGGGTTTTTAGCTTTAAGATTTCCCATGAAATACTGTGTTCATATGTGTGATTTTTTATGGTTTTAATGTGCGCATGCGATTTTTTTTATTTCCGCAATTAATGATCAATGGTAGAAGAGATTCTATATTGTGCATGAAGTTAAAATAGTGTGTGATCAGGAGAATATCGGTGAATAATATATTAGTTATTCAAATTTCTACACTTTTTAAAAATAAATGGAAAAATTTTGATTCTAACAAACTCCAGAATGAATCATCAAAAGAAGTTGAGTAGTTTGGCTCCAGATCTCCATGTATAGGAAGTGGTTTTCCACCTCTCATAGAAGCGTCCTAAGAGATAGGGCCTATTCCATGATTATAGGGATCCCAACTTCCCCTCCTCCATATATTAAAACCTGCCCTCTCCATTTCCAAGCTAGCTGAATGGTACGGACAAGGGTTGAAGATAAGTCCAAGAGTTGAACGCTTGGAAGCTGAACATTGAGAAGGAAAATGTAGCCAAGGAGAACCCCGTAAGGGAGAGAGCTTTGTCCGAATCCCTGACAGGCTTTTTTGAGATGCGCTCTACTGCAAACCCCGCCGAGGGAAAATCATAGCGTCAGAGAATTTGGTTGTAATCTCCCTTTTGGTCATCTATAATATAAGTGACTCTGATTTTGGTTCCATTCATGTGTTTACTCTTTTATGTAATGCAATGAATTATATCCTCTCTGACTGGATATATAGTTATATGCTTTGAATATTACGTTGTATGTTGTCATTTATCCGCATGTGTACAGGTATCTGGATGTGCCAAATGGAAGGATTGTGATCTGTCAAGCTAAGGATGAGGAGTGCTGCTTCTTCCTCGACAACAACAACATGGGATTTAAGGTAGGCTACTTATTGTGATCTTTGTCTTTCGTATAACTAGGAACCAATGTCATTGCATGATTCGATTGTTGCTAGACCCAATCTAGGGCTAGTGGGATCGCCTCTGTCCGCAGAGGGGATTTACCTCCTCAAAAATGGGTAAGGTTAAGGTTAAGGGTAAAGTCAAGGTTAAGGTTACGTTAAGGATAAGGTTAAGGTTAAGGTTTGGTTAAGTTTAGGGTTAGGTTATAGTTAAGGTCAAGGTTAAGTTTAAGGTTAAGTGTTAGGTTAAGGTTAAGGTTAAGTTTATGGGTTTAGATAGGTTAAGGTTAAGGTTAAGGGTAAGGTTATGTTAAGGGTAAAGTCAAGGTTAAGGTTACATTAAGGGTTTGGTCAAGGTTAGGGTTAGGTTAGGTTATAGTTAAGGTCAAGGTTGAGTTTAAGGTTAAGGTTAAGGTTAAGGTCAAGGTTAAGGTTAATGTTAAGGGTTTGGTCAAGTTTAGGGTTAGGTTATAGTTAAGTTCTAGGTTAAGGTTAGGTTATAGTTAAGGATAAGCTTAAGGTTAAGGGAAGGTTAAGGTTTGGTCAAGGTTAGGGTTAGGTTATAGTTAAGGTCAAGGTTAAGGTTAAATTCAAGTTCAAGGTTACGTTAAGGGTAAAATCAAGCTGATGGTTAAGATTAGGATAAGGGTAAAGTTAAGGTTCAGGTTAAGGTTTGGGTTTAGTCAGGTTAAGGTTAAGGTTATGGTTAAGGCTTAACCTTAACTTTAACCTTAACCTTAACCTTCCAATAACCATAACATTAACCTTGACTTTACCCTTAATCTAACCTTAAGGGTAAAGGCTCAAGTTAAGGTTAAGGGTAAGGTTAAGGTTACGGGTTTAGTCAAGTTACGGTTTAGCTTATGTTAAGGTAAAGTCAAGGTTAAGGTTAAGGTTAAGGTCAAGGTTAAGGGTAAATTTAAGCTCAAGGTTAGGGTTAGGTTATAGTTAAGATTAAGGTTAGGTTAAGGGTAAATTTACATCAAGTTCAAGGTCAAGGTCAAGTTAGGTTAAGGTCAAGGTCAAGGTTAAGGTAAAGGTCAAGGTTAAGCTAAGTTCAAGGTTAGGTTAAGGTTAAGGTTAATGTTAGGTTAAGGGTAAAGTCAAGGTTAAATTTAGGTTAAGGTTAATATTAGGGTAAGGTTAAGGTTAAGGTTAGGGTTAAGGCTATAGTTAAGGTTAAGGTTAGGGTTAGGTTATAGGTAAAGTTAAGGGTAAGGTTAAGGTTAGGGTTAGGTTATAGTTGAGGTTAAGGTGAAGGTTAAAGTTAAGGCTAAGGTCAAGGTTAAGGTTAAGTATAGGTTAAGGTTAAGTTTAATGTTAAGGGTTTAGTGAAGGTTAGGGTTAGGTTATAGTTAAGGTCAAGGTTAAGGGTAAGGGTAAGGTTATAGCCTAAACCTAACCTTGACCAAATCCTTAACCTTAACCTTAACTTTACCCTTCACCTTAACCTTAACCTTAACCCTAACCTTAACCTTAACTTTCACCTAACGTAACTTATAACCTTAACAGTAACATTAACCTTACATTAACCTAACCTAACCTTAAGGTTATAGTTAAGGTAAAGGTTAGGGTTAGGCTTAGGTTAAGGTTAAGATAAGGTTAAGGTTATAGTTAAGGTTAAGGGTAAGGTCAAGGTTAAGGTTAAGATTATGGTTATGGGTGTTAGCTCCCTGTACTTTAGTAGATTGGCAAGACTAAATGTTGCAGAGACTACATCAAAAACCACTTTGGGATTCTAGGATCTAACCCTCCTGAATCCAGAGACGGATCTCTCTATAAGTGCAAATATTGATTTATCTTTCAGGTTTTTAGTATGATTTTAGGCTAGTTATTAAGAACAAGGGTTTTTGTTTGTTTGGTTGGTCAGGTATGATTTTTAATTCGAATGGAACATCACAAAATGAAAGAGTTTCAAAGTGTGAAGATGCAAGTATATTGAGAAGAATTTAGCAGAGAGGATTAGTGTGAAGAAGCCTTAATCCATCGGGTAATGGAGTCACAAAAGGGTTTAATTGTGCAACAAATTCAAGAGTGGTCCAAGGAGAAATTCATCTATATCAAAAGATCCTTTAGATTAAATGACGGAGTGGAAGATTAAAAGTGTTGAGAAAGTGGAAAAAACCAATAATTTCAACAAGGAATTATCAACTTTCCATACAAGAAAATCCTTTTTAAGCAACTTTTTAAAACCAACCAAAGGACAGGGCTAACCATAAACTTACTTGGAAAAGCTTGTATTAAAGCTAACTTATTAGACAATAATCCAGTAATCACACTAGACTACTTTAAGAAGGGATGAAAAAAGATAAGGAAACAAAGTGTAGCTTAAGATCAGGTCAGATATCATTAAAATATAGACTTTCTTTCATCATACTCTTAGGGAAACTTTCGAAACAACCATTGGAGAAAGAACTAGAAGACAGGGTGAACCATAAAATTTCCTAGTTTAACTCTACTTAGCATGTAATGAAAATATCATTCAAGAACTTCCTTTCAATTTTTTCACCTCAAGACATGGACAAACCAACATTCCTTGATAATGTTTACACTTAATTTAAGTCATTCCCAAATATAAAAATTGGTAGAAAACATATAGATAAAGCTTATCAATGAGAGTAGGGTACTTTTGATAGTAAATCCTAGCTCTATATTTTCTGTTCTTTATCAGAGAAAAACAAAAAAAATGGCATACATGAAAGGAAAACAATAATAGTAATAATTACTTCACCAATGATATAGACCAGGATCCCAAGAATCAGCTTGTATATTGATTGTCAATCCAGTTACAAACTACATGTCCAATGTTTTAGAACAACAAAAACTTCTCCTCTCAGCATAAATTCTCCAATAACCTAAATAGAGGTTCAGAGCTTCAGAACTTATTTACATTCAACAATGGTTCGATACTGCAACTATTACATCAAAGTCCAATAACCAACCCTTTACAATTTTCTCCTCAAGGAGATTTTATAAGAAAATGAGGAGGTGGAAGAGTTTCTAGGGTTGAGTATCATTAATTCTGCACTAAATGCAATTCCTAGCCTTGAAAACCATGCAAGGCATAAGGCAGGAATGCATTGAATTATAACTCTATTCATTTACTGTGTTTATGTTTTTAGGCCTAGTAGAAAAAATATTGATTTTAAGGCCTTTCTTTTATTTTACAATAACTTCAATGAAAGTTTAAAATATATTCTTTTTTTTGAAATAACGTTTCAGCTGTCTTTAGGCAAATATATTCTAACTGGGTAATAACTATTCCTTCCTTTGATTAATTGAGGCTGCAGGTGGCTCTTTGGTAGTTGAAGAGGATAATTGGCCTCTGATGTGGCAGTGGAGGCCTCCTTTATTGATATTTCTTAGATATTTCTTAAAACACCTTTAATCTACTCTTCATCCGTGTTTTAGGCTTAATTAAGCCTTGATCTTCATCTTTGGATCTTTGTCTTTTAACACTGTCTTTAACTTTTTTGAATTGGAGGATTAAAACCATGATCTTTAGGTTTAGTCTTTAATCTCCCTTTAGCATTGATTTTCTCATTACTGATACACTCTATTGCTATGTTTTAGTGGCACAAATGATGTTATGCAGTTGGAGGGTTTCTGAGATCGAGTATCATGATCCAAGTGTTTTAAACCAAGATTTATTATCCTTTGGATCCTTTCTTCTTTGGTTTCAAGCCACTGAATCGTCATTCTTGGTTGGACTGGTCACCTATCTATGACAGTGGAAGAACACAGAACAACCACGTAAAAAAAACCCTGCAAAAAACACACAAACTCATTATGAAACCCTACGGAATTGGTTTAAGACTGAATTCAGAGTTTTAATGGAGGGGATGAAGCTGTGCGAAATGGAGGAATTTGCAGCAAAAAGGGATAAAAACCCTTGGCGGAAGCGAAACAGGTGCAAATGCAGTTTGGGCGCGAGGATGAATAAGAACTGTTAGATTGGGAGAATGAACAGCGGAGATTACTGGACGAAATCGCTTGGAAGAATGACGGAGGGTGATGGCTTGGGGTCACAATATAACGTGAGCCGTTGGGTTAAAAAAATCAACGACCAAGATTAAAATTGAAATAACATTATGGAGGGTAGGTGGTAAGGAAGAAAATTGGAATGGTTTTCGCGCAGCGTTGGGGTGGTTTTAGATTTTTTCCAAAAAAACGCGATTCCATACACTTGCCGACACGTGTCTTTTCAAAACCGCCCATATCGCTCGGAACTTGTGCACTGCGGGGAGGTCCAAAAAATTACGCGAAACTACTTTTCAACTGTCGGATGAGAGGCTCTAGATCTGACAGCGCAGATAAAATGGGATGGAGGGAAAACTGCACGAAGGATATATGGTGGGTTATAGGACTTCAATGGCGCGTGATGAGATCATGATCGTTGATCTGGCGAAAGGAGCACATATTAACGGCTATCATGGAATGCGATAACACAATAGTCCTGAGGGAAAATGGAGTGGGCTAGACAATGATGCAACATTTCTATCGTGTAGTGGATGGGTTGAAAGGTTCGTCGGGTTAGGTCTTGACCGTAGGATTCTACGATCAGACGGTGGAGATTGAAAGAGAAGGCGGAAGTGTTAAAAATAAAAGGAGACAAGGTAGATGGTGGGGCGAAGAATAGGTAGCTCGATGGATGTTGATCTGTTTAGATCAACGGTCCAGATCTGTCTTCAAATTTATACGTCGAGCATGGAAAATAGAAGAAAATTTGGGTTCGAAAAGGGTTTTTTAAGCCTATAGTGCCCGATTGCGGGGCTTTAGGTCACATGGAGGAAGGGGCTTAAAGGACATAAGCCCTTAGGGGCTAAAAGGCCTTATAATGTAAAAAGGGTGTTTTAGGCCTAAAAACAGTGTTTTTTAAGCCAAAATTGGGGTTCTAGTAGAGGAGAAAGGAGTTTCTTAAACCAAATAAAGGAAGAAATAAGGTTTAAAAAGGATTTTTTGAATGGTTTAGAGGCTAAATGAAGGTTAATGGAGGGATTTTATGAAGAAAATAAGGATGAAAATGGGGTTATTTATGAGAAAAGGAGGAGTGAAAATGATTGGAAAATGGGGTCTTTTAAGCAGTTTTTCTTTTGGAAAGCAGCAGATACCTTAGGAGTAATAATGGAATAATAGTGAAGATTAAAAAAGAGAAAAAAACATCATAAGACTTCAAAAGATGATAGGTTTTCAGAGGAAACTATCTCTTGAAGGCTAAAAAAGTTTTAGCCACCATTTGGTATGACAAATTTTTATAGGTGGCTAACAGTGGCTCCACATGGGGATGGTATCTTCTTGAAGGTGTCAAGAACTTTAGCTATTGATCTCTGGCTTTTCAGTAAACCAGTGCCTCATCCATTGGGTAGCAACTCTCTTTTTCTTCAGCTAACCTTTCTTTGATCAGCTGCAAGGAAGATGATTAGAACATTTGATATCAGTAGCCAAATTTCTTCCCCAAACAACTACCTACACAACTTAATCCCTAACATTTTACTTTACAAAGGTGCATTTGGACTTGTAGACCTTTAAACATCAAAATTTTATTTTTTTGAAAACTTAAAACTAATCTAAGTCTACTCTTATTCCTCCATGAGTTCAGATTAAGCAATTGAACTCATAAGTTCTCTACCTAACTACTATCTGTCAGGATTAGACTATCTAATAGACCTTTATTCTCTATATTCTAAAACTAAAAATTAAAAGGAAGTCAAGCCAATATTAAGCAGTTTGACTTGCTGCAGATCTATGGCATAAAAACAAGCTGCACATAGATTTTTATTTGCTGAAAATTTAAAAAAAAATGGTGAAGGCTTAAGATCTGAAAACTATAACATCCTTCATTTTTCTTCAGCCCTATTTTTGAATTTGTTTGAGCTGTTTCCTCTTGCTTTCATGGTTCAAGTTTTAAGTATATTGGAACCAGTTTATTTTCTCTCTTTGGCTCAAAATTCGATTTGATTAGAGCCATTCTTCTTTGAGATCCATAGGTTCATATTTTGAGTTTGTTTGAACCTTTGTTTTTCTATCCTAATCTACCTTACTGATAAGCCAAGATTGTGTTTTTTGGCTGATCTAATCCACTAACCTATCAACAGTAAATTGAAAGACTAATTGGTCATGATTGGGCTATATGACTAACTAGAAGTGTGTTTTTTAGGAGTGGCATTTGAGCTTGCACACTTTCAGATTATGTCTCTCTTTTTTGGTATGGGGCTATACCTTTCTTGTTTTTACAATATACCCTCTTTTCTTTTATATTGTTTTTGTATTTTTGATCTTACTAACTTTGAATGCAATTTTCAGACAATGATAATCTACAATGGAAAAATAAAATAAAAAACTTCAAGCTGGTATAGTCAAGAAAAATAATGTTTAAGCATCCTGCCATTGACAGAACCTCCAAAGAGTTCAAATCCATTCACTTCCTACAAGAAATAAGCATTGTTACCAGCAGTAGAATGAATGAGATAAGGGCCAAGCCATAATTTATCAAATTTCCCATGCTTTCCCTTATCTTCTCTCCTAGAATCCCACTTTAAAACTTTGTCACCAACGCTGAAATCAGTGGCCTTGGTTCTTTTATCAAACATCTTCTTGATGTTTTCTTTCTTGTGTAATGCTCTGTTGTAGACTTCCTCTCTGGTATGTTGAAGATCTATTGTCTGATTGATTCTTCTTGTCATGTCATTTTCTTCAGACTGTACCTCTTGGATCAGCTTCATGATTGGCACTCCTAGACTGGTTGGAAAAATTGCATCTGTTCCATAAGCTAGATGGTAGGGTGACATTCCAATTGATTTCTTAAGTGTTAATCTATCAGCCCATATTGCATGTACTAGCTTTGTGTGCCATGATTTCTTATTGTCTTCCAAAAACTTTTTGATTATATTCACCAAACTTTTGTTTGAGGATTCTACCAACCCATTACCTTGAGGGTAATAAGAAGTAGAATGGCCCAATGTAATCTGATATTTGTGACAGAATTCAACCATATTTTTGGATCCAAATGCAGCAGCATTTTCAGTGATAATCTTCCTAGGACAGCGAAATCTATATAGGATATGATTTTCAAGGAACTTTATGATGATAGAATCATTGGCTTGCCTAGAAGGGATGGCTTCTATTCATTTGGTAAAGTAGTCTGTTGCAGTGAGAATCCATCTATGTTGGGTAGATGAGGCTGGATGGATTTCCCAAATGAAGTCTAGACACCACTGTTGAAAAGGAGCTTCACCAGTGATTGATTGCAGAGGTAAGGGAAGTGAGTTTTTTTTGCCTTCAAATAGTTGGCATTTGTGACAGGAAATAATCATTTTGTGGACATCTTGAAAGAGGGTAGGCCAGTAATAACCAGCTCTAAGGATTTTATTTGCATTTTTCTTCCAATAGAGGTGGCCTCCACATTCTCCTTCATAGAACTCATGCTTGATCTTATTTGCATCATTCTCAGGAAAAAAATTAAGCAATAATCCACTAGCATTTTTCTAATATAGACATTTATCCAAAATGCAGTAATTAACAGCTTTCAACTTTAAAAATCTTGCCTTTGTTTTAGAAAAACTAGAAGGTATATTCAAATTGAGCAACACATATAAAATATCAGCATACCAAGATGAATTCAGAAAATGATATTCAATAGTTGGAGATGATAACTCCTCTTGTCCATCTAAATCATCTAACATGTTTATATCAAGAGCTTCAAAATTAGATTCAACCATTAGTCTTTCTAGTCCTTGGCCTTTTATGAGCATAGTGGGCTTGATTTCTAAATCATATTCAAGTATTACAACAATCCACTTTCCTCTTTTTCCATCTGGATATTGGGTTAAAATGTCTTTTACAACTAAATTAGGCACTAATCCAATTATGTGGGAATGTAAAATGTAAACTCTAAAGTCCTTCAAGGCTTTGACTAAGGAAAAGGCTTGTTTTTCCATAATATTCTACTTCAGAGGTGCATCTCTCAATGCCTTACTAAAGAATTCAATTGGTTGCTCTTGTCCCTTCAAGTTTTTCTGTAATAGGACAACAGCCACTGTGTGTTCTGATGAAAATGAAAAAATGAAGAAATATTTTGTAAAATCGGGACTAATGAGAACTGGTGTTTTGGTTAATGCTTGTTTTACCAGTTCAAATGACTTCTTTGCTTCTAAGGTCCATTTAACTCCTTCTTCCTTTTTGAGCATATTTGTTATGTTTCTAAGGAGTTCAGCCAAATTAGGTATGAACCTTCTCAAGAAATTAATCTTCCTAATGCAAGATTATAGTTCCTTGATGTTTCTAGGATGGTTGATTTGCAATATACCATCAATCCTCTTTGGGTCTATCTTTATTCCCTCTTCTGATATGATGTGTCCAAGAATTTTACCTTCTTGGAGACCAAACATTGTTTTCTTTCGATTTAAAGATAACCCATATTTTCTGCATTTCTCAAAGACTTTTCTCAAGTGTTCTAGATGTTCTTCATCTGTTTTGGAAAACACAGTGATATCATCAAGGTAAATAATGATGAAAAGGCCTAATTAGTCTGAGAATGCAATATCCATGGCTCTCTGAAATGTAGCACCAACATTCATTAAACCAAAGTGAATTTTCACATACATGAAAGTACCCCAAGGTGTAGTAAAGGTTGTTTTGAGTTGATCATCAGGATGTACTAATATCTGATTGTAACTTGAGAAGCCATCTAACAAAGAAATCCTTTTAGAACCAACTACCATTTGTAAAATATGATGCATCTTGGGTAAAGGGTAGTTTTCCTTCAGAGAGGCTTTGTTTAAGTTCCTAAAATCAATACAAAGCCTAATCTCTCCTGTTTTCTTCCTGACACAAGATTAGACACCCACTGTGAATATCTAATAGGGACAATAATTCCAGCTTTATGCATTTTCTTAGTTTCCTTTTCCACTAGAGGTAATTGAACATGGTTAATTCTGTGCAATTTTTGTTTAAAATGTTTCTGGTTTTCCTTAAGGGGTATCTTATGCTGAATTATTTCTATATCGTAGGACTTTATATCGTCATAACTCCATGCAAACACATCAAAAAATTCTCTAAAAAGCTCAACGTATTTCAGTTTTATGTGAGTTGGTAAGGTTTTAGACAGTTTAATTATATTTGGCTTTAGTTCACTACCTATGTTACATTCTTCTACTTCAGTTTCCACAGGTTCCAGTTTTGGGTTTTTGGCAACATCATTGAAATTAAACAACTCTTCTAATGGGACTAGTCCTTTTGGCAATCTTTGAGTGTTAGATTGGAGAATTTCTAGATCTTCCTTTTCCAAATATGCACTAATTTCTGTTGTATGTTCAAGTTTACTAGATAACATATTTATATCAGCAATATCTGGAGACTTTAATTCTTCATTAAGTGGCTTTTCTTCAAAAAGACAATCATTTTCATACTCTGAATCTGAACTTGGTGTCTCAAATTCATTTTTGGACTGTCCAAAGTCTTCTATTTGTTTATCTCCATCAAACACTTGCCAATATTTTTCATTGTCTGGGACAGATGGTCTAAATTTGACTTGGGTGGTGCAATGTTTGGTTTCATAAGGTGTTAGACAAGTTCTAGCAGCAAAGGCTAAACCATTGGCAAGGAAATTTTGGTTTCTTGGGACAAAAATAAGTTGGGATTCATCAAATGTTTTCAATAATTCCATGACATCATTTCTATAGACTCTAATTCTGGGATGTCTGGAACTATATTCCCCATTCACTTGCTTAATAATAATCTCTGAATCGCCATGAACTTTTATCCTTTTGGCCCCTAGTTTCTTCAACAAGTTTAGGCCTAAAAGGAGGGCTTCATACTCAGCTATGTTGTTTGAACATTGAAAATTTAACCTATAGTAATTCCCTTTAGCATTATTTTTTTCTGTGTTGTGTATCCATATACTTGCACCTGCATTGTTCTTGGTGCAAGACCCATCAAAATTCATATTCCAAGGAGGACTAGTTTCAGATTTGCTAGTTTGACTACTATCCTCTTTATCATGTGTGCTTTTAGATTGTTCTTGTGAGTTAGCACTATGTTGAATTTGGTTTAATTCCTCAGGTTCTTCATCATGTTGAGGACTCTTCTCTTGACTCTCAAGGTTGACAACCAATGGATGACTATTTTGTAGCTCTAGACCCATGATTGTTTTGCTATGATTTTCTAATTTGGCAAACTGTTTTGATGCTTCTGTCTTGTCTTCCTCCCTTTCTATGTCTACCACTATATTACTGTGAGGGGTGGCCACTAAGTAATTCAAGCTTTCTTTCTCATTAAATTTTTCGCGATTAAAGATAATAAATGAGTCAAGGCCTGTATGTACAGAATAAAGAGGAGAGTTTTCAGGTTTCTCTTGGCTACTGACCATGTATTGCATGTGAGATTCCCTATAAAGTCTTCTAGTTTGATTAAAAACAGGGATAGTATCATATTCCATATCCATTTGCATTGTTCCTTGTAACTTAGCTCCCCATGACATTGATAAAAGCATACCATACTTGGTGGGTACATCAGCCACTACAATATCCATTAATAAACACTTGGCTGGAATTTGTGCTAAGTTTACATAGAGGTCTTTGATCAAACCTAAACATTTAACTCTACTGGAGTCAAAAGAGTATAGATATTTGTATGGTTTGGTGATTTCAAGGCCTAGACTCTCCATTACTGGTTTGGGCATTAAGTTATGAGAAGCCCCTGAATCATGCATAGCATTGTGTAAAAGTTTGTCATGAATTTTCAAACTAACATAAAATGGTGGAACTGGACCTTCTTGGTATATTCCCTAAATATTAGGACCAAATAAAATCTCTGGTTGGTCATGATTGAGGTTATCAATGTCATTATTTTCCACTATGTTGAAATCTTTAAAAATTTGTGATATGTATACATCTTGGGTGACTAATTCAGTGAGGGGAACAAAGATTTTAATCTTGGCAATTTCTTGTTCCAAACTAAAAGGCAGCTGAATTTTTACAATGTTTGTTTCAGCTTTGCTAATCACCACTTTATCAGCAAAGTCAGTTTGTTGATTTCCTCTATTTACATTGGTCAAAATTTTTTTAATAGGGGCACTAGCTGAAGTGCTAACACTGCTAAGATGTGCACTCTGTTTTTCATTGATTTGAGTGCCTTTCTCTTTGTTCTAATCAGAATTTACAGCGACTATTTTTTCTTTCTATTTTATAACTTTGGATTTATTCACAAGGCTATTTTTTGCAGAGTTTTCATAGGTTTTATTCTTGGGAGTTTCCTGATTCTTTTTACTCCTAAGGTCATATTCTTTTGGGGTTTCTATGATGACATTTTCTAGCTCTTGATAGTAATATTCATCCTCTAATATTTTGTCATCATAAGGTGTGCATAGACCTTGTTTTCTGTTGTAAGGAACATTAAAATTATCATTATCTACTCCCAGCATGTTTATGTCATCTTCCTCTATTTTTTCATTTGTTTCTTCAACCTCACTTACATAGTTTTGATGAAAAGGAGGAATAATCTATTGATCATCCTCTCTTGGTCTGTTTTGAGGTTGGTTTCACCTAAAATTCTGATTTTGATTTTGATTTCTGTTTTGGGAAGTTGACTGATTCTCTCTGGCTTGAAATTTCTCAAGTATGCTCAATTTTTTATCATTTCTTCCATCATCCTTTCCATTTTAGAGCTAGATTTGGAGGGTGTAGTTTCTTCCCTAAATGATACTTTCTTCTCATTCCTCATTCTAGCTCTTTTCTCCATCAGATTCAGTTCCACAGCTAAGGCTCCTTTCTGCATGTCTTCTAAAGTTAAAGGAACTCTTTCTCTCAGCTGATAGGCCATTTCAGGATCAAATCGTTCAGGAATTTTTTTTAAAGCTAAACCTTGTGGAGGTTTCAAGTCTGGGGGAAGTGCATTATAAACACTATTGAATCTAGTGCAATAAGCTTGAACACTTTCCCCAGCGTTTCTTTTAAGACTGTTGTAGTCTGAATGTATTTGGAGAGGGTTCTTTCTAACTTCCCATTTGTTTAGGAATAAATGATGGAGAGTTTGGAGATCATTAATACTATTAGGGGTTAAGCTTTTGAACCATTTTCATGCTTCTCCCCCTAAACTTTGAGCAAACAATCTGAGTGTGACAGTTTCATCATCAATCTCATTTCTATAAAAATAGTCATTCATCTTGTCCACATGTTGTGAAGCAGTAGCAGTACCACTGGCATCAAAAAATGGTATCTTGGACTGATAGTCCTGTGGCAGATTGACTAGAGGTAAAGGAAGGACTAGAGGGGCATACCATGTTGCCATGATAGGAGGTTGTGGAAAAAGTGGGGGGTTTACAAGGAGTGGATTGATAAGAGGGAAAGTGGTCTGAAATGGAGTTTTTTGGACAGTGGGTGTATGAAGAACAGATGTGGATGGACGACCAAGAGATTTTTGAGCAAATCTAGGATGAGAGAAGCCAAAATTATGCAGGAAATGTAAGTCAGGTAGGTTAGTTTCTCTGCTACCAATATATTCACCTCTTCCTTTGGATGAAGGTGGATACTCAAAATATATTTGATCTATATCATCAAGTGACCTAGTCGTAAATGGATTTCTCAAGTCAACTCGTGAATGTTGTAGAGATGCAAGGTTTTCAGGAACAGAATTGGCTCTTTGGATTGGTCTGACAATAGTTGAAGTGTTGGCCTTAGGATACTTCCTACGTATGCTTTCAGGATTATCAACTATCTCAGGAGGATTTTGGTCAGGATACGCTCTATTATTAACTCTTTTAGAAGCCACTATGCTATGTTTTCAAACCCAATAATAAGGCAAGTTTTAACCAAATATGACAATCTTTAATTGGTTAAATGATATTTTATCAAGAAAAATTTAATCCCTAAAGTCTTCTGTACTGAGTTTAAATGATATTATGATAAAGGGTTTCCCAGTGGATTCTTTGGAAAACCAAGGAAAATCAGCAGGCCTAATGGAGGCCAGTGGAGTCACCAGGTGGAAATTTTTATCTCTTTTGTAGGTAAAATGTTTTATGGTCCACCATCAGATACCAATCTAATTTTTTTTTGGGTTTTATGAGTCTTTTATAGTCCTATAGGTTATGTGAGTGTCCTAAATCTATTTCAACACTTAGCTATGGTGAGACAAACATAGTTTACTCTTATGGCTGAACTAGCTAATTCCTTCAAGGTTTGATAAGGTTCTATGAGAATCCTAAGGGTTTCTTAGTTTGTCACTGATTCAAATAAGTCCTATCATGATCACCATTTTCTTTGGTAGTGCTTGAAGAAGGCTACTTATACTGCACTGAATACTGAGTGTTTTGCTTTAAGGATTTTACTCAAAACTTCCCCAGCGGAGTCACCAGAAATGTTAGCTCCCTGTAATTTAGTAGATTGGCAAGACTAAATGTTGCAGAGACTACATCAACAACCACTTTTGGATTCTAGGATCTAGCCCTCCTGAATCCAGAGAGGTATCTCTCTATAAATGCAAATATTGATTTATATTTCAGGTTTTTAGTATGATTTTAGGCTAGTTATTAAGAACAAGGGTTTTTGTTTGTTTTGTTGTTCAGGTATGATTTTTAATTATGATGGAACATCACAAAATGAAAGAGTTTAAAAGTGTGAAGATGCAAGTATATTGAGAAGAATTCAACAGATAGGATTAGTGTGAATCAGCCTTAATCCATTAGGTAATGGAGTCACAAAAGGGTTTAATTGTGCAACAAATTCAAGAGTGGTCCAAGGGGCAAGTCATCTATATAAAAATATTCTTTAGATTAAATGATGGATTGGAAAATTAAAAGTGTTGAGAAAGTGGAAAAAGCCAATAATTTCAACAAGGATTTATCAACGTTCCATATAAGAAAAGCCTTTTTAAGAAATTGTTTAAAACCAACCAAAGGACAGAGCTAACCATAAAATTCCTTGGAAAAGCTTGTATTAAAGCTAACTTATCAAACAAAAATCCAGTAATCACACTAGAATAATTTTAGAAGGGATGAAAACAGATAAGAAAACAAAGTGTAGCTTAAGATCAGGTCAGATATCATTAAAATCTAGACTTGCTTTCAGCATACTCTTAAGGAAACTTTCAAAACAACCTTTGGAAAAAGAACTAGAAGATAGGGCAAACCATAAAATTTCCTAGTTTAACTCTACTTATCATGTAATGAAAATATCATTCAAGAACTTCCTTTCAAGTTTTTCTCCTCAAGAAATGGACAAACCAACATTCCTTGATAATGTTTACACTTAATTTAAGTCATTCCCAAAAATAACAATTGGTAGAAAACATATAGATAAAGCTTATCAGTGAGGGTAGGGTACTTTTGAAAGTAAATCCTAGCTCTATATTTGTTGTTATTTATCAGAGAAAAATGAACAAAATGGAATACATGAAAGGAAAACAATAACAGTAAGAAGTACTTCACCAATGATATAGACCAGGATCCCAAGAATTAACTTGTATATTGATTGTCAATCCAGTTACAAACTACATGTCCAATGTTTCAGAACAACAACAACTTCTCTTTTCAGCCTAACTACTCCAATAACTTAAAAATAGCTTCAGAGCTTCAAAAATTATTTACATTCAACAATGGTTCGATACTGCAATTATTACATCAAAGTCCAATAACCAACCCTTCACAATGTGATCCTCAAGGATATTTTATAAGAAAATGAGGAGGTGGAAGAGTTTCTAGGGTTTTGTATCATTAATTCCGCACTAAATGCAATTCATAGCCTTGAAAACCATGCAAGGCATAAGGCATGAATGCATTGAATTATAACTCTGTTCATTTACTCGGTTTATGTTTTTTAGGCCTAGTAGACAAAATATTGACTTTAAGGCCTTTCTTATCTTTTACAATAACTTCAATGATAGTTTAAAATGTATTCTTTAGTTTCAAATAACTTTTCAGCTGTCTTTAGGCAAATATCTTCTGATTGGGAAATAATTATACCTTCCTTTGATTAATTGAGGCTGCAAGTGGCTCTTTGGTAGTTGAAGAGGATAATTGGCCTCTGATGTGGCAGTGGAGGCCTCCTTTACTGATATTTTTCTTAGATTTTCTTAAAACACCTTTAATCTGCTCTTCGTCTGTGTTTTAGGCTTAATTAAGCCTTGATCTTCATATTTGGATCTTTGTCTTTTAACATTGTCATTAAATTTTTTGAATTGGAGGATTAAAACCCTGATCTTCAAGTTTAGTATCTAATCTCCCTTTAACATTGATTTTCTCATTACTGATACACTCTGTTGTTCTGTTTCTGTGGCACAAATGGTGTTATGCAGTTGGAAGGTGTCTGAGATCGAGGATCATGATCCAAGTGTTTTAAACCTGGATTTCTTATCCTGTGGATCCTTTCTTCTTTGGTTTCAAGCCACAAAATCGTCATTCTGGGCTAGACTGGTCACCTGTCTGTGACAGTGGAAGAACACAGAACAATCACCGTAAAAAAAACCCTGAAAAAAACACACAAAATCGTTACAAAACCCTGCGGAATTGGTTTAAGACTACGTCAGAGTTTTAATGGAGGGGATGGAGCTGTGGGAAATGGAGGAATTTGTAGAAAAAAGTGATAAAAACCCTTGGTGGAAGCGAAATAGGTGCAAATGTAGTTTGGGCGCGAGGATGAGTAAGAATTGTTATATTGGGAGAATGAACGGTGGAGATTACTCGAAAAAATCGCTTGGAAGAATGATGGAGGGCGATGGCTTGGGGTCACAATATAACGTGAGCCGTTGGATTAAAAAAATCGACGACGAAGATTAAAAGTGAAATAACATTGCGGAGGGTAGGTGGTAAGGCAGAAAAACGGAATGGTTTTCATGCAACATTAGGGAAGTTTTAAAATTTTCCCAAAAAAACGCGATTCCATACACTTTCCGACACACGTCTTTTCAAAATCGCCCATATCATGCGAAATTTGTGCACTGCGGGGAGGTTCAAAAAATTACGCGAAACGGGTTTTCAACCATCATATGAGAGGCTCTAGATCTGACGGTGCGGATAAAACGCGATGGAGGGAAAACTGCACGGAGGATATATGGTGGGTTATAAGACTTTGACGGCGCGTGATGAGATCGTGATCGTTGATCTAGAGAAAGGATCACAGATCGACATCTATCATGGAACATGATAACACAATAGTCTTGAGGGAAAATGGAGTGGGCCAGGCAATGACGCAACGTTTCTGTCGTGTAGTGGATGAGTTGAAAGGTTCATCGGGTTAAGTCCTGACCGTAGGATTCTACGATCGGATGATGGAGATTGAAAGAGAAGGTAGAAGTGTTAAGAAGAAAAGGAGCCAGGGTAGATGGTGGGGCGGAGAATAGGTAGTCCGATGGTCGTTGATCTGTTTAGATCAATGGTCCAGATCTGTCTTCAAATTTATACGTCGGTCATTGAAAATAGAAGAAAAGTCGAGTTTGGGAAGGGTTTTTTAACCCTATAGCACCCGATTGCATGGATTTAGGTGACATGGAGGAAGGTGATTAAATTCCATAAGCCCTTAGGGGATAAAAGGCCTTATAATGTAAAAAGGGTGCTTTTTAAGCCAAAATTGCGGTTTTGGTAGAGGAGATAGGAGTTTTTTAAACCAAATAAAGGAAGACATAAGGTTTTAAAAGGATTTTTGGAATGGTTTAGAGGCTAAATGAAGGTTAATGGAGGGTTTTTTATGAAGAAAATAAGAATGAAAATGGGGTTATTTATGAGAAAATGAGGAGTGAAAATGATGGGAAAATGGGGTCTTTTAAGCAGTTTTTCTTTTGGCAAGCAGCAGATACCTTAGGAGTAATAATGAAACATCAGTGAAGATTTAAAAAGAGAAAATAATATCATAAGACTTCAAAATATGATAGGTTTTCAAAGGAAACTATCTCTTGAAGGCTAAAAAAGATTTAGCCACCATTTGGTGTGACAAATTTTTATAGGTGGCTAACAACGGGAACGTTAAGGTTAAGGTTAAGGTTAGGTTAAGGTTAATGTTAAGGTTAAGGTTAGGTCAAGGTTAAGGTTAGGTTATAGTTAAGGTTAAGATAAGGTTATAGTTGGGTTAAGGTTAAGGTTAGGTTTAGGTTATAGTTAAGGTTAAGGTTAAGGTAAGGTTAAAGTTAAGGTTAAGGTCAAGGTTAACGGTAAGATTAAGGTTATGTTAAGGTTAAGGTTATGGTAAGGTTAAGGTTAAGGTTATGGTTAAGGGTGTTGGTGTCCCGTGTTTTGATAGTTTGGAAAATCAAAAGACAAGGCAACATCAGAACCAATCTTTAGAGTTACAGGATCTAGCCCTCCTGTTCTCAGAGAGGGATCTCTCAAATTTATTTATTTTAAAAAGGTTTATCTTGTTTACTTTGACTAGTTATTAAGATAAAGTGTTTGTTTGTTTGTTTGGTTGAATTGATACAGCAGAATATGAAAGGTCTAGGAAAGGCATGTAGAAAGAAGGAGTATCAGTTTCATTGGGAAATGGAGTCAAAAAGGGGCTATGAAAAACTTATCAATGGATATGGGATATCAAAGGGAAAATCTAACTTGGCCACAGGATCCTTTAGTTTGTGAATGAGATGGACATTAATGTTTTTTAGAAAAGAGAAGTTTTAATTCTCAACAAAGGGAATTTGAAAACATGACTTGAACAATAAAGAGGTATCTGATAGACATGGCTAACCATAAATTCTACAAACTCCACTTTAAGAAAATAATGACTTCAAAACAACTTTTAAAATGAAATCTAAGATTCGAGAGCACATCCTATATCCTCAAAAAATTTATTTCAAATGACTTAGAAAAACGTAAAATATTTACTGATAATTTCAGTCATAGAAGAGGCAACACCTAATACATCTACGATCACAACTATAAAAGACCTTTAAGACAACTTTTCAAGCAAGGACAAAGGGCATGATCAGAACAGACCTCCTTAGCTCACTATAAACAAAGATACTTCAAAGGGAGTGTTGGAGAGGTAAATCCCCTCTATGGACAGAAGCGATCCCTACTAACCTAGATCGGGTCTAGCAAAAATCGTATCACGCTAAGGCGCAAGTTCTTAATTGCAATAGACCAAATTGCAAAGAAGGCCTACCTTAATTCCAATGATGTTGTTCGTAGAGAAGATAGCGCTCCTGTTTCCTTGCTCCGAAAGATCACAATTCTCCCACTTGTCACGATCGAACACCTGCACACACAAGAACACAACGAACACACAAGTGTAAACCCAATATATGAAATTATGTATCAGTCAAAGAAGATACAACTCATAATCACAATGAACAATATGAGTGGAACCATAACCAAAGTCACTTATCATTAATTAATACAAATAAAGATACAACCTGGCTCTGACGTTGAATCTTCCTTCAGCGGGTCAACAGTGGAATACGTCTCAGTAAAGCTCGTCGGGAATGGGCCAAGCCTCTCTCTTCAGTTGTCTTGACAATAATTTCCTTACTACTGATTTGGCTCTATGAGGACTATCAAGGCTCTTGCAGCATTCTTTAGGCTATGAAGGCTCTTGGAGACTAGCTTGCAAAGGAAAATGGCAAGCTTATATAGATGGTGGAAGGGGAATTGGGATCCCTACAATCATGGGATTGGCTTTATTATCAAGGAAGCTTCCATGAGAAGTGGAAAACCACCTCCTCTACATGGAGATCCAGAGCCAAACCTCCCAACTCAATTTAGAGACCAGTTCAGGAATTGGTTGGAGTCAATATTCCACCATTTATTTTTAAAAAACACTCCTTAATAAGCCTGGCACGAGTACAACACTAAGAAAGTGCGCTAGCTGGCATGCCCTCTTTGGAGGATTTCCTTCATTAGCACGAGGGCTGAACTGACTAGTCGCGCCAAGGCAAAAAAGGCTATTTTTAGGGTTTTTCACAAGGAATTGTCTTCAGGGGAATGAATGCCCATGTCAAGGGGGGTGCCATAAAAGTGGTTTCAAGTCATGTCACTGCTCACAGGTCATGGAATAAGCCCTCCAATGTGTGGGACGGGGAATTCTAGGGATGGTGACAAATTTTTGTGTAACAGATGCCCCCTAAAGCATGAGGCCCGAAAAAGAGAGAGGGGTGAAATGCTTTACGAGAACGTGTCCAACTGAAAACACTGCTGTCGGAAAACCCGCGTAGAGAAGTACAACTGATATCTCAAATACATGATATATGTGGTATGGGTGAAGCCATCCATAATAGATTATACAATAATCTAGATCCAAGGCATGGACACATCCATCCATAATAGAGTATATAATAATCCAGATCCAAGGCATGGACGAAGCCATCCAATGAGGATCGATAAATAGACTTAGGCATGGTCACAGCCATCCAATGAATGAGCCATGTAACCAATCATAATAATCCACATAATTTCAACCTAGATTCTTAACAAACAAAATCCAGGGTCTTGCGCTCCATCTCGACCCGAAAAAAGTACAATTTCAAGCATGTGAGTAAGTGAGATGAAGTTGAACATGAAAGAACATCGTTTGATTACTAGCCAATGATGAAAGCTATTAACAGATGCGAGAGATACCACCAATAGTGACAATGGACCTCAAGGTACTATAGGTACAATCTACGGCATGTGAATTAGTGAGCTGGCGTCGAACACCCATAGAATCACTCGATCAGAGGCCAATGATTAAAACCTCATGTCGAACGCGAAGAACCTGCCATTGAGGCATGCAGGCTCCAAGGTACCAGAAGGGACTCTTTAGATCATCTTCCTAGATAATGAGATGAATTTGATAGGAAGTGACCTTAATCAAAGGTGGGCCATAGTGTTTCCCACATCATCGACACGAGACAGAGGAAAATAAGGTTTTTGAATCAGGATCATATGAGAATCAGAGGAAGGTTGAAACTTTGCAGAGGTCAACTTCTCTTGAACATAGCGGCGACACGATAGTGGATTTGGAAGTATTTGACATCAAAATGTTAGGGGTCATGATGACGAGGCAAAGAGCAGATGAGAGGTCAAAAGGGATTACCCAAACCCACGGAGGCAAATAGATAATGAGGTGAGATGTCCCCAACCCGACACGAATGCAGACAAGTGCCATGTTCAAGAGTGACATACTTCCAACACGACGATGATACTGGTTCCATTTTCCCCACCATTTATGGTGAGTACCCCAATTATTTTTGAAGACAAGCTTGAAGGGGATAACATATGCTTGTAATATAAATACGTCCTTCGAACGAATCCATCCTAGTACATTTAACAAGCCCTAGGAAGGAGAAACTCGAATATCGTTATTACGACTGAATTCGATGTCATCAGGGTTTAGCAAGTCTGACAAAGGAAGAAATGGGTGTCTTTTCATGTTTAGAGAGTTTGAAAAGACAGCATAAAAGTAAACTCCAATAGTCCCTTTTCGTAAATAGTTCCTCAGATCCGCAAAGGTAGAAAACTATGTCTGAGAAAACCTCCTAGTCATGATAGGCTAGGGTATTCCTTTTTCATAGATAATCTATCCCAGCCAGAAAAAGGGGTAAACGTATACTGGGTAGATTTCGTTTCGCAGCCACTTTAACGAGATCAAAACGAGAAGGGTCTCGACAATCTTTTCAGTTTTCAAGAGTAAAAAAAGAGCTAAAAGATGACTCCTCCTGGAGGAACGAGTGGTATAAAGGGTAGCAACAGGTTTCGGTAATGGTGGAACTGCTCAGAACAAGTAAAGGTTAATAGGTTGGCTAAAAAATACCACTCATCGCAGCGGTTTCTCAGTAATGGGTAAGACAACCAAGTGAAGGCATATGATCTGCCAAGCAGATAGTGACGATGGAGTGAGAAAACCAAGGCTCATCTGGAAAAAACAGGCTGATAAAATGGCAATCAAAAGAGGTAAAATGGGAATGGCTTCATTTTTACACAAGCTTGAAATAAAAAAAACTTTGCTTGAAGTTGGTTTCATTTTTACACGAGCTTGAAACAAAGATAAACTATGCTTGAAACCGGTTTCATTTTTACACAAGCTTGAAACAGAAACAAACTATGCTTGAAAAAGTAAGCATGCCCCTAGCATGGTGACTCAATTCAAGGTACATTCCCCCCAAGCTTCAATCCATATGAAAGCCAGATGGAGTGAAAGTTCAAGTTACGAGATCAAGACAAAGACTCGACTGGTATTTTACGAGATCTTATCAAAGACTCGAATTGAACGAGAACGTGTTTCATTGTTTTAACGAGGTTGAAACATTAAAAGAACTATCCTCAGGACACCTTGTTTCATGGTTTAAGGAGCTTGGCAAAAGACAAGGAAGTATGCTTCGACAACCTTGTTTCATTTTTTAAGGAGCTTGACACAAGACAAGGAAGTTTGCTCCGACAACCTTGTTTCATTTTTTAAGGAGCTTGACACAAGACAAGGAACTCTTCTCCAACAATCTTGTTTCATTTTTTAAGGAGCTTGACACAAGAAAAAAACCATGCTCCGAATACCTCATCATAATGAATAAGAAGGCATCGCTTCCAATAGTTCCACTTCCGATGTAAGGAAAACATCCTGGAAGTCAGGACCCAATTCCCCCAGCACACGATGTACAATGGCACTATCACTGAGTACAGGCACAGGGTAGGTAGCCACATAGTTGACCTACGGTGGGGTAGATAAAACAGGTGGATAAAAACCAGGAAGGGATGATGGCGGGCCAGTTGCCACATCAGGACCAAAGAACGAAAGCTGATCAATGGTCACAATCTGTCCTTCATGTGGAAAACAGACCACACAAAAAAGGGAGGAGACAATCGCTCCCATGGCATAGGTGTAATCGTGCCCCAAGAGCAGATTGAAATCCAAGGGGCCTGGAACAACCATCACGTCCATATGGACGGTTTTACCTCCCAAAGTAATAGGTAACCTTGGAAGGATCCCTAACGGTTGACTAGTTCTTCTATTGAATGTCAACAGATTCTGCGTAACAAGCGCAAGCAGCGGCGAACCAAAAGCTTTCCAGGTATTGGAGGATAGAACACTAATAGATGTGACTTTGTCTATAATGGTGCTAAGTACAACCAGACCAAAGGCTTGTACTGTTATCTCGAAAGGCACATAAGACGGAAGGCGGTATCCTGCAAATCGACTCCAATCGAAGGAAGCGACCAAACTACTTAGAGGGGCTACCATCGAACTGAGATGGTCATCCCCTGGTGTTACGGAAGAAGGAGCATCATCCACGACCTCCATCTAAAAGGCGGGAGGAGTATCCTCTAGGACCTCCATCACGGGAGGTGGAAGAGCAGCTTCTTGAGATATAGGGATAGGAGAATCTTTCTCCAAGTCCTAGGAATCTGAAGAAACAAAAAGAACTTGAGGGGTGTGCGATCCACTCTCCACGGAAAAGACCTGGTGCACCGCAGACGGGGCTAGTTCAACCGATCCCACAACCAATGGTTGGCTAGGAACGGATTCCTGAATTTGGATTTCTGGGGGAGCAGGATTGACCAAGGATGACTCTTGACCAATCGTAGGATCAGCTCGTGGAGGACTCAAATAAAGTTGCTTGTAACCAACCGGGAGGCATGGTGTAGAAACATTTGAGTTGTCCAAAAATCTCTTGGCTTCATCCATATATGGACAAAGGTGAATGGCATGGTGCCCTTCACACAACTTACAGTGATTGGCAAGCTTACCTTGTTTCTTAGGAGCTTTACCAGCACCAGTCAAAGACGTGCCCCCAACCTGACTCCCGGAAGCCAAAGGCATTGACGGATGACCGTTGTACCATAATTTGAGCACGTTGGGAATGTCAGGGAAATCTCGAAGAAGATGGTTTCCCATGCACAACATGAAAGGGAACTTGACTTTCCGTGGAGGGTTGGAAGGTCTACCAAGAGGAGGTGCTTTGAAAGTAGTAGCTTCAGCCTTAGCCTCTCTCTTATCAAACTTCTTCTTCTTCTTCTTCTTCTTAGCCACCTGGTTACTCGAATCCAGACTTTCACCAGGCGAAGTAGAAGAGGAGGACACAAAAATAGGTGAAGAAGGGGAGAGGTCTGCCTTGGAATCAACATGATGTTGCTCAGGTGGAGGAACTAATTGAACAGTAGCCGAGACATTCGGGACCACAGAGGTTGAAAACAACCAAACAGGTAACCCAACTGTTAACCCAGGAAGGGACAACGTTGCCATATAAGGAGCACCAACATTCCCAAATGGAGGAAAAGGACCAGGATTCCCATTGGAGGGGACTCCTTGGTTAGTGAACTCTGGAAAAGTTTCCATTAGAAACAACTCAAAACCGCACACGGGCTAAAAACCAAGGCACAAAATCAAACGGCTAACAAGCAAATTCTAACAGGGCGTGTGATCATAGGTGATTTATTTTACCACATTGAAACTTAGAAACTTCACCGTTTCATGTTTTAAGAGTCGAGAAACGGATGAAAGATGACTCTATCTCTTTCAGTTTTGAAGCAAGCGTGAAAGGACAAGTGCTTGGTGATCTTTTCAAATTTAAGGAGTCAGATAAGATCAAAATGACTGCTCAGGGATTCTAGGCAAAGGGTGTACCAAATAACTGTGAACTACAATATACACCTTGGTTTCAAAATGAAGGAGAAAACAACCAAGGACTTGACATACGTGCAGGAAATATCCCCGAATGTTGTGTCTGGTGTATCACGGGTATAGGGTGGTAGACTCAGCTTCCTATGGATAAAGGATAGAAACCTAGTGGGGTCTCCCTTTATATACTCAGTAGTACGGGGAGCAGAAGTCCATGCTAGTGTTGTCTAAAGCTAAGAGGTGAACGACAGCTACTAGGTTTAATGACGCCGGAACATGTCTCTAGCCTAGACCTCTAAATATTTCGTTAATGTTTCAATGCTGCCTTAGTGTAAATTGAATAAATTTTAATGTTAATCTTCAATTATGTTTCAATTTTCAGGCCCTAGCGAGTGTAATGTCTCAAAATCTCCTAAATGCACGCTACATGCCACAATATAGCATTTCATTCGATGAAATCTAATTACGAGAGAGTTAAGAGCTTTTAACACAATAAAAAAATGACTAGACAACAATTAGTGATGTCTATAATGCGGCTAATGGAAACTAAAAAGATTTTCTTTTAGGGTTACTAATCACTAATTACACAGAAAATATTTAATTCACACTAACTAATCAAAAGAAAAAGAGATTTTTTGTATTTTGAGTGTTTGAGAGTAGAGTGCACTAAACAAATGAAAACTAATGAAATGAAAATTTTGAGAAGTGAAAGAAAAAGAGTAAAATCAAGCAAATTTTACTCAATGCAAACACACAATCAGACCTCAAATTGACAAAATAATCCCTCAAAACCAAGAGAATCCCAAAGACTCAAATGAACCATGTAATCTAGGCCCAAAATGAGACAAGGCGGAATTTGAATGAGGAAGAAACCAATCACTCAAAAAATGCAACAAAATGATAGATAACCACCAAATGAATGCAGGGAAGAAATCACAAAGTTAACTGAACAGATAGAAACCAAAAACTCCCACGGGAGGCTCGACACACTATAGCACCTAGATGCCCTAGGGATAGAATGTGAAATCGATAGAAGAGGGAAAAAAACCAAAGGATGAAGGCCAAAGTTAGTCAAACAAGGCTCCAGAACACTCAGGTAGTCGTAAAAATGGAACCAAAATCACAGATCAAGCTTAGAAAGCTCAAAACAGAGCAAACCCTAGCACCTTACAGAATTGGCATGACTGTCAAGCTGAATCTAGCGTCAGAACAGGATTGGCACGGGTAATACGCTGGCAACATGCGACAATTGGCACGACTGTCAGGCTAATAAGCACGCCAGTCGAGTTTACTAAGCAAAAAATAAAAAGAGAAATCCAAGAAACAGACTAGTGATGGTGAAGCTAAACAAAAGCCAAACACACGAAAGGAGCCAGCCAAAAGAGTTGATCAAGCAAGCAAAGTCAAGAATCGACCGAAAAGATAAGACACTACTCCAAATCAATGTCTCCCCAATGGAGTCACCAATTTGTTGGAGAGGTAAATCCCCTCTGCGGACAGAGGTGATCCCTACTAGCCTAGATCAGGTCTAGCAACAATCGTATCACGCTAAGGTGCAAGTTCCTAATTGCAATAGACCAAATTTCGAAGAATGCCTACCTTAATTCCAACATTGTTGTTCGTAGAGAATATAGCGCTCCCATTTCATTGCTCCGGCAGATCACAATTCTCCCACTTGTCGCGATCGAACACCTGCACACACAAGAAAAAAATGAACACACAAGCGTAAACCCAGTATATGCAATTATGTATCAGTCAGAGAAGATACAACTCATAATCACAATGAACAATATGAGTGGAACTATAACCAAAGTCGCTTATCATTAATTAATACATAGAAAGATACAACCTGGCTCTGACACTGAATCTTCCTTCGGTGAGTCGACAACACATCTCGGTAAAGCTCGTCGAGAATGGGACAAGCCTCTCTCTTCAATTGTCTTGAAAATAATTTTCTTGCCACTGGTTTGGCTCTATGAGGACTATCAAGGCTCTTGCAGCATTCTTTAGGCTATGAAGGCTCTTGGATACTAGCTTACAAAGGAAAATGGCAAGCTTATATAGATGGTGGAAGGGGAGTTGGGATCCCTACAATCATGGGATTGGCCCTATCCTGAAGGAAGCTTCCATGAGAGGTGGAAAACCACCTCCTCTACATGGATATCTGGAGCCAAACCTCCCAACTCAATTTAGAGACCAATTCAGGAACTGGTTGGGGTCAATCTTCCGCCATTTATTTTTTTTTAAAACTCCTTAATAAGCCCGACGCAGGTACAAAACTGAGATAGTGCGCCAGCTGGCGTGCCCTCTTTGGAGGATTTCCTTCATTGGCGCGAGGGCTAAAGTGACTAGTCGTGCCAAGGCAAAAAAGGCTATTTTTAGGGTTTTTCACAAGGAATTGTATTTAGGGGAATGAATGCCCATGTCTAGGGGGATGCCATAAAAGTGGTTTCAGGTCATGTCACTACTCACAGGTCACGAAATAAGCCCTCCAATGTGTGGGATTGGGAATTGCAGGGACGGTGACAAGTTGCTGTGTAACAGGGAGACTTCAATAACAACCTTTAAGTGGTAGCAGACAAGCAAGGAGAACCATAAATCATGCTGAAACCAAATATTCAAACTATTAGAGAAATAAACAAGCATGAGGACTAAATAGAGAGATTAAAGACTCTAAAATACCTCAGCAAAAGAAAAAATAAAATAGTGAAGGATAAACAGGTATAAGGTGCTTCTAGGAGTCATTTCTTAGCCTAAAACTTTCATCCTATTGTAGTAATAAATTATGGAAAAAAATGAAAACAGGAGAAAACATTAAAAAGTTCAGAATACTTCACCAATAGCCAAGCTCATGGATCCAATGATAGAGCCTTCTCAAGAACATACATGCAACAATATCATCAGGGCTTCCAAGACTTCAATTTCTTCTTCAACTTCAATAGAATATGTATTATTTCAGAGAGTTTCAGTATTACAACTAATGATCAACCAACCTGTATCTCATCTTCTTCAGAAGTATTTATAGAAGAAATGAGGAGGTGGAGGAGCTTTAGGTTCAAAATGCAATAAATTCTACACTAAATGCAACTCCAAACCTCGAAAACCATGCAAGGCCTAAGGCAGGAGAGCATTGAATTATGATTCTATTTATTTACTCTGTTTCTGTATTTTTAAACTCAAAGGGAAAAATATTGACTTCGAGGCCTATTTCTTATCTTTGTAATAACTCTGCTGACAGTTTGAGAATTTGTTCTTTCTTTGGTAATAAATGTTCAACTGTCTTTAGATAAATATCTTCTGTTCTAGCAATAACTAGGCCTTATTTGATTGCTTTGAGGCTACAGGTGTCTTGTGGTAGATGCAGAGGATTAAATTAGCCTCTGATGTGGCAGTGGAGGCTTCTCGGATTGATATATATTATTGTTTTAACCTAAAACACCTTTAATTTACTTGATTCCTATGTTTTAGGCTTAATGAAGCCTAATTTCTGTCTTTTGGTCTTCAAATTGTCTTCAATTGTGGATCAGGTCTTTGATTAATTGAATTAATTCCTTAATCCTTCAAAAACTGTGTTAAAACCTTAAATTTCTTCACTTCTACTTTGATTTCATACTATCAAACTGATACTCTTCGGCTATGGTGTTTGTTGTGTTTCCATTGTTGTTGTAGGCACGCAGAGGTTGTATAAAGGCATCAATTCTCATGAGGCACTGATAAAACGTAATTTGGAACCCTGCGGAATGATTTCCTTCACACATAAAGGCCTGGGGGATCTTCATCCCCGACCTTCAATTTTCCTTTAAAACAATTGAAAAACCATAAAAACCTGCACAAACAAAGAAAAATTAAGAAAATCCTGTGGGGTAAGGTTTAAACTGCTTTGGAGGTTTTAGGTTAGATCGTGATCGTTGGATGAAAGCATCCAATGGCGAGGATTGCTCGCTGGGTCAAATAGGGAGGCAGTGGTTCAATTGTGGTGGAGATTTAAGTCCAGGCCGTTGATCTACAAAGATCAACGGTCGAGATTGATTGAGTTTATATAATGTGGAGGGGTAAATTTATAATGAAATGGGGGAAATTACAAAGAAAAGGGATAAAAAAACTTAGGCGGAAGGAAAATGCGGTTAAATGAAATTTAAGGTTTCGAGATAATTCTAGGCTGTTGGATGAGATCAGCCACATAGATCGATGGCGGAGGTAAATCAATGAAGTCCCTTGGAAGAAAGGCGAAGGGCGATAGTGTAATGGTTGGATTAAACTGGGACCGTTAGATCTCAAAGATCAATGGTGGAGATTAAACATGATGGAATGTAATATAAATGGGGTAAAATGGTTTCAGCCATAGAAACCACTATTTCGCGCGATAAAAAGGAGGGAAGGCGATATTGCCTGTTTGAACGCGATATGCATTAGCGATTGACATGTGGCCTTTTAGAACCACCCATGTCTCATAATTTTAAAACATTAACCTCTGGACTCAAAATTACGTGAAACCACGCGCTGGCCATCAGATCTAGGGCCTTAGATCGGACGGTTGTGAGGAGAGAACGATGGAGAATATATGCACGGGCGATAAAAGGTGGGGCAAGGTCAAGGTGGTTTTAATCTTGACCGTCGGATCAGGGAATGCACGGCTGAGATTGATTTATGAGGGCGGTAGGTCTCAAATGAGTTGGGCCTACTGGGTCAAATATGGACCATTGGATGAAACAGATCAATGGATTAGATTTAATCTTGGGGTAAATGAAATAAAATATGAGGCAAGGGTCGGGCGGAGAAAGGGAGACTGTGGACCTTTGATCTGCAGAGATCAGCGGTGGATCTTCACCAAACAACTTTATACAACGAGTTTTATGAAAATAACCAAGGGTGTCAAGTTTTAATCTAGACCGTCAGATCTATGAAATGGATGACCCAGATCGAATCGCGAGATCACCGATTTGCAGGGGAGAGAGGAAAGGCGCAATGGACTTTTGCGATGTGATTACATGAGGGCTGTTAGATATTAGAGAGATCTACAGTTGGGATTAATCTGTGGGTTTTAATATCGGAGGGCTGAGGCAGAGGGTGATCAATTTGGGCCATCAGTTCTTGTGGTTTTCAATTGTCTAGATTGAATCACAATGATAACAATTGGAGGAGGAGAGAGGAATGGCACAAAGATTTTTTCCGATGCGATTGGATTGGAGCCATTGATCTTAGAACCAGATCAACGACGAAGATTAAGTCATGGATACCAAAGGCGAGTATGTGGGCTTTGGAACAGAGAAATGTGGATCGTTGGATCTGAGTATGGTGGAACAAATTGACAGCTAGGATACCATCGGAGGGTTGCCAATCGGAGGAGAGCAATAAACTATTCAAATGCATCCAATGGAAAACTCCGATTCAAGATCCTGAAGATCGTTGATTGGTTTAGATCAACGGTTGGTATTCGCCCAACTAATGAACCATCAGACTTAATGAAAAAATCGGGAAATTGGATTTTTTATCAAATATAAAGGAGGAAAATGTTTGGCGAAGGTTTTTATTATTTTTTAGCACCCGATTGCGGGCTCTGGGTTACGTGAAGGGGAGCGGAGGAGTCGGGGGTTTTTAAAAAGAAAAGGGGCCAATTGCATCGGGATTTTTTCCTTTAAACAAAGAAATGTGCCCATCGCAAAACCTCTGATTGCAATTAGTGCTCGAGACTTTAACTCTTGGTCCTGGGCGCGGGTTATATGTTGGGGAAGTGGTTTGGGGGCTAGGGCCGAAAGGGCTTAAGGCCTTAGCACAAAAAGGTTGTTTTTTATGATTTTTCAAGTATTTCAAAGGATTTTGAAAGCTTTCGATAAAGTAAAAAAGGAGTTTTAAACCTTATCAAAGGGATTTTTATGAATGGAAGACAGGAAATTAGGAAAATGGAGAAATTTCATGAGGAAAAAGGGGATAAAAATGGAGGTTAATTATGAATGAAAGGAGGAGAAAAATGAAGGGAAAGTGGGTTTTTTAGCAATCTTTTCCTTCAGGAAAACAATAGAATTTTCAGGTTTAAAAGGGAAACAGCAATGAATATTAACCAAAGTATTAGTTATCTTCATAAAAACTTCAAAGATGATAGGTTCTCAATGGGTAATTATCTCTTGGAGTTTTGAAGAACAAAATTAGCCACCTCTTGGTATAACAAAATTTATAGGTGGCTAACAGTGGCTCTAGTTGGGGGAGATAGATGGTTCCTTTTAGGTGTCTAGAACCTCAGCTGCAGATCTCTGGCTTTCATTCAACCATTGCCTTAATACATTTGGAAGCAACCTTTTCTTTTGATGATCTTTGCAACAATTTAAAACAATGGAATTTTATCAAAACAATATGTCTACCTACCCATTCCTAATGATCCTAACATGTTTTCTCCTTTTCAGAGTGCATTTAGACTGGAAAACTCTCTTCAACAATATTTTATTCTTTTGAAAAGAAAAAAAATAATATAAGTCTACTCTTATTCCTTCATGAACTCAGATTAAGAAGTTGAGTTCATAAGCTTCTCTACCTAACTAATATCTGTTAGGATTAGACTATCTAACATATTTTTATTCTCTAAATTCCGAAACAAGAAATTTAAAGCATACAAGTCACGATTGAACAGTGTAACTTTTTGTTGATCTATGGCATAAAAACAAGCTGCACATAGATAATTATTTACAGAAAATTAAATCAAAATGGTGAAGGCTTAAGATCTAAAAGTATAAGAACATCCTTCTCTTTTCTTCAGCTATGTTTTTTGACCTTTGTTTGAGCTCTCTTACTTCCCTTTCTGGTTCAATTTTTGAGCATATCATAACCAGTTTATTTCTTTCTTTGGCTCAGGATTTCAATATATTAGAGCCATGCATCTTTTTTAAACTCATAGGTTCAGATTTTTAGCTTATTTGAACCTTTATTTTCTATCCTAATCTACCTCACTGATAATCCTATATTAAACTGTTTGGAAAATCTATTTCACTAACCTATCAGCAGTAAATTGAAAAACTAATTAGTCATGATTAAACTATATGACTAACTAGGAGTGTGTTTTTTAGGAGTGGCATTTGAGCTTGCACACTTTCATATTTTATTTCTCTTTTTTGGGTATGGGTCTGTACCTTTTTTATTTTACAATCTTCCCTCTTTTCTCCTTTCTATTGTTTTTGGATTTTTATTTTTCTAACTTTGAATGCAATTTTTAATAATAATATTTACAATGGAAAGTAAAAAAGATTTAAAACTCAAGACTCTTGGTAGAAGTAATGCTTTAAAATCCTGCCATTGACAGGACCTCCATATAGATCTTCTCCATTCAATTCTTTCAAGAAAAATGCATTGTGACCCCTCTCAGCATGAATAATATAGGGCTCTTTCCACAAGTTCTCAAACTTGCCATGTTTTCCCTTCTCTTCTCTTCTTGAATCCCATTTAAGATCAACATTTCCAACTTGGAAATTTTTTACCTTAGTCCTCTTATCAAATAGCTTCTTCATATTTTGTTGGACTACTTGTGTTCTTTCATAGACTTCTTCTTTGATCTGTTGTAAATGGATATTTGGTTGATTCTCCTCTGCATATCATTCTCTTCAATCTACACTTCTTGAAGGAGTTTCATGACTGGAACTCCTAATGAGGTGGGGAAGACTGCATCCATGCCATAGACCAGATGATAGGGGGACATATTTATTGACTTCTTTGTAGTTAATCTATCATCCCATAAGGGATGAACCAGCTTACTATGCCATGATTTCTGATTCTGCTTCAATATCTTTTTAATGATATTGATGAGGCTTTTTGTTGTAGGATTTAGCTAATCCATTTCCTTGGGGATAATAGGCAGTATAATGGCCCAAGGTAATGTGGTATTTGTAATAGAAATAAACCTTTTTCTTATATTTAAAGGTAGCATCATTATCTGTTATGATTTTTCTGGGACAACCAAATCTGGATAGGATATTTGTTTCAAGGAACTTGATAATGATAGAGTCATTAGAATTTCTAGAGGGTGTAGCTTCTATCCACTTGGTAAAGAAGTTAGTGATCATGAAGATCCACTTATGTTGGGTTGAGGAAGATGGGTGAATTTCCCCAATGAAGTATAAGCCCCATTGTTGAAAAGGTGCCTCAACTCTGATAGGATATAATGGTAAGGGAAGGAGTTTTCTTTTGCCATAAAAAAATTGACACTTGTGGCAAGACATGACTAAATTCTGAGTGTCTGGGAAAAGGGTAGGCCAATAGTGACCAGATATAAGAATTTTGTTTGTTTTGGCCTTCCAGTAGAGGTGTCCTCCACATTCTCCTTCATGCAACTCATGCATGATCTTTCCTGCATCATCTTCAAGTAAAAATTTAAGCAAAATTCCAACAGTATTTTTCCAATATAATACCCCATCTAAGATGCAATAACTCAAAGCTTTTTGTTTCAAAAATCTAGCTTTAGTTTTAGACAAAGAAGGAGGGACATTCAAATATAAAAGCACATAAATAATGTCAGCATACCAAGGAGAATTCAGAAATGTTTCTTCAATGAAAGGAGCAGTAGATTCTTCTATTTCTTCCAACACATCTACCATATTCATGTCTAGTGCTTGGAAGTTAGAATCAGCCATAATTTTTTCTAATCCTTGCCCTTTAACTAATTTGGTGGGCCTAATTTCTAAGTCATATTCATGAATAGTTGCAATCCATTTTTTCTTTTTAACATCAGGGTATTGACTTAGAATGTCCTTGACAACAGTATGTGGAACAAACAAAATTATGTGAGAGTGTAAAATATAGACTCTAAAGTATTTTAATGTTTTCACTAATGCTAAGATTTGCTTCTCCATGATGTTATATTTGAGAGGAGCATCTCTTAAGGCCCTACTAAAGAAGGATATTGGTTGTTCTTTCCCCAAGTCATTCTTTTGAAGTAAAACTGCAGCTATTGTATGCTCAGATGCAAAAGAAAAGATATAAAAGTCTTTGGTGAAATTTGGACTAATCAAGACTCGTGTTTGAGTAAGAGCTTGTTTGACCAGTTTGAATGATTGTTTAACTAGTAAAGTCCATTTTACACCTACATATTTCTTAAGCATGTTTGTAATGTTTTTTAATAGCTCAGCAAGGTTGGGGATAAACCTTCTCAAAAAATTACTCTTTCCAATGAAATATTGTAATTCTTTGAGGCTTCTTGGATGGTTGATCTATAATATGCCATCTATCCTTGTAGGGTCTATTTTGATTCCCTCTTCTGAAATTATATGGCCAAGAATTTTACCTTCTTGGAGACCAAAGAGTGTCTTCTTGGGATTCAATGACAAGCCAAATTTCCTACACCTCTCAAAAATGTTTCTCAAGTGAATCAAATGTCCTTCATGAGTTTTTGAGAAAACGGTTATGTCATCAAGGTAAATGATTATGAAATAGTCAATATCTTCAGAGAAGGCTATGTCCATGGCCCATTGGAAGGTGGCCCCTGCATTCATCAATCCGAAAGGCATTTTGACATACATAAAGGTGCCCCAAGGTGGGGTAAAAGCAGTTTTGATTTGACCACTTGGGAACACTAACACCTGGTTGTAACCCGAGAACCCATCTAAGAGTGATATCATTTTTTACCCAACTACCCTTTGAAATATATGGTCCATCTTGGGAAAGGGGTAGTTGTCTTTTAGGGAGGCTCTATTTAAATTTCTGAATTCAATGCAAAGCCTGATTTCTCCAGTCTTTTTCCTAATAGAAACTAAGTTTGATACCCACTCTGAATATCTAATTGTTACTATGATCCCAGCATCATGCATCTTTTAAATTTCTGCCTTAACTAAAGGTAATAAAACAGGGTTTATTCTCCTTAGTTTTTTTTTAAAAGGCTTTTTATTTTCCTTCAAAGGAATCTTGTGCTGAATGATACTAGCATCATAAGATTTCAGATCTTTGTATCACCAAGAAAAAACATCTTTAAACTCCTTGAAAATATCTATGTATTGCGATTTTATGCGAGCTAGGATAGTGCTGGACAGTTTAATGATCTTCGGTTCTGCTAGGCTGCCTATGTTGTGTTCTTCTACATCTGTTTCCACAGGCTTCATTCTTGGTTCTTTGGCTACATCATTAAAGTGGAACAGGTGTTCTAAAGGGGTGAGAGCTCTTCGAATTGTATCACCCTTGTATTGTAGAACTTACAAGTCTTTCTGGTCTGCGTTTTCAATTAATTCTACTTCAAAAGGATTCTCACAATGATTCATATCAGCAAAATGCATTATTCCAACTTCTGGGATTTGTTCGATATACAAACAATTTTCTTTATGGCTAGTTTCTGATATTGGTATGAAAAATCATTCTTTGATTTTAAGAAATCATCTATGTGTTTGTCAGAATCAAACACTTTCCAGTGATCTTCGTTATTAGGCACTGCAAGCTTGTGTTTTACCTTTACACTAACATGCTCATTTATCTCAGGTATTTGTCAGTTGCTGGTATTGAAATCATGTTCATTTGCTAGATGATTTGGTGCTCTTGGAATGAAAATAAGTTCATACTTTTCAAAGGTTTTCAATAAATCAAGGGCAACATTCTGATATTCTCTAAGCCTTGGATTTCTAGCTGAGTATTCTCCTTTGATTTGTCTTATAATAAGTTCAGAATCTCCTAAGATTGATAACTTTGGGGCTTCTAATTGTTTAAACAATTTTAAGCCTAGGAGAAGTGCTTCATACTCAACAATATTGTTGGTGCATGGGAAATCTAATTTATATGAAAAACTATGGTTTGTATTTTGAATCCATACCCCTACCCCTGCACTTTTTTTATTACAAGATCCATCAAAGTTTATTGTCCAAAGTATATTTACCTCATTTTCATTTTCTTGTTGCTATTGATTTCCAATGTTTTGTATCTGATTTGAGGGAATTTCTGATTTTTCTGGTAAACTGGTTGGGTCTATGTTTTCCTTTTCTTTTTGAGTGATTTTGATATTCATTGTACAAGATAAAAGAATCTAAAATTGATTGAATAGAGTATATTGGAGAGTTGTTTGGTTTATCTATGTTACTCACCATGTATTTCATGTGGGATTCCCTGTATAATCTTCTATTTTGGTTAAAAATAGGGATGGTGGCATAATACATGTCCATTTGAAGGCTTCCCCGAAGTTTGGCTCCCCATGATCTTGATAAAAGCATTCCATACTTAGGGGGAATGCCAGCTACAACCATGTCAATTACTAGACTCTTAGCAGGGATTTGAGATAAGTTAACACATAAATCTTTGATTAAACCCAAAAATTTGACCCTGCTTGAGTCAAAATAATACAAATATTTGTATGGTTTAGTAATTTCTAAGCCTAAGCTTTCCATTACTACCTTGGGCATTAGATTGTGTGAAGCTCCAGAATCTAACGTGGCGTTGTGTAAAATTTTCTCATGTATGTTCAAGCTAACATAGAAGGGAGGGACAACCCCTTCTTGGTATTTTCCTTCAACTTCTGGACCAAACAACAACTCAGGCTTGTCATCTGTCAAGTTTAAGGTGTCAGTATCACTTCCTAAGTTCAAAGATTTCAAAACTTTGTTTTTGTACACTTCTTGGGTTACTAGTTCAGCTAGAGGGATGGTAATTTTTATCTTTGCAATCTCTCCCTCAAGGCTGAAAGGAACAATTGATTTGGTCATATTTACATCTGTCTTTTCAATTGAATCCCTTTCAGCAATTTTGATTGGCTGAACCTTCTTTGGACTAGTAATTGGGATATTTTTATTAGGACCACTAGTTGAAGTGCTAGGGGTACTCTGTTCCACATTTGGCTGGCTATTTTTCTCTTTGTTTAAATTTGGTTTTTTAGCCAAAATGATGGGTTTGTATGTTGTCTTATTAGGCTGAATTTCTGTGTTTTTCTTGACAGCAGTGTTAGTGTTCTTATCTTTTGAATTTTTTACGTTCCCCTTGCTCCTAAGATCATATTGTTTGTGTACCTCCATGATTGGATTTTCAAACCTCAATCTATAATCATCAGAATATTCATAGGTGTTTTTATTTTTATCAGAGAAGAAACCTTATTCTTCTTCAATGAGGAAAACATCATCTCCACTATCTGATCCAATCAATTTTACCTGAGCTTCTCCCAACCTTTCCATCTCCCTATCTTCCTTATATTGATCCACATAGTTTTGTTGGAAGGGAGGTCTAACCTGTTGGTCACTCTCTTTTTTCTTATCTTGATTGTTTTTTCTTCTATAATTCTGATTTCTGTTTCTATTTTGGTTGTTTTCAGGTTCTCTTGGTGGCACTCTATCATTCAAGTTGATATTTTCAAGCATCCTCTCCATTACCTTCACTAGGTTATCAATTTTAGTGTCAGAAGTTGAGGTTGAGGGTGCAATGTCATCTTTATAAGTTACCCTCTTCTTTGATCACATCCTATTTCTCTTCTCAATTATGTTTGCTTCTACGCTCTCAGCTCCCTTTTGCATGTCTTCTAATGTTAAGTAATCTCTCTCCCTTAGCTAATAAGCCATTTCAGCATCAAAACCTTCAAGGTATCTTACTAAGGCCATGCCTTGGGAAGGTTACATGTGAGGTGGAAGAGCATTGTAAACACTTTTAAACCTAGTGGAGTAGTCACGAACACTCTCCCCTTGATTTCTTTTGAGACTACTATACCCTGCTATTATTTGGAGAGGGTTCTTTTTCATTTCCCATTTGTTGATGAATGTTTGATGCAAAGCAAGGATATCATTGATGATGTTAGGAGGTAAGTTTTTAAACCACTTCTTTACAACTCCTCCTAAACTTTGGGTAAATATCCTCATCTTAATGGTTTCCTCTTCTATCTCCATGTAATCAAATGCATCTTCTATCCTATCTACATGATGTTGAGATGTGGTAGCCTATTTTCTAGTGAAATGAGGAATTTTGGATTGGTATTCATTTGGTAAGGGAAGAAGAGGTTGCAGTAACACTAATGGGGCATACCATATTGCCATGGCTGGAAACAAAGGTGGATTTACAAGAGGTGGATTTAAAATAGTGAAAGTGGGCTGAAAAGGAGTGTTTTTCACAGTGGTAGTATGGATTGGAGTGGAAGAAACACTTGGGCCAGCAAACTGGTTTTGAGCAAATTTGTTATGGAAAAGGCTAAAGTAATGAAGAAGCTGGGAATCAGAAGGAGTGGAAGGTGAGGTTTCTCTACTAAAGCTCTGTTGCAAATCTGCGATGTCAAGATCAGTTTGGTTTAAATCACCTTGATATCTAGTTCTAAATATGTTCTTTGTATGATGTAAATCAAAGTGTGAATCCTCTAAGACAACAAGGTTTTCAGGGACAGATTTTGTTCTTAAGAGGCTCCTATTAGCAGCTGATTTTCCAGACTTAGAATTTTTCCACAGAATTCTCTGTGGATTGTCAAATATTAAAGGAGGATTTGGGTCTGGATGGGATCTAGTGTTGATCCTATGTGAAGCTGGACTGTTTTTCAAAAAGTGAGAGAGGTTAAAGTTTTAGGGACTGTTTTTTGGGAGTTTTTCCTCTCACAATGTCTTATATAGTATGGGAATGGGCTTCTAAACTTCTTTAAGTTTGGTTAACAAAGTCCTGAAGAGATCTGGAGACCTAGATGAGTAATATGCATACTAGGGCTAGTGGAGTCACCAGGTGGAAACTATTTAGCTTCTATGAAGGTAAAATATTGGATGGTTCCACCACCATGTTTATTATGAAGCCAAACTGAATTTTTTTTTGGGTTTTTCCGAGTTATAGTCCTATGGGTTATGAGAGTGTCCTAAAAATGACTTAACACTTAGCTAAGGTGTTAAAAAACATATAGGGTTCACTCTTATGGTTTGGTAACTGATTCCTTCAAGGTTTGATAAGGTCCTATGAGAATCCTAAGGGTTACTTAGTTTATTACTGATATCATGATTACCATTTTTGTTAGGTAGTGCTTGAAGAAGGCTACTTATGTTATACTAGACAGTGAGTGTTTTGTTTTAAAAATTTTACTTAGGGTCCCACCATGATCGCCATTATGTTGGTGTCCCGTGTTTTGATAGTTTGGCAAATCAAAAGACAAGGCAACATCAAAACCAATCTTTAGAGTTACAGGATCTATTCCTCCTGTTCTCAGAGAGGGATCTCTCAAATTTATTTGTTTGCAAAAGGTTTATCTTGTTTACTTTGAGTATTGGTTTTAGACTAGTTATTAAGAGCAAGTGTTTGTTTTTTTGTTTGGTTGAATTGATACAGCAGAATATGAAAGGTCTAGGAAGGGCAAGTAGAAAGAAGGAGTATCAATTTCATTGGGCAATGGAGTCAAAAAGAGGTTATCACAAACTTATCAAGGGATATGGGATATCAAAGGGAAAATCTAACTTGGCCACAGGATCCTTTAGTTTGTGAATGAGATGGACATTAATGGTTTTTAGAAAAGAGAAATTTTAATTCTCAACAAAGGGAATTTGAAAACATGACTTGAGCAATAAAGAGGTATTTGATAGACAGGGCTAACCATAAATTCTTCAAACCACACTTTAACCAAATAATGACTTCAAAATTTTTTTTTAAATGAAATCTAAGATTTGGGAGCACATCCTATTTCCTCAAAGATTTTATTTCAAATGACTTAGAAAAACATAAAATATTTACTGATAAATGCAGTCATAGAAGAGGGAACACCTAGTAAATCTATGATCACAACTATAAAATACCTTTAAGACAATTGTTCAAGTAAGGACAAAGGGCATGATCAGAACAAACCTCCTTGGCTCACTATAAATAAAGATACTTCAAAGGGAGACTTCAATAACAGCCTTTAAGTGGCAGCAGATAAGCAGGGAGAACCATAAATCATGCTGAAACCAACTATTCGAACTATTAGAGAAATAAAAAAGCATGAGGACTAAAGAGAAATATTAAAGACTCTAAAATACCTCAGCAGAAGAAAACATAAAGCACTGAAAGATAAACATGTCTAAGGTGCTTCCAGGAGTCGTTTCTTAGCCTAAAACTTTCATCCTACTGTAGTAAGAAATTATGGAACAAAATGAAAACAGGAGAAAACATTAAACGGTTAAGAATAATTCACCAATAGCCAAGCTCATGGATCCAATGATAGAGCCTTCTCAAGAACAAGCATGAAAAAACATCATCAGGGCTTCCCAGACTACAATTTCTTCTTCAACTTCAACAGACTATGTATTATTTCAGAGAGTTTCAGTATTACAACTAGTGATCAACCAACTTGTATCTCATCTTCTTCAGAAGTATTTATAGAAGAAATGAGGAGGTGGAGGAGCTTTAGGTTAAAAATTCAATAAATTATACACTAAATGTAACTCCAAACCTCGAAAACCATGCAAGGCCTAAGGCAGGAAATCATTGAATTATGATTCTGTTTATTTACTCTGTTTCTGTCTTTTTAAACTCAAAGGGAAAAATATTGACTTCGAGGCCTATTTCTTATCTTTGTAATAACTCCGCTGATAGTTTGATAATTTGTTCTTTATTTGGTAATAACTGTTCAGTTGTCTTTAGATAAATATCTTATGTTCTAGCAATAACTAGGCCTTCTTTGATTGCTTTGAGGCTACAGGTGTCTTTTGGTAGCTACATAGGATTCAATTAGCCTCTGATGTGGCAGTGGAGGCTTCTCGGATTGATAGATATTATTTTTTTAACCTAAAACACCTTTAATTTACTTGAGTTCTGTGTTTTAGGCTTAATTAAGCCTAATTTTTGTCTTCTGGTCTTCAAACTGTCTTCAATTGTGGATCAAGTCTTCGATTAATCGAATTAATGCCTTAATCCTTCAAAAACTGTGTTAAAAACTTAAAATTCTTCACTTCTGGTTTGATTTCATACTGTCAAACTGATACTCTTCGGTTGTGGTGTATGTTCTGTTTTCATTGCTGTTGCAGGCACACAGAGGTTGTATAAAGGCATCAGTGCTCATGAGGCACTGATAAAACGTAATTTGGAACCCTGCAGAATGATTTCCTTCACGCATAACGGCTTGGGAGATCGTCATCCCCGACCTTCAATTTTCCTTTAAAACAATTGAAAAACCATAAAAACCTGCACAAACAAAGAAAAATTAAGAAAATACTACGAGGTAAGGCTTAAAATTCTTTGGAGGTTTTAGGTTAGATCATGACCATTGGATGAAAGCATCCAACGACGAGGATTGCTCGCTGGGTCAGATAGGGAGGCGGTGGTTCAATGGTGGTGGAGATTTAAGTCCGGGCCATTGATCTGAAAAGATCAACGGTCGAGATTGATTGAGTTTATATAATCCGGAGGGGCAACTTTATAATGAAATGCGGGAAATTACAAAGAAAATGGACAAAAAACCTTAGGCGGAAGGAAAATGCAGTTAAACAAAATTCGAGGTTTTGGGATAATTTTGGGCCATCGGATGAGATCAGCCCCAAAGATCGACGACAGAGGTAAATCGATGAAGTCCCTTGGAATAATGGCAGAGGGCGATAGTGTAATGGTTGGATTAAACTGGGACCATTAGATCTCAATGATCAACGGTGGAGATTAAACGCGATGGAATGTAATATAAATGGGGTAAAATGTTTTCCACCATAGAAACCATTGGTTTCACGCGATAAAAATGAGGGATGGTGGTATTGCCTGTTTGAACACGATATGCATTAGCGATTTACACGTGGCCTTTTAAAACCACCCACATTGCGTAGTTTTAAAACATTAACCTCCGGACTCAAAATTTCGTGAAACCACACGCTGGCCGTTAGATCTAGGGCCTTAGATCGGATGGTCATGAGGAGAGCACGATGGAGAATAGATGCACGGGAAATAAAAGGTGGGGCAGGGTCAAGGCAGTTTTAATCTTGACCGTCGGATCAGGGAATGAACGACTCAAATTGATTTATGAGGGCGGTAGGTCCCAAATGAGTTGGGCCTACTGGGTGAAATATGGACCGTTGGATGAAATAGATCAATGGCTCAGATTTAATCTTGGGGTAAATGAAATAAAATATGAGGCAAGGTACGGGTGGAGAAAGGGCGATTGCGGACCATTGATCTGTAGAGATTGACAACGGATCTTCACTGAACGACTATACAACGGGTTTTATGAAAATAACCAAGGGTGTCAAGTTTTAATCTGGACGTCGGATCTATGAAATGGACGACCCAGATCCAATCATGAGATCGCCAATCGGCGGGGGAGAGAGGAAAGGCGTAATGGAATTTTGCGATGCAATTACACGAGGGCCGTTAGATCTTAAAGAGATCTACGGTTGGGATTAATCTGTGGGTTTTAATATCGGAGGGCTAAGGCAGAGGGCGATCAATTTGGGCTGTCAGTTCTTGTGGTTTTCAACGGTCTAGATTGAATCGCAATGATAACAATCAGAGGAGGAGAGAGGAATGGCACAAAGATTTTTTCCTGATGCAATTGGATTGGAGCCGTTGATCTTAGAACAATATCAACGACAGAGATTAAGTCATGGATGCCAAAGGCGGGTATGCGGGCTTTAGAATAGAGCAATTTGGATCATTGGATCTGACTATGGTGGAACAGATCGACGACTAGGAAACCATCGGAGGTTTTCCAATCAGAGGAGAGAAATAAACTATTCAAACGCATCCAATGAAAAACTCCGATGCGAGATTCTGAATATCGTTGATTGCTTTAAATCAACGGTTGGTATTTGCCCAACCAATGAACCATTGGACTTAATGAAAAAGTTTGGAAATTGGATATTTTATGAAATATAAAGGAGGAAAAGGTTCGAAAAAGGTTTTCATTATGTTTTAGCGCTCGATTGTGGGCTCTGGGTTACGTGAAGGAGAGCAGAGGAGTCGGGGGTTTTTAAAAAGAAAAGGGGCCAATCGCATCAGGATTTTTCCCTTTAAACAAAGAAATGTGCCCATTGCAAAACCTCTGATTGTGATTAGCGCTCAGGACTTTAACTCTTCATCCTAGGCATGGGTTATATGGTGGGGAAGTGGTTTTGGGGGCTAGGGCCGAAAGGAATTAATGCCTTAGCACAAAAAGGCTATTTTTTATGATTTTTCAAGTATTTTAAAGGATTTTGAAAGCTTCCAATAAAGTAAAAAAGGAGTTTTAAACTTTATCAAAGGGGTTTTTATGAATGGAACACAGGAAATGAGGAATATGGAGTAATTTCATGCGGAAAAAGGGGATAAAATTTGACGTTAATTATGAATGAAAGGAGGAGAAAAATGAAGGGAAAGTGGGTTTTTCAGCAGTCTTTTCCTTAAGGCAAACAACAGAATTTTCAGGTTTAAAAGGGAAACAACAGTGAATATTAAACAAAGTATTAGTTATCTTCATAAAAACTTCAAGGATGATAGGTTCTTAACGGAGAATTATCTCTTGGAGTTTTGAAGAAAAAAATTAGCCACCTATTGGTATAACAAAATTTATAGGTGGCTAACAAAGGGTAAGGTTAGGGTTAGGTTATAGTTAAGGTCAAGGTTATGGTAAAGGTTAGGTTATGGTTAAGGTTAATGTTAAGGATAGGTTAAGGTTAAGGTTAAAGTTAGGGTTAGGTTATAGTTAACGTTAAGGTTAAGGTTAAGGTTAAGGTTAGGTTAAGGTTAAGGTTAAGGTTAAGGTTAAGGTTAGGTTGAGGGTTTGGTCAAGGTCAAGGTTAAGGTTAGGTCAAGGTAAAGGTTAAGGTTAGGTCAATGGTAAGGTTAAGGTTGTGGGTAAATTTAAGGTTACGATTAGGGTAACCTTAACCTTAACCTTAACTTTACCCTTACCCTAACCTTACCCTTAACCTTAATCTTAACCTAACCTTAACCTTTACCTTAGCCTAACCTTAACCTTAACCTTAACCTAGGGTTAAGGTTAAGGTTAAGGTTACAGGTTTAGTTAGGTTAAGGTTAAGGTTAAGGGTAAAGTCAAGGTTAAGGTTAGGTTAAGGGTAAGGTTAGGGTTAAGGTTCAGGTTAAGGTTAATATTAAGGTTTTGGTTAAGGTTAAGGGTAAGGTTAAGGTTAAGGTTAGGTTAAGGGTAAAGTTAAGGTTAAGGTTAAGGTTAAGGGATTGGTCAAGGTTAGGGCTAGGTTATAGCTATGGTCAAGGTTAAGGATATGGTTAAAGTTAGGTTAGGGTAAGGTTAAGGTTAAGGTTAAAGTTAGGTTAAGGTAACTTTAAGGTTAAGGGTAAGGTTAAGGTTAAGATTATAGTTAAGGATAAGGGTAAGCTTAAGGTTAAGGTTAGGTTAAGGGTAAGGGTAAGGGTAAGGTTAAGGTTAGGTTAAGGTCAAGGTTAAGGTTAGGGTTAAGGTTAAGTTTAGGTTAAGGTTAAGGTTAGGGTTCAGGTTAATGTTAACGGTTTGGTCAAGGTTAGGGTTAGGTTAAGGTTAAATTTAAGGTTAATGTTAGGTTAAGGGTAAAGTCAAGGTTAAGGTTATGGTTATGGAAAGGTTAAGGTTAAGGTTAAGGGGTTAAGGTTAGGTTAAGTTAAATTCAAGGTTAAGGTTAGGTTAAGGTTTTGGTTATGGGTTTGGTCAAGGTTAGGGTTAGGTTATAGTTAAGGTCAAGGTAAGGTTAAGGTTAAGGTTAAGGTTACGGGTTTAGTCAGGTTAAGGTTAAGGTAATGTTACAGGTTTAGTTAGGTTAAGGTTAAGGTTAAGGTTAAGGTTACGGGTTTAGTCAGGTTAAGGTTAAGGTAATGTTACAGGTTTAGTTAGGTTAAGGTTAAGGTTAAGGTTAAGTTAAGTAAATGTTCAGAAAAGGTTAAGGGTAAGGTTAAGGGTAAGGTTAAGGTTAATGTTAAGGTTAGGGTAAAGGTTTAGGTTAAGGTTAAGGTTAAGGTTAAGGTTATGGTTAGGGTAAGGTTAGGGTTAGGTTATAGTTAAGGTTAAGGTTAAGGTTAAGGAAGGATATAATGAAGGTTAAGGTTAAGGTTAAGGGTGAAGGTTAAGGTTAAGGTTAGGTTAAGGGTAAAGTCAAGGTGAAGGAAAAGTTAAGGTTAACGTTAGGTTAAGGTCAAGGCTAAGGGTAAGGTTAAGGTTCAGATTAAGGTTAAGGTTAAGGTTACAGTTAAGAATTTGGTCAAGGTTAGGGTTATGTTATAGTTAAGGTTAAGGTTACAAGTTTAGTCAGGTTAAGGTTAGGGTTAAGGGTTTGGTCAAGGTTAAGGTTAAGGGTTTGCTCAAGGTTAAGGTTAAGGTCAAGGTTAAGGTTAAGGTAAGGGTAAGGGTAAGGATAAGGTTAAGTTTAAGGTTATGTTAAGGGTTTGGTTAGGGTAAGGTTAAGGTTAAGGTTAGGGGAAGGTTAAGGTTAAGTTAGGTTAAGGTAAGGTTAAGGTAACGGTTAGGATATGGTTAAAGTTAGGTTAATTTAAGGTTAAGGTTAGGTTAAGGGTAAAGTTAAGATTAAGGTCAGGGTCAAGGTTAAGGTTAGGTTAAGGTTAAGGTTACGGTTAAGGTTAAGGTTAGGTTATAGTTAGGTTATGTTAAGGTCAAGGTTATGGTTAAGGTTAGGGTAAGGTTAAAGATTAAGGTTAAGGTTACGGGTTTAGTCAGGTTAAGGTTAAGGTTAAGGTTAGGTAAATTTTAAGGTTATGGGAAGGTTAAGGTTAAAGTTAGGTTAAGGTTAAGGGTAAAGTCAAGGTTAAGGTTACGTTAAGGGTAAATTCAAGGTTAAGGTTAAGGTTAAGGTTAGGTTAAGGTTAAGGTTAAGGTTAGGTTAAGGTTAAGGTTGAGGTTACGGGTTTAGTCAGGTTAAGGTTAAGGTTAAGGTTAAAGGTTAAGGTTACGGGTCTTAACCTTAACTTTACCCTTATCCTAACCTTAACCTTAAATTTAACCTAACTAAACCCATAACCTTAACCTTAACCTAACCTTAACCTTTACCTTAACTATAACCTAGCCCTAACCTTGACCAAACCTTAACTTTAACCTTAACTTAAGCTTAAGCTTAACTTTAACCTTCCCATAACCTTAACCTTGAACTTAACTATAAACTAACCCTAACATTGAACAAACCATTAACATTAATCTTAACCTTAACCTTAACCATAACCTTAACCTTAACCATACTGAGCCCTTAACCTTGACCTAACCCTTAACTTTACCCTAATATTAACCTTAACCTTAACCTAACCTTAACCTTAACCTTGAAATTACCCATAACCTTAACCTTAACTTTAACCTTAACCTAACGCTAACCTTAACCTTAACCTTGACCAAACCTTATCTTAACTATAACCTTAACCTTACCCTTTATTGGGGTCCTGTGATTTGGCTGATTGGCAGACCAAATGACAATGAGACATTCAAATCAAGCTTTAGAGCTCTAGGACCTAGCCTTCCTAGTCTCAGAGTGCGGGATGTTGGATCGGAAATGATCAATGGCCAGGATCTTTTTTTCGAAGGAGATGGTGGATGGAGGAGGAGGAAAAGGTGGAGCCCTGATAGCCGTCATATCTTCAAGATCAACGGTGGAGAGTTGATCAGGGGAAAAGATCGGGACCAAGGACTAACAAAGGAAAAAGGGGTTTAGTAAAGGAATGGGAAAATAGGTCTTGTGGAGGAAGAAGTGACCATGAGTGGAAATGAAGAAGGGCCAAGGGCTTTAGCGCTCGGTCACGGGCCTGGGTCACATGGAGGAAAAGGAGCTAAGGTCTTAATCCAAATATTTATTAAGGCCTTATGATAAAACATCATTTTTAAAGCCAACATGAAGGTTTTTACAGCCTTTTAAGGGTTTCGGTAGAGTTAAAAAGGCAAAATTAGACCAAGTAATAGAAAAAAAAATGGTCTAAATGGGTTTTGATAGCCTTTCAATTGAAATGAAAGGTAAATAAAGGGATTATTTAGAAGAAATGAAGGATAAGCAAAGGGGAAAAATTAGTGATATGAAGGGAATTGTGAAGATGAAATGGACAAATGAAATGATGGATATGAGGCCATGAAGAACAATTTTCTCATTGGAAAAAGTAGGATTTTGAGGTGAAGACATTAGTGAGATGGGTTCTTTGGATAATGAACATGGAAGGACTTTAAAAACTTATATATTTACTTGAAATTTGTTTCTTGAAGGCTGCAAACTGATTGTAGCCATCATTAGGTATAACAGAAATTATAGATGGCTAACAGTGGCTCCACTTGGGGAGGACAGCTTTCTCTTTAGGTGTCCAGAACCTCATTTCATCAATCTCTGGCTTTCAGTAGACCAATGTCTTAATCCATTGGGTAGAAATTCTTTGTTTTCTTGCTATTTTTCTTTGGATTTGAGAACATTTCAGCGATCTACAACACATGAAATTCTTCCAAGCAGCATCACTACCTACCCAATCCTACCCGTCCTAGAATTTTTTATTCTTCTTAATGCACTTGTACTTGCAAACCTTTTGACATCAAAATTTTATTCTTTTATTGAAAGCAGGAAAATAATCTAAATCTACCCTTATAACTTCCATGAGTCCAAATTAAACAGTTGAACTCAAAAGCTTCTCTACCTAATCTACTATCTGTCAAGATTAAGCTGTTTGACAGATATGCATTCTCTACATTCTAAAATAGAAATACACAAACCAAGATTAAAAAGTTTGATTTTATGTAGTGTCTATGGCATAAGAAACTAGTTGCACATAGACTTTTATTTGCAAAAAATTAAAAAAAAAATGTGAAGGCTTAAGATCTGAAAATAAAAGACATCCTTCTTTCTTCTTGGCTCAAGTTTTGATCTATTTAGAGCCATTTTTTCTTTATTTTCTTTGGTTCAAACTTTGAGCATGTTTGAACCATTATTTCTTCTATCCTAATATATTCTACTGATAATCTAAGATTAAAAAGTTTGGCAAATCTTCTTCACTAACTTATCAGCAGTAAATTGAAATCTATCTAGTCATGATTAGGCTGTATGACTAAATAGCAGTGTTTTCTTTTAGTAGTTGCATTTAAGCTTGCACACTTTCAGATTCTTCTTTTCTTTTTTAGTATGGGGTTGTACCTTTCTTATTTTAATCTTCCCTCTTTTTATTTTTCTATTTTTCATTATTGTTCAAAGAAAAAGCAAAAACTAACTAAATCCTCACAATCTGAGCTTATTTGATTTCCTATCTAACCTAATCTAACCTGGAAAATTTACATATTTAGTTGATGAATTCCCTTTTCCAATATAGAAAATCAATTAAATGGTTCCATGATTGGTCTTTGCTCATATCCTTGAGCATGTTGGACAAACAGGGCCACTCCCATTTCCTTTGTTCTTTAGCAGCAGTGCTAAAAAATATTCTTACTTTTGGTAATACACTGCTCCTAACAACCTTTATCCCTTATTCAAATGTCTTAAGGAAATGAGCATAGGGATATTGAAATAATGCCCGGTTATGAATATTTGGAAGATAGGTTTCGACCAGGCTTACTTTTTTCTCCACTAGATCAAGCTTAAGATTCTTTTGAGAAAGAACTTCTTCCTCATATTCATTATCATCTGAACTGGAGGACTCATCATATATTGCAGTGTTGTTCTCTTCTAGTCCTGGTATGCTCTGATTCATTGGAATGTAATCTGTGAAGAGATCATCATATTTTTTAGCAAGGGTATCTTTTATTACCTCAACCCTTTCAGGATAAGGCTCCTTATCTTCAGCTTGCTCAAGAAATTATTCTTCCTTCTCAACCTCATCATCGCAACTGATAGATTGCTAAATCCCAATTATGTGAAAGCTATTTCTGATGTATTGGATTGGTTGATTGCTAATTTTAAGCTAATGATAGTGAATTTCATGACACCAATCAACTTCTGGTTGCCCTGCATGATTAGTTTCTTCTTGAAGCTCATCATCATCATCAGACTGATCAAAAATTGGAAAATCATTAGTATAAACAATCTCACCAATCAAGCATATTTGGTTATCAATTTGTTTTTCTTTAAGCTGATCTACAAGTTTATTTCCTAATTCAAGACAACAAGGTTTAGTAGGTAGATGAGCAAAAGTGTTTTGTTCAAATGAAGTTTTGAGGGTTGGTTGTTTATTTAATTTTTGATCAATTTCTTCTTTTGTCAAAAGAGAAGGATTTTTTATTTGGCTTTGGGCAGAAGTACATCAGTCCTCTTTCTCTTGTGTTGACTGGTTTTTAGGCTGGATGTCTTCTTGATCCTTTATTAGGGGATATTTACTTGGAAAATTTTGAGGATTCTCTTCTATTCCCTGATCTTTTCCACTCTCAAACAACTCTTCTTGATCTTTGTGATGGTCAGTTTGAGGTTCATGAATTGTTTCTGTTACATTGTCAGGATGCCACTCTCCTTTTAAAATCTGAAATGAGTTATAATATAGAGGGAGAGTCCCTATATGTGTTGATTTTTCTTCTATTTCAGGTTCTGTGTTTCCTAGGAGGCTTATTGTTTCCTCAAAGCACTGCTCACTTTTTGCATTTGCATTTTGGTCATAAAGTTCTATTAACAATGCAATACAAGATAAAGGTAGGCTGTCAGGACTTTCTTGGAAAAATTATTCATTGTTTTTCTCTGTAATCTTGCTCATCATACATATTATGTTTATTGTTTGTGTCTTGTAGTGGTTGAGTTTGTTTTTTATCAGGAGAAAGCATGGGTTGCTTTCGATAATCAACATCTGTATCAGCCTCATGCCTTTCCAATTTCTTATCAAGTATGTACACTATTTTTCCAATTAGGTCTAATAATGTGTTTAGTTTAGCCTCTTTGTCTATACATGATTCCATGTTTGTTAATTATAAAGAGGTAACTGCATCTTTTCAACCAATTCAGAGTCTTCTTCTAGTGGAACCATTAGGTATTTTGGGATTGTGGAGTCGCCAGGTGGAATATTTTGGACTTTTTTTTCCACCTACAGCATGATTTGGGTTGCTCAATGCATTCCCAGGGGAGTTTACAAGGACTAGTAAAGTAATAGGCCTACTGGAGGCCAATGGAGTCGTTAGGTGGAAATTTTTTAGCTTTTCTGAAGGTAAAATTTTTTATGGTCCACCACCAGTTTATTATAAAAACCAATCTGAAATGTTTTTGGGGATTTTTGAGTTTCTATGGTTATTGAAGGACTTAGTGAGTCTACAAGAGTTTGGTAGGCTATTATGTACTCAGAAGTCCCACCGTGATCGCCAAAATGTTGGGGTCCTATGATTTGGCTGATTGGAAAACCAAATGACAAGGCAACATTCAAACCAAGCTTTAGAGCTCTAAGAGCTAGCCTTCCTAGTCTCAGAGAGGGATCTCTCAATTTTTAGCAAAGGTGTGTGATTTTTTTCTTTTAAGGGTTGATTTTAGGCTAGTTATTAAGTGCAAGTTTTTTTGTTTCGGTTTCGTTGGTTGGAAATGAATGATTAGGAAGCATAGATAGAAAGGGGAAAAATCATAGCCATTGGGAAAAGGAGTCAAGAAGAATTTATAAAAAGCTCAATCAATGGATATGGGATATCAAAGGGAAAATCTAACTTGGCCAGTGGATCTTGGGTTTGGTGGATGAAATGAAATGGACATTAAGGATTTAGAAGGAGAAGTAGAACTAAGGGCAATTAATAATCCCTAATTATATGTACTTCTCAACAAAGGGACTTAAAACATTATCTGAACATGAAGAGGCATTCAATATACAGGGATAACCATAAATTATACAAAACACACTTCAGAAAATAACAATTTCAAGAGTAACTTTTCAAATGAAATCTAGGAGTCGAGGAACGCTCTATTTCATCCAAATATTTCACCTTCAAGGAATTTAGAAAACATAAAAGATTCACAAATAACTGTATCATTGAAGAGGGAATGCCTAAACATCTCTGCTTACAATTATAAAGACCTTCAAAACAATTATCTCAGCAAGAACAAAGGGTATGATCAAAACAGACCTTTTTGGTAGACTATAAACAATGGTGCTTTAAAGGGAGACTTCAAAAACAGTTTTCAAGTGGCAGAAAATAAGCAGGGAAAACCATAAATCATTCTTGAGACCAATTGTTTGAAATATTTCTAAAATAAACAAGCATAAGGGTTCAAGAAAGCAATTAAGAATTCTCTAGAATGCCTCAATAGAGGAAAACATAAAACAGTGAAGAGTAAATAGATCTAAGGTGCTTCTAGGAGACATTTCTTAGCCTAAACGTTTTACTCTACTGTAGTAAGAAATGATGAAACAAAATGGAAAATAGGAAAAAACATTAACAGATTAGAATACATCACCAACAACCATGCTCAGGGATCCAATGATAGAGCCTTCTCATTAAAAAAACATGTCAAAACATCATAAATCTTCCAATACTTCAATTTCTTCTCAATCTTCAGCCAGACTATGTACAACTTCAAAGAGTTCGAGAGCCAGCAACCAACCCTTACAATGAGAGTTAGAATAGGATTTATAGGTGAATGGGGAGGAGAGGTGACAGAGATGGTCTTAATCGTTAATTAAAACATAGGAGAAAAGCATTCGAATTCCCATTCTATGTCATAAATATTACATTAATTTCTTGCCCACTCTAGTAGTTCTTGTAGACTTTGAGGCCTAATTGTCAGGCTGGTAACAACTCCAAAGTATGTCTTTGTGGAGAATTCTTCTGGCTGCTACAGTTCTGTCTTTTCTTCTGGAACAAGTAAAGTGGACAGTATGGGTTTTGAGACCACCCATACCTTTACAATAACTTTTTTGACAGTTTAAAATATATTCTTTTGTGTAATAACTTATTGTTTGTCTTTGTAGGCAGAAAGTAGGTCAAAGGTGTCAGTTAGATATTCTAAATGAATAACTGCTATTTGTTGATGCATTTGAGGCTTCTTTGGCATAATATTTCCTCTAAATGCGTCATTAAAAATGGCTTTAGGCCTGATTTTACTTTCGCCTTCATAATATTTTATGTTTTCTTTATCTCCTTTGATGATTGCTTCGAACCTTTATTTTCTTATATATAGTCTCTGCGCTCCTTTAATTTTCACTATTTGCTATATTTCTTGATGTAAAGGTGCCCTTGGTTGCTACGCTGGAGGGTTTGAATGAATATTCAATTCTCATGACACGTTGCCTTAAATGTGGAATAAACCCTTTCTTATCCCTTTTTTGCATTGATTTGAGCCGCAGAAGGTCGTCACCTTTGACCCCATCCCTTTTATGGACTCTAGGAAGGCTCAGATATCTTAGAACCGCCATTGAACCTTCACAGTAAAAAAATATTAAATAAAACCTGCAACTTAGGATAAAACTACTTTCAGAGGGTTTCGGCAGAGGTAAAGGAGCTGTGCAGAGGCGAAAATGCATGCGAGAGGAGGTTCCATGGACGAAACCTGTGAAAATGGGATTAAAATGTGATGAATGGTGCATAATTAAGAACGATAGTTTTGGAGAATACCAGAGGTGGTATTTGCACGGAGGGAGAGTGGTAATAGGTTTTCTGCAAATCTAACATGATATGTGTCAATGCTCGAGACGTGGCTTCAAGAAACCACCCATTTCACGCTCGAGTTGCATGTTGTGGGAGGAGGGGTGAAATGAACGCGAAAAGGGATCAAGGATGTTAGATCTGGGAGCTACAGATCTATGGTTGAGAATGAACGTAGAGGGATAATAGTAGCATGGCGGGATGAGATGGTGGGGTCGGGCTGATGTAAGACTATTTTTGTTGTGTAGCGGAAGGGGTTAATTGGCGGGGTTAATTGATCGGGTTAAGTGCGGGCCGTTGGATCGAAAATGATCAATGGCTAGAATCTTTTTTCAAGAGTTGATGGTGGATGGAGGAGGAGGAAAAGGTGGAGCCCCGATGGCCATCAGATCTTCAATATCGATGGTGGAAATTTGATCGAGGGAAAAATTTTGGATAGAGGATTAACAAAGGAAAAATGGGTTTAGTAAAGGGATGGGAAAATAGGTCTTGTGGAGGAATAAGTGACCGGGAGCGGAAATGAAGAAGCACCAAGGGCTTTAGCACTCGGTCACAGGCCTGGGTCACATGGAGGAAAAGGAGCTAAGGGCTTAATCTAAACAATGCTTAAGGCCTATATGATAAAAGAGCATTTTTAAAAGCCAACATGAAGGTTTTTATAGCCTTTTAAGGGTTTTGGTAGAGTTAAAAAGGCCAAGTTAGACCAAGTAAGAGAAAAATAAATGGTCTAAATGGGTTTTGATAGAATTTTAATGGAAATGAAAGGTAAATAAAGGGATTCTTTAGAAGAAATGAAGGATAAGTAAAGGGGAAAAATGAGTGATATGAAGGGAATTCTGAAGATGAAATGGAGGAATGAAATGATGGATATGATGCCATGAAAAATATTTTTCTCATTGGAAAAAGTAGGATTTTGAGTGAAGACATTAGTGAGATGGGTTCTTTGGATAATGAAAATGGAAGGACTTCAAAAAATCATATATTTACTTGAAATTTGTTTCTTGAAGGCTGAAAACTGATTCTAGCCATCATTAGGTATAACATAAATTATAGATGGCTAACAGTGGCTCCACTTGGGTTGGATAACTTGCTCTTTAGGTGTCCAGAACCTCAGTTCATCAATCTCTGGCTTTCAGCAGACCAGTGTCTTAATCCATTGGGAAAAACGTCTTTGTTTTCTTGCTGGTTTTCTTTGGATTTGAGAACATTTTAGCAATCTGCAGCATATGACATTCTTCCAAGCAGCATCACTACCTACCCAATCCTACATGTCCTAGCACTTTTTCTTCTTTTGAATGCGCTTGGACTTGCAAACCTTTTGACATCAAAATTTTATTCTTTTATTGAAAGCAGGAAACTAATCTAAATCTACCCTTATAACTTCCATGAGTCTAGATTAAACAGTTGAACTCAAAAACTCCTCTACCTAATCTACTATTTGTTAAGGTTAAGCTATTTGACAAATCTACATTCTCTATATTCTAAAACAGAAATTTAAACACATACAAACCAATATTAAATAGTCTGATTTGTTGTAGTGTCTATGGCATAAGAAACCAACTACACATAGACTTTTATTTGCAGAAAATTAAAACAAAATTGGGAAGGCTTAAGATCTAAAAATAAAAGACATCCTTCTTTCTTCTTGGCTCAAGTTTTTATCTATTTAGAGCCATCTTTTTCTTTCTTTTCCTTGGTTCATATTTTGAGCATGTTTGAACCATTATTTATTCTATCCTAATCTATTCTACCGATAAGCCAAGATTAAATAGTTTGGAAAATCTTCTTCACTAACCTATCAACAGTAAATTGAAATCTATCTAGTCATGATTATGCTGTATGACTAAATAGCAGTGTTTTCTTTTAGTAGTGGAATTTAAGCTTGCACACTTTTAGATTCTTCTTTTATTTTTTAGTATGGGGTTGTACCTTTATTATTTTAATCTTCCCTCTTTTATTTTTCTATTTTTCATTCTTTTTCAAAGCAAAAACAAAAACTAACTAAATGCTCATAGGCTAAGCTTATTTAATTTCTTATCTAACCTAATATAACCTGGAAAATTTACATATTTAGCTGATGAAATCCATTTTCCAATATAGCCAATCAAGTAAATGGTTCCATGATTGGTCTTTGCTCATATCCTTGAGCACGCTGGACAAACAGGGCCACTCCCATTTCCCTTGTTCTTTAGCAGCAGTGCTAAAAAATCTTCTTGCTTTTGGTAATACACTGCTCCTAACAACCTTTATCCCTTCTTCAAATGTCTTCAAGAAATGAGCATAGGGATCTTGAAATAATGCCTGGTTATGAATATTTGGAAGATAGGTTTCGACTAGGCTTACTTTTTTCTCCACTGGATCAAGCTTAAGATTCTTTTGAGAAAGAACTTCTTCCTCATCTTCATTATCATATGAACTGGAGGAATCATAATATATTTCAATGTTGTCCTCTTGTTGTCCCGGTATGCTCTGATTTAGTGGAATATACTCTGTGAAGAGATCATCATATTTTTGAGAAAGGGTATCTTTTATTACCTCAACCCTTTCAGGAGAAGGCTCCTTGCCTTCAAGTTCCTCAAGAAATTCTTCTTTCTTCTCAACCTCATCATCACAACTGATATATTTTTGACTGCCAATTATGTGAAAGCTATTTCCGATGGATTGGATTGGTTGATTGCTGCTTTCAAGCTGATTATAGTGAAGTTCATGACACCAATCTACTGCTAGGTGCCCTGCATGATTAGTTTCTGATTGAAGATCATTATCTAAGGGCTTAAGCCAAAAAGGATCTAAGGGTTTAAGCCGAACAACGCTTAAGGCCTATATGATAAAGGAGTGTTTTTAAATCCAACATGAAGGTTTTTACAACCTTTTAAGGGCTCTAGTAGAGTTAAAAAGGCCAAATTAGACCAAGTAAGAGAAAAATAAATGGTCTAAATGGGTTTTGATAGCCTTTTAATGGAAATGAAAGGTAAATAAAGGGATTCTTTAGAAGAAATGAAGGATAAGGAAAGGGGGAAAATGAGTGATATGAAGGGAATTGTGAAGATTGATGCAGGCCAAGCCTGCAATAACCAGGATCTTCATAAATAACACATATCAAATATGCTGCTCAGCTTTTGCCCAAATCAAAAACACCAATCCCTGGCATTTTCAAAACCATTTCATAAGCATAAAATTGTCAAACAACTCACTATTCAAATGTTTCATAAAACCCATACCAATGTCTTAATTCCCTCGTTCATTTAACCACCATACATATAAGCTTGCAATTAGAATGCCTCTTCAATAATTCCCCAAGTAAGCCTCCCATAAATCAAACCCATACTTCAAATGTTAAAACGCAATAATGCTCATTCTTCACTTCCATTTCAATAACTCATTCTCATATGCAGATTCTTTATCTTCTATGTATAACAGCATGCAATTTTCCACTTTCCCAAATCAAAAGTTCAGAATGCGCCCATGTTTTAAAAGCGCAACCTGGTAAATTCACACTACTACACATCTATTATGCATTCTGATGAGTTTTGGATAGAACTTCACACTACTACCATTATTTAAAACAATAATTGACACAGCATTAATCTTGAACCAAGCATTTGGATTCCTCATTCGGACTTCTCATCTTACTTCCTCCACGCATTAGCGCCAACGCTATATACATTTAATTATATACTTGACCACAGGTTTATATTACAATTGAATCACCGAATGACCCTTCTGCACCTGAAACTTTGTTGTTAAACCAATCAACATTCTATGATTAAATAAAACACAGCAATTCAATGTATCTTACCCATTCATTGGCTGACACTTATCCACTAACAATTCCGACAAACTTCAATAGCACAGAGTTTGAAGAGATCTCTGCGTCCTCAATTCAACTCAGTTTCTGAAACTCGCCTTCCAGTTTACTATAATTGATCTTCATATAACTTGATTCTGCATCCTTTGAACAACTCCGCCCTCTCTGCATTCTCCTTTCAAAAAGACTCATTAATTCTTAATGAAACAAGCTCTTCGATTTCTAATGAAACACTCGCACATGTAATTCATCAAGGAAAGCGTTATGACATTCTGCTCGGTCTCCTGACTCCATAAACCTGTGAGTAAATTCCGCCCAATTTTCATCAATTAAACAATACAGAGTATGGGGATTTAAAAAATTGGATTACATCAAAGTTTCTGCTGCAACATTTGCCACCGATTCAATTTTACATCTGCATCTTTAACACAGTACCTCACGATTTAAATTTCCATTCCCTCTACCTCTTTACGCACATTAAAATCGTTTAAATGAGAATTGAATGCAATTTGGCTGTACCAATTGTCTTCTGGTAATGTCATTCAACCGCCCCAAGAACTGATAATGCTGGGGTTTAATCTTTGTATAATCTCTATGTATTATAACTCAGTTTTTAAAAGAAATCGATGTTAATTTACCAATCGAACCTGCATCAATTTTCTCTCAGCGATTTTTTAATACGCATCATCACTCCTGCGTGCAAGGTGTGCGCCCTTCACCTCGATCTCAACCTGTTCCAAAACTTAACCAATTCAATTGTGAATTATGTCATTCCACACAACATCTTTCGTTCCATTAATTGGCTAAAAATCCCATCAATAAAAAATCAAGCATTCGATGATCGATTCACAAATTAATGAATAAATGCCCAATAAATACAATTCACCCAGAAATTTTAAAACGAATTCTTCATCAATAAAATCAAACGCAATCAATTACAGAACCCATTCTTGGCTAGATTTTCAACGTTCATGGCCCTTACAATTGCTGAAGGCTTACAGCCTTGATGTTCAAGCCTGCTCACAATCTCACACTCTCTCACCATCTCAATGTCTTTTTCTCTCAAAACCCCTTCCTATTTATACAATTTTAAAAGTAATCTAATTTAATGCTTTATCCCTTCAATTCCTCAACAAACCCCTAAATCTCTCAACATACCTAAAATATAGATTCTTATCCCTAAGACTTAGAAACTAATTCCAACTTAGGCTCCATCATTAATTCTAAATAATCTAGAAACTAATTTCTCTCATACCCTGTTATTAATAAAAGGATATTTAAAAAATCCTCACCTTCTCCTATTTTATTCAAATTAATTAATAAAATATTAAAAATTGTCACACCCCCTTTTCTAACATATTTACAAGTAAAAATACCCTTGATGCTCCTGCATCAAAGATGAAATGGAGGAATGAAATGATGGAGATGAGGCCATGAAAAACATTTTTCTCATTAGAAAAAGCAGGATTTTGAGGGGAAGATATTAGTGAGATGGGTTCTTTTGATAATGAACATGGAAGACTTCAAGAACTCACAGATTTACATGAAATTTGTTTCTTGAAGGTTTAAAACTGATTCTAGCCATCATTAGGTATAACAGAAATTATAGATGGCTAACACCCTTAGCCTTAACCTTAACCTGACTAAACCCGTAACCTTAACCTTAACCTAATATTAACATTAACCTAACCTTAACCTTGATTTTACCTTAAGCTAACCTTAACCCCTTAACCTTAACCTTACCTTCCCATAACCATAACCTTAACCTTAACCTAACCGTAACGTTAACCTTAACATTACCCTTAACCTTAACCTTAACCTTGACCTTAACCTAACCTTAACCCTAACCTTAACCTTCACCTAACGTAACCTATAACCTTAACAGCAACCTTAACCTTACATTAACCTAACCTAACCTTAAGGTTATAGTTAAGGTAAAGGTTAGGGTTAGGGTTAGGGTTAAGTTATGGTTAAGATAAGGTTAAGGGTAAGGTTAAGGTTAAGATTATAGTTAAGGTTAAGGGTAAGGTCAAAGTGAAGGTTAAGGTTATGGTTATGGGAAGGTTAAGGTTAAGGTTAAGGTTAGGTTAAGGGTAAATTTAAGGTTAAGGTTAAGGTTTTGTTAAGGTTAGGGTTAGGTTATAGTTAAGGTTAAGATAAGGTTATGGTTAGGTTAAGGTTAATTTTAAGGTTATAGTTAAGGCTAAGGGTAAGGTCAAGGTTAAGGTTATGGTTATGGTTATGGGAAATTTAAGGTTAAGGTTAGGTTAAGGGTAAAGTTAAGGTTAAGGTTAAGGTTTGGTCAATGTTAGGGTTAGTTTATAGTTAAGGTTAAGATAATCATATGGTTAGTTTAAGGTTAAGTTTAAGGTTAGGGTTAGGTTATAGTTAAGGTTAAGGTTAAGGTTAAGCTCAAGGTTAACAGTAAGGTTAAGGTTATGGGAAGGTTAAGGTTAAGGTTATGGTTAAGGATAAGGTTAGGGATAGGTTATAGTTAAGGTTAAGGTTAAGGTTATGGTTAAGGTTAAGGTTAGGTAAATTTTAAGGTTATGGGAAGGTTAAGGTTAAATTTAGGTTAAGGTCAAGGGTAAATTCAAGGTTAATGTTACGTTAAGGGTAAATTCAAGGTTAAGGTTAGGGTTAGGTTATAGTTAAGGTTAAGGTTAAGGTTAAGGTTAAAGTTGAGGTTACGGGTTTAGTTAGGTTGAGGTTAAGTTTAAGCGTAAAGGTTAAGGTTACGGGTCTTAACCTTAAATTTTCCCTTAACCTAACCTTAACCTTAACCTAACTAAACTCGTAACCTTAAATTTAACCTAAAATTAACTTTTACCTTAACTATAACCTAACCCTAACCTTGACCAAACCTTAACCTTAACCTTAACTTAACCTTAACCTTCCCATAACCTTAACCTTAACCTTAACTATAACCTAACCTTATGTTTTTCCTTAACTATAACCTAACCCTAACATTTACCAAGCCCTTAACCTTAACCTTAACCTTAACCTTAACCATAACCTTAACCTTAACCTTAACCTAACTGAACCCTTAACCTTGACCTAACCCTTAACCTTACCCTAACCTCAACCTTAACCTTAACCTTGACATTACCCATAACCTTAACCTTAACCTTACCCTTAACCTTGACCAAACCTTATCTTAACTATAACCTTAACCTAACACTTAACCTCAACCTTAACTTGAATAAACTCATAACCTTAACCTAACCTTAACCTTGATTTTACCTTAAGCTAACCTTAACCCCTTAACCTTAACCTTCCCATATCCTTAACCTTAACCTTAACCTAACCTTAAACTTAACCTTAAACTGACAAAACCTGTAACCTTAACCTTAACATTACCCTTAACCTTGACCTTAACCTGACCTTAACCCTAACCTTAACCTTAACCTTCACCTAACATAACCTATAACCTTAACAGTAACCTTAACCTTACATTAACCTAACCTAACCTTAAGGTTATAGTTAAGGTAAAGGTTAGCATTAGGGTTAGGTTAAGGGTAAGGGTAAGGTTATAGTTAAGGTTAAGGGTAAGGTCAAGGTTAAGGTTAAGGTTATGGTTATGGGAAGGTTAAGGTTAAGGTTAAGGTTAGGTTAAAAGTAAATTTAAGGTTAAGGTTAAGGTTTCATTAAGGTTAGGGTTAGGTTATAGTTAAGGTTAAGATAAGGTTATGGCTAGGTTAAGGTTAAGGTTAAGGTTAGGATAAGGTTAAGGTTAATGTTATAGTTAAGGTTAAGGGTAAGGTCAAGGTTAAGTTTAAGGTTATGGTTATGAGAAGGTTAAGGTTAAGGTTAGGTTAAGGTTAAAGTTAAGGTTAATGTTAAGGTTTGGTCAAGGTTAGGGTTAGTTTATAGTTAAGGTTAAGATAAGCATATGGTTAGTTTAAGGTTAAGGTTAACGTTAGGGTTAGGTTATAGTTAAGGTTAAGGTTAGGGTAAGGCTAAGGTTAAGGTTAAGGTGAAGCTTCAGTGTAAAGTTAAGGTTAGGTTAAGGTTAAGGTTAAGGGAAGGTTAAGGTTAAGGTTATGGTTAAGGGTAAGGTTAGGGTTAGGTTATAGTTAAGGTCAATGTTATGGTTAAGGTTAGGTTATGGTTATGGTTAAGGTTAAGGTTAGGTTAAGGTTAAGGTTAAAGTTAGGGTTAGGTTATAGTTAAGGTTAAGGTTAAATTTAAGTTAAGGTTAAGGTTAAGGTTAAGGATAAGGTTAGGTTAAGGTTAAGGTTAAGGTTAAGGTTAAGGTTAGGTTGAGGGCTTGGTAAAAGTCAAGGTTAAGGTTAGGTTAAGGGTTAAGTTAAGGTTATGGGTAAAGTTAAGGTTAATTTTAGGGTAACGTTAACCTTAACCTTAACTTTACCCTTAACCTAACCTTCACCTTAACCTTAACCTTAACCTAACCTTCACCTTAATATTAACCTAACCTTAACCTTAACCTTAACCTAGGTTATGGTTAAGGTCAAGGTCAAGGTTAGGTTATGGTTAAGGGTAAGGTTAATGTTAAGGGAAAAGTCAAGGTTAAGTTTAGGTTAAGGGTAAGGTTATGGTTAAGGTTCAGGTTAAGATTAAGGGTTTGGTTAAGGTTAAGGGTAAGGTTAAGGTTGAGGTAGGTTAAGGGTAAAGTTAAGGTTAAGGTTAAGGTTAAGGGTTTGGTCAAGGTTAGGGTTAGGTTATAGTTAAGGTAAAGGTTAAGAATATGGTTAAGGTAAGGCTAAGATAAGGTTAAGGGTAAGGTAAAGGTTAGGGTTAGGCTAAGGTTATGGTTAAGGTAAGGTTAAGGTTAAGGTTAGGTTAAGGTTAAGGTAAGGTTAACTATAAGGTTAAGATCAACGTCAAGGTTAAGGTTAAGGGTAAGGTTAAGGTAATGGTAAGGTTAACCTTAGCCTAACCTTAGCCTTGACCTTGAACTTAACTATAACCTTAACCCTAACCTTAACCTTCACCCTTAACCTTAACTTTACCGTTAAGGTTAAGATAAGGATAAGGTTAAGCTTAAGGTTAGGTTAAGGGTTTGGCCAAGGTCAAGGTTAAGGTTAGGTTAAGGGTTTAGTCAAGGTCAAGGTTAAGGATAGGTTAAGGTTAAGGTTAAGGTTCTGGGTAATTTTAAGGTTAATGTTAGGGTAGGGTTAAGGTAAGGTGTTGGTATCCTGTTTTTTTCTAGATTGGCTTACCAAAAGACAAGCCAACATCAGAACCAATCTTTAGAGTTCCAAGATCTAGTCCTGTTCTCAGAGAGGGATCTCTCAAATTTACCTGTTTTGCAAATATTTATTCTATTTTCTTTTAAGTATTGATTTTAGACTAGTTATTAAGTGCAGGTGTTTGTTTGGTTGGATTGGCACGGTAGAACATGAAAGGTCTAGGTAGTATAGATAGGAAGAAGAAGTGTCAGTTTCATTGGGAAATGGAGTCAAAATGAAGTTGGTAATAGGCTCATAAGTGGATATGGGATATCAAAGTGCAAATCTAACTTGGCCATAGGATCCTTTAGTTTTTGTGAATGAGATGGACATTAATGATTTGAAAAGAGTGTTTGAATTCTCAACAAAGTGAACTTAAAAACATAACTTGAACATAAAGAGGTATTTGATAGACATGACTAACCATGAATTCTACAAACCACACTTTAAGAAAATGATGAATTTAAGACAACTTTTAAAATGAAATCTAAGATTTGGGAGCACATCCTATTTCCTCAAATATTTTATTTCAAAGGAGTCAAAAAACATGAAAGATTCACTGATAATTGCAGTCATAGAAAAGGGAACACCTAACACATCTATGATTACAACTATAAAGACCTTCAAAAAAATTATTCAAGCAGGGACAAAGGGTATGATCAAAGCAGACCTCCTTAGCTAACTATAAACAATGGTACTTCAAAGGGAGACTTCAAAAACAATTTTCAAGTGGCAGCAGACAAGCAGGTAAAACCATAAATCATGCTGGAACCAACTATTTGAACTATTAGAGAAATAAAAAAGCATGAGGACTAAAGAGAAAGATTAAAGACTCTAAAATACCCCAGCAGAAGAAAACATAAAATAGTGAAGGATAAACAGGTCTAAGGTGCTTCCAGGAGTCATTTATTAGCCTAAACTTTTCATCCTACTGTAGTAAGAATTTATGAAACATAATGAAAATAGGAAAGACAACAGAAAGTTCAGAATACATCACCAACAACCAAGCTTAGGCATCCAATGATAGAGCCTTCTCAAGAACAATCATGTCAAAACATCATCGAGCTTCCAAGACTTCAATTTCTTCTTCAACTTCAAACAGACTATGTATTATTTCAGAGAGTTTCAGTATTACAACTAGTGAACAACCAACCCTTTACGATGTGCTCCTCAAGGAGATTTTATAATAAAATGAGGAGGTGGAAGAGTTCCTAGGGTTGAAGTGTAATTAATTCTACACTAAATGCAACTCCTAGCCTTGAAAACCATGCAAGGCATAAGGCAGAAAAGCATTCAATTATAACTCTGTTTTATTAACTCTGTTTCTGCTTTTTAGGCTTAGTGGGTAAAAATATTGACTTTTAGGCATTTTCTTATCTTTTTAATAACTTTAATGGTAGTTTGAAATATCTTCCTTTGTTTGTGATAACTTTCATCTGCCTTAGTATTTAATGTTGTTGGCTGAGATTTGATTTGGGTATTCCTTTGAGGCAGAGAGGCTGCAGGTGGCAACTTTGGTAGTTGGGGGTTCAATTAGTCCCTTTGATGTGTCATCCGAGTTTTCTTCTAGATCGGTCTTCAGTTGTGGATTAAACTATTGTTTCCTTTAAACTCTGCTTAGAGTCTTTAATCTTCGGATTACGCTTTGATCATTCAATTGAATGATGCTTACTGTGTTCTATTGCTTTGCAGGTGCGAAGAGGGTTTGTTGGAGTTTTTGTTTAGAAAATCGATAATCATGACTTATCGATTCCCTAAAAACGTGTAATTAGAACTCACAAACCCTTTGAAATTGTATCAAGGTCCATGAGGATCGTCATCCTCGACCCACAACATTGTAATCATCTGCGGGAGGGTTTTACCCTTTAATTTATAAAACCTGCATAAAACAAACAATCATTATTTAAATCCTGCGAATTATGGGTTTGACTGCTTAGGAGGGTTTGTGAAGGTGGTTTGGAGCTATGAGGATGGAGGAATGCAGTAGTAGAAGGAGAAAAAACCATGCCGGAAAACAAAATAGGGTTTAAATTTGAATTAGGGCGCGAATTGAGGAAAGGTGGTTTTAGGAAAACCAAAAGTGGTTTTCGTGCAACGTTTTGGGGGGTAGGCGGTATTGCCAAAAAAACGCGATACGATACATCACTTGACACATGGAAAATGAAAACTGCCTATTTCACGTGGAAGTAGCACGGTGCAGGGAGGGCCAAAAAGTTTCATGAGATTGATCGTCGTCCGTTGGATGCTCATCGGGAGATCGAACAGCGCGGATAAAACGCGATGGGCAGAAAGCTGCACGGAGGATGTATGGTGGGACATAGGGCTCGACGGCGCGAGATGGAACCATGGCCGTTGATCTGGTGGAAGGAGCGTAGATCAATGATTATCATTGAGTGTGAAAACTTAATAGTCCTGAGGGCAAATTAGAGTGGGTCCGGCAGCGCGTCAGCAAATTTGTCGCAGGGTGGACTGGTCAAAAGGTTATTGGGTTTAATCCCGATCGTCATATCACCTAAATGGATGGTTGAGATTAAAATATGGGGTGGGTTATTTGAAAAAAGGAAAAGGTAAGGCATGATGCACGGGTGGAGAGCGGATAACCCAATGGTCGTTGATCTGTAGATATCAATGGTCTAAATTTGTTTAAATCATAACGTCAGGGTAATGAAAAAACAAAGGAAAGAAGGGTTCGGAAGAGGGTTTTTAGGCCTTTAAGTGCCCAATTGTGGGGCTTCGGTCATATGAGGTGGAGGGCTAATGGACATAAGCCCTCGGGGGCTTAACTCTTTATCATGCAAAAGACTGCTTTTTTAGGCCAAAAACAAGGTTTTTAAGGGCAAAACAGAGTTCCGATAGGCTAAAGGAGGAATTTTAAACCAAATAGGAGGGAGATATAAGGTTTAAAGAGGGTTTTGAAATTTTTTAGAAGTCAAATGGAGGTTTTTATGAATTAAATTTGGAGAGTGAAGTGAAGAAGTGTAATGATAGAAAATGGAGCCTCTTAAGTAGTTTCCTCTCTATTCATCAACAGGTACTTGAGGACTTATAGTGAAACAACAGTGAAGATTAATTCAAAGGATAAAGAACATCATAAGACTTCAAAAGATGATATGATTTCAAAGGAAACTATCTCTTGAAGGCTTGAATAAAAATTCTAGCCACCACTTGGTATAAGAGAATTTATAGGTGGCTAACAGTGGATCCACTTGGGAGGACAACTGGTTCTTTAGGTGTCCAAAACCTCAACTATTGATCTCTGATTTTTCAGAAAAAAAGTTCCTTCATTCATTGGTTAGAAACTTTCTTTTCCTTTAGCTAACCTTTCTTTAATTTGATAATATCTGCAACAATCTGAAACAATAGAATTCTATCAAAACAACATCTCTACCTACCCATTCCTAATGATCTAACATTTTTTCTTATTTCAGAGTGCATTTGGACTAGAAAAATCTCTTCATAAAAAAATTATTCTTTTGAAAACAGTAAACTAATCTAAGTCTAAACTTATTCCTCCATGAGTTTAGATTAAGGATTTGAACTCATAATTTTCTCTACCTAACTACTATCTGTTAGGATTAGACTGTCTGACAGACCTTTATTCTCTAAATTATAGAACAGGAAATTTAAAAGCAGCTAAGCCAGGATTAAGCAATTTGACTTGCTGCAGATCTATGGCATAAAAACAAGTTGTACATAGTTTTTATTTGTAGAAAAGTAAAACAAAATTGTGAAGGCTTAAGATCTAAAAACTAAAACATCCTGCATTATCTCTTTAGCTCTGATTTGGAATTTGTTTGAGCTCTGTTTTCTCTCTTATCTGCTTCAAGTTTTGAGCATATTGGAACCAATTTTATTTCTATCTTTGGCTCAAGATTTTTTCTGTTTAGAGCCATTCTTCTTTTGAAACTCATAGGTTCAGATTCTGAATTTGTGTGAACCTTTGTTTTTCTATCCTAATCTACCTTACTGATAAGCCAAGGTTGAGTTTTTTGGCTGATCTAATTCACTAACCTATGAGCAATAAATTGAAAAGCTAATTAGTCATGATTAGGCTGTATGACTAACTAGAAGTGTGTTTTTAGGAGCAGCATTTTGAGCTTGCACACTTTCAAACTTTGTCTCTCTTTTTGGTATGGGGTTGTACCTTTATTGATTTTATCTTCCCTCTTTTCTTTTCTATTGTTTTTGTATTTTTATTTTTATAACTTTCAATGCAATGTTCAAACAATGATAATTTACAATGGAAAGTAAAAATATTTGAAACTCATGACTCTTGACAGAAGTAATGCTTAAGCATCCTGCCATTGACAGGACCTCTATATAGATCTTCTCCACTCAACTCTTTCAATAAAAATGCATTATGACCCCTCTCAACATGAATAATATAGGGTCCTTTCCATAGATTCTTGAACTTTCCATGCTTTCCCTTCTCTTCCCTTCTTGAATCCCACTTTAGAACCACATTTCCAACTTGGAAATTGTTTATCTTAGTCCTTTTATCAAACAGTTTCTTGATATTTTCTTGGACTAGTTGTGTTCTTTCATAGACTTCTTCTCCGGACTGCTGTAAATGAATTTTTTGGTTGATTCTTCCCTGCATATCATTTTCTTCAGTTTTCACTTCTTGAAGGAGTTTCATGACTGGAACTCCTAATGATGTTGGGAAGACTACATCCAAGTCATAAACCAGCTGATAGGAGGAAATATTTATTGACTTCTTAGTAGTTAATCTATCAGCCCATAAGGCATGAACCAGCTTACTGTGCCATGATTTCTGATTTTTTTCCAAAAGATTTTTGATGATATTGATGAGGCTCTTGTTGGAGGATTCAGCTAATCCATTTCCTTGGGGATAGTAGGTAGTAGAATGGCCTAAGGTGATGTGGTATTTGTAACAAAAATCAACCAATATTTTAGACTTGAAGGCGGCAACATTATCTGTGATGATTTTTCTAGGATAACCAAATCTGGATAGGATGTTTGTTTCAAGGAACTTGATAATGATAGATTCAGTATCATTCCTAGATGGTATGGATTCTATTCACTTGGTAAAATAATCAGTGGCAATGAGGATCCACTTATGTTGGGCTGATGAAGATGGGTGAATTTCCCCAATGAAGTCCAAGCCCCATCGTTAAAAGGGTGCCTCAACACTGATGGGATGTAAGGCTAAGGGAAGGAGATTTCTTTTGCCATCAAAAATTTGACACTTATGGCAAGACATGACTAACTTTTGAGTGTCTGGGAAAAGGGTGGGACAATAGTATCCATATCTGAGGACTTTGTTTGCTGTGGTCTTCCAGTAGAGGTGTCCTCCAGATTCTCCTTCATGCAGCTCATGCATGATTTTTCCTGCATCATCCTCAAGTAACCATTTAAGCAAAATTACAACAACATTTTTCCAATATAATACCCCATCTAATATGCAATAATTCAAAGCCTTCTATTTCAAAAATATAGCTTTATTTTTAGACAAAGAAGGAGGGGCATTTAGATATAAAAGCACATAAATGATGTCAGCATACCAAGGAGAATTCAAAAACATTTCTTCAATGAAAGGAGCAGTGAATTCTTCTATTTCTTCCAACACATCTACCATATTCATATCTAGTGTGTTAGTGTCAGTCTAGTCATACTGCCATCAGTGATCAAAATTCCTCTTTTTGCATTTTCACATTAGGAGTCCCATATCATAAATTTTCATCATTCCTCTAGGTCATCGATTCATTGATGTTAGTGGTCTTTCATCAGTTTTCCCTCATGTGAAACTTGTTGATTCTCCTCTCTATGGTCTTTAGTCATGAGTCACTTTCACCCTGTGAGTCATGATTAGGTCATAGGTTTGGTCTCATTAGGTTTTAGGATCTCACCATGCTCAAATTAATGAGCCAAGTTTCAATAAATATCAGCAAGGTCTCGAGGAGGTCAAATAAAATCAAAGTCACAACGTCTAGGAAGATCAAAGAAACTTTTTATTCAGCTTGATATAATTTTCATCTCAAAACCATTTTTTGAGGTGAAAACATGATACTTTTCCTTTATTATCATCTCTTATGTAATTTTATGTCAATCATATGTAATAACTCACAATTCAGAAGTTGTTATCTCCACAAAGTCACCACCCTGCCCTTCAGAGAGGTTTTCCATAGTATTTTTAGTGTCAAATCATGTTCTAAGTATTTCCATTAGAAAGAGCCCGGAAAGAGATTTCCAACGGTATATTATACTCTTAAAACTGACTCTTGGATTGAAATTTATGCCTAAGTGAATAAAGCTCCCCTATACCCTAAACCCTACCCCTTTTCCCATTTTTTTCCCATAAAATTTATTTTATTAAAGTTTAATTTTTTCTTTATCCGATGGCATAATCGCATCATTAAAATATTTTAAACACATAAAACCTCGATGTGATTTAATAAACCCCGCCCCTCATTTCCCCTTAAAATTTATAATAAAGTTTTAAAGTTTTTATTATAAATTCCTCCCATTCCAATCGCAATCGGACCATACTTATCGTGCACCCCGATTGACCCTTGTGACTACAAAAAAATCTGATGTGATTGCATACACCCAATTGAGTCCCACCGATTGAATCTCGCTCAATTAAATCCCGACCGTTGATCTGATCAACGATCCGACAACCCATATGCCATTGCATCATCACAATCGGCACTTTCAATCAATCTCCTCCGATTGACCCCTCCTCATTTATTCCATTGTGATGAACTCTGCTCCTTCAACTACACCTCTTCCATTGATATAACCATCTGATCGAATGACCCATAGTCTGTCGCACCATCGCAATCGGCATTTTCACATAACACTTTTCCTCCGCTCTCCTCCGATCTCTTGATTCCGATTGGTCGGGCCCCACCATTAAACCTTCCACCCCGCTCCAAAGTAAAAATGATATTTTCCTTTTTAAATGTGCTAAGTCACATTTTATTTCATTTTATGAAGGATTCCCCCATCGCTTATCCCCAATCGCATTAGAAAAATCCTATGGTGTTACACTTAGCCTCCGCTCCCAAACCCTGATTTTCGATTGTGATTGACCTTCGGGTCCCACCATATAATATTCTTCCCATTCATAATAAAAGGGCCTTTTCCCTTTGTAAATCCCAAATTTCATTTTATTTAATTTTCTAAAGGACTTCCCTCCATCGCTCCATCCTCAATCGCATCGGCGAAATCCTATTGCGCCTTAACACCTCCCTTCCCTTCTGATTCCAATTGAGATTGTTCTCCCGGGTCCCACCTAAAGTCCTTCCCCATTTTTCAACGTAAAATTATTTTTCTCCTTTGCAAAAGCACCGAAACATTTTTATTTGTTTTTTTACCCCATTACCCTTTGGCTTATCCTTTACCCCTATTACATTTATTCCAATCGCATCATAGTTTTAGGGCCTCGTTCTAATAACATCTTCCCCTTTCCTCTGATCCCTGATTGCGATTTCCCTTATGCACTAATCGCATCGCAAATTTTCCATTGTTTGTCACACCTCCATGATCTTCCAATTACGATTATGATTTGGGCCCACATCCATTTCCCTTCGCTCCTTTTATCCAAAAAGGGGTATTTTCTTCATTAAAGGCATGAAATTTAGTTTTGATGTTTTCAAAAGGCATTTCTTGGCATATATGAGATTTTCAATAAAGACAAGCAACAGTCAAAGGGCCGAGAGCTAATTATGAAATAGATACTTCTATAGAAGCAAAAAAATAGGGATTTTCTCTTCAGATTGCCTATTTTTCATTCATCCAGCATATCAGTGAATCTGCCAAAGTGGTCAAAATGTATTGATGTTCCTCCCTTTCAGGAGGAGATTGTTGGTTCTCTTTCCTATGTTCGGATTTCAGTTCTAAGTTGGTAAAACAACTCCCTTTTTCTGTGGATCTATTTCCCAAATTTCTAGTCTATTTAATGTAATTTTCACTCATTTTGTAACCAGTCAATCAGTAAGTAGGGGAAATAGTGTGGAAATCAAAGAGGACACTCTGTGCTCTGTTGTAACAGTTTGACAAGGAATTAATAAATATATGCAGCTCTGATTTGTGGGATCCACGTGGTATGAGTTTTAGCATTTTTTTTTTCCTTTGTGTTCATATGTAAATTTTTTATGTGTACCATTCATTCATAAACATCTATGGTTGAATGCTTTTCAAGATAGATAGGTAGAATTCATTTTTAATACTCTGCCTTGGGAAATCATTCAATATTCTATGTTTTCTTCTGTTTGAAAAGGATCCATCTCCTATTCCCTTTTTAGCTCGTCACCAGTCTTTCAATCCCATCATTATTTAAACTTAATTGCTAAAATTTCCTGCCTACCTTGCCCAATGAAATATCATGTATCCCTAATTTAATTCCCCAGTTTCAAACTGTCCTATTTGTTCCATACAACCCTAAAAAATTCATTCATTTAAACATTTACCATCATTATACCTAGCCTAATATTAGTTCATAATTGTACTTTATTGAATATCTTTCATGGAGAGAGCCCTCTCCTGACCTTGTAGCGCTAGATATAAGGTTGAGCATGGTTTAAAGGTTACCCTGATTTACCTTCCTTCGGCCTAGGGTTCAAATTAGGTGCTAACATTTCTGGCGACCATACTGGGGAGTTTTTAGCATAGAAGATTCATTACCCCAGTAATATTTTCCTTGTAAATTCATGGACTCTGGATGATGATGTTCAGAGTTTGCTAGGCTGAAATAGAATTTTGTGATGTAGAAATTTGACCACACTGGCTTCAAGAAGATACACAAGGGCCAATCCTGATCCAAATCCTCCCCTTGTGTTCTAAAATCCTAATCTCATTCCAATAATAGTCAAAAGACAAGAGGGATCACTAAGTCCTAGACCTATTTTTTAGATCCCATACCTAGCCCAGTGAGTGGTTGTTTGTAGAAGATCTTTCCTTTGATGAGTGTTTTGAGCTTTCTTTGTTTAGAAGTAAGTCTGAAACTGCACTTGATGACATAGTTTTAGATCCAGAATTTCTTGTAGATATCGAAGTTCAAAGGGAAAATACATCAATTGATGATTATATTTTGAATTCCCCTCAATCATCTATCATTGTAACCAATATCCCTGAGCCTTCAGAGTCATTAGGAACAAAATTTCCTCCTCCTAATTCATCAACATTCCCATCAATCAATTCTCAGCCTTCATCTCCTCCATCAACACCTCCCTTAAATTCTAGTAGTACAAACACTATTGTAAATCCACCTCGAGTCATGGTTTCCCGGTATGCACCCCTGGTTTTACCTCAGAATTTGAATGATATGTTGAACCTTTAATTAAACTGAGAGGGGGGGGGTGAATCAGTTTAACGCATTCCTGATCTTTTAAAACTTTTCATTAAGCTAATTACACCTTCATTTCATATCCAATTTAATGTGCAAGTAATCTTAGAATGCAAGCAGCAAGTATTAGTTTAATATAGCAGTAGACTTAATATGAGAGTTGCAGGTATTAAGCAGATGATACATATCAGATTCAATACATAACTATCATGCACAGAGACACCAGATATAAGTGGAAACCCATAACGAGAGAAAACCACATTTTATTATTGTTGTGATGCAAAGGCAAGCTCCTACTCCCTCTCACCATTGTTTTTCTACAGGCACCTACCTATAAGAGGCTCCAACCTCAATTCTGGAAGCTACAACTTGCAAGGAAGCACCAAATCCCTTCAATTATCTATAGGCACCAACCTACAGGAGGCTTCAACCTTTGTCAGCTACAACTGACAGCTATTAAGCTAAATTTTTGCTGATTTACTCCAGATACCAGCTCTGTTCTGTATCTCCTCTTCTTCTCTTAATCTTCTCTATTTTATTCTTATATATTCTGCATTCTCTATATCTGCTCTCTCTCTTTCTCTATCTCTTCTAACACACATTTTGCATATCAATATGATATTATTTATAGAATTTCTTGATGACTGTTTGTTTTCCTCTAGGAATTCGAAATGAATGGTCATACCCCCTGGTCTTCTGCCTCCTCATTTCTTTATCTGCTTACTCAGAAAATATAACTGTAGGTATCAATTTAACATTACGGTGGGAATTTTTTCTCTCTCAGAGACTTCCCAATGCATCACAAACAATAAAAAACAATTAAAATATTTACATTCGAATTACAAAGTGAATTCCAGCTCACTCATTCACCCTCTTGGCTAGCTTCGCATTTGTCTTTTCTTTGACTATGTTTTGTCTTTTCTGTGATTGTGTTTTAACTCTTTTATGCTCTGTACTCTATTTTGTCCTCTACTGTGGTGTAATTGCTGTATATATGTAACAATGATTTTATATCAGTGCCTTTTAGAAAAATACATGACTGCTGACTTGTAGCAAGTGTCTTGTTGATGTGGAACATTCCGCAGGCTGGAACATACATATATCACCATTGTATTACATTAATAATCACCCTCCCCTTAAGCTGAGGCCTGTGGGTCTACAGACCATACGGCTTATCGCAACAACGTTATATATATATAATATATATATATATATATATGACAACACCTTTTAATATATATATATATATAACCCAACTTTGTCTCTTGGCTTAATTATAAGATGATTTAATCATATAATCTACCCTTTTAATACACCTTAACATACTCTCGGCGCATACAATAAAGCCTGTTTTAAAACATATAGAACTCCTTTCGGGCCCACCTGACATGTTTTCAAATGCGATAGATCGCAGTCGCAAATTTCTAATTTGCGATAGTTTTTGTGCAGTTTCAACCAACTGCGATATTGCGATGGTTGCGATATTGCGATGGTTGCGATATTGCGATATTGCGATGGTTGTGATAATGCGATGGTTGCGATATTGCGATAGTGCGATGGCGCAATGTTGCGAAGTTGCGATATTGCGATGCTGTGATGGCGCAATGTTGCGAAGTTGCGATATTGCGATGGTGCGATGGCACAATGTTGCAAAGTTGCGATATTGCGATGGTGCGATGGCGCAATGTTGCAAAGTTGCGATATTGCGATGGTGTGATGGCGCAATGTTGCGAAGTTGCGATATTGCGATGGTGCGATGGCACAATGTTGCGAAGTTGCGATATTGCGATGGTGCGATGGCGCAATGTTGCGAAGTTGTGATATTGCGGGTCCCGCCTTATAAAACTTTGTATTATGCGCTCCATATAACTTCATAAATATGCTTTGGACCTTTGATTATATGATGCGTTGCACATATACTCCTGCGTGGGTAGCAATTCTCGTAATTTGTGTTTATGTTATATGTAACGCCCGGCTGGGTAGTGATTCTCGGAATAACGGCTGTGTCTTTGCAATAACAGCTGTGTCTCTGTATTTGACTGTTCCTATCTTTCGATAACGGTTCTTCCCTGTGCCTTTGCCTTACCTTCTTTTGCTGCTCGACCTGTCTCTATCTTTGCTGCCTCCAATTCCTTCGCTGTGCAATTCCTCAACATAGTTTAATTAATAGACACCACTTCCACTGTTACCTTATATGATTCTGCTTACCCTTGACTAATCGATATTAAAATTAACGCACAGCATATTCAATCTTGTTCGACATTTGCTTCCTCTGCTACCTCTCTGCTGCCTCGTTCTATTGCTTGTTTCTTTGCTGCTTCTGTTGTCTCTCTATTTCTTTCTCTTATTCTTGTCTAATGCTGCTCCTTGCTTCCTTCATTCTCCTTTTTCTGCCTCTTCTTTAAATGACCCTGTCTCTGCTGCTCGACCCTCTCTACATCTTGCTGCTATGCTGCTCTCTTTTCCTATCTCTGTCTTTGCTGCCTCCTTTTCCATCAATGACAATATTTCCAATAGTCTCCCCCTTTGGCATTGATGGCAATCCACTTTTCTCTGTTTGCCTTCTCTTGCTTTTCTTGTTTGTTCTTCCTCCCCCTTTGACTTCAATGGAAAAGGGTTGATTTTTGCATTTCCTTTCTCTGAGTTACATTTAGGTCCTCTTTTGCTGAATTTGTACCATGCTGCTCCAGAGTGATGTATAAAACTTGTTGAGAGAACACTTTGAGGAATATGTTTTATAGCTGTGTTTCATTTGTAGTGCCTGTAATCTGTGTTAGATTGCAGACAGAGATGATGCATTTTTCAATTGAAGGGTCCTTGTTTCTTTTCCATGCTGAATGCTGATAATACTGAGATTATGCTGATAATATTGATAATGTTGATACTACTGATAATACTGATCCTGTGGACCTGTTTTATGCTTTCCTTGCTGGCTGTTCTCCCCCTGGAATGATATTTTCGTTTTTGTTCTCCCCCTGAAATTGTGCTTTCTCTTTATATCAGAGAGTAGCATCTGCAGATACTACCCCTAGTCTATCTCTCAAATATTGAAATGGTTCTCTAGCAAGAGGTTTAGTAAATATATCAACTGTCTGTTCTTTCATTGGTACATATCCCAGTTTTACTATTTTCTGAGCCACTTGTTCTCGGAGGAAATGATACTTGATTGGAATATGTTTGGTTTTTGAATGAAGCACAGGATTTTTAGATATACTTATAGCACTTGTATTATCACATTTGATTGAAATAGGTTCATCAATGCTTACCTTCATGTCTTGAAGAGTTTTCTTCATCCACATGACTTGTGTACAACATGCTACTGCTGCTATATTTTGTGATTCAGCTGTAGAAAGAGAGATGGATTTTTGTTTCTTGCTTAGCCATGCCACTAGACTTTCTCCTAGATAGAATGCACCTCCACTTGTACTCTTCCTGTCATCCACACAGCTGGCCCAATCTGCATCTGTGTATGCTGATAAAGTGAAGTTTTTGCTTTTAGGATACCAAAGTCCATACTGTATTGTTCCTTGTAGATATCTCAATATTCTTTTGACTACCAGAAGATGGTTTTGTTTAGGTGATGCTTGATATCTAGCCACTAGTCCTACTGCTAGCATGATGTCTGGTCTTGATGCAGTCAGATACAATAGACTTCCAATCATGGATTTGTAAAGTCTTTGATCTATATCAGCAGACCCATCATCAGCACACAACTTGCAACCCGTGATCATGGGGGTAGTCACAGGTTTGCAGTCCTCCATTTTGAATCTTTCAACATTTCTTTTAAGTATTTTTCTTGAGAGATGAATGTGCATGTGTTCTTTTGCTAAATTTGCAGTCCCAAGTAGAAACTGAGTTCTCCAATCATAGACATTTCAAACTCTGTTTTCATCTCATCAGCAAACCCTTTTTCTAGTTCATCTTTGTTGCTTCCAAACATAATGTCATCAACATACACTACAACAATCAGGAGTTCATTCTCATGGGATTTTATGTATAGATTGTTGTCTACTCCACCTCTCTTAAAACCCTGTTTTTGCAAATGTTTTTCCAGTCTTCAGTACCAAGCACAAGGAGCCTGTTTCAGTCCATATAGGGCCTTCTTCAATATGCATACATAGTCTTCTTTGTCTGTCAATGAGAAGCCTCCTGGTTGTTCCATGTATACTTCTTCTTCTAGATCTCCATTAAGAAAAGAAGACTTTACATCCATTTGATATACCTTGAAGTCTTGGTAGCATGCAAATGTCAGGAACATTCTGATAGCTTCCATTCTGGCTACAGGGGAAAATGTTTCATCATAATCAAGTCCTTCTATTTGTGAGTATCCTTTGCAGACCAGCCTAGCTTTATTTCTGATTACTTTTCCTTGCTCATTCATTTTGTTTTTGAATACCCATTTTGAGCCTATAACATTTTTCTCAGCAGGTCTAGGAACTAGTTCCCAGGTATTGTTTTTCTCAATTTGGTCCAATTCTTCATTCATTGCATTTACCCAAGACTTGTCCTTGCTGGCTTCTTCAAATTTCTTTGGTTCTATTTGTGACAACATGGCTATGTATACTTCTTCTGTCTGTTCAGTTAGCTGCCTTCTTGTTTGCACTCCTACATTCTTGTCTCCTATGATTTGATCTTCTGGATGGTTCTTTTAAGTGTATCTTGAGGGGGTTTTTGAGTTTAGTCCAGCATCTTCTGATGTTTTTCTTGTTTCATCATCATTTTGATCTTCTTATTCATTGTTGTTTGATGTACTGCAGCAGCCTGTATCTCTAGTATTGTTTGGAAGTTCTTCATCAAATCTCACATCAATACTTTCAACTATCTTCTGAAGGGTCTTGTTGTAGCACCTGTACCCTTTTCTTTTGGAAGCATATCCTAGAAATATCCCTTCATCTGATCTTGCATCAAATTTGCCAATATTTTCATCATTATTCTTTATGTAACACTTGCCTCCAAAGATTCTGAAATGTTTGATTGAGGTTGGCTTTCCATGCCATAGTTCATAGGGAGTCTTGTCACTGCTTGGCCTTAAGTTAGCTTTATTAAGGATATGTACTGCTGTGTGCACTGCTTCTGCCCAGAAGGTTTGAGAAATATTATTCTCTTGCATCATGGCTCAGGAAATTTGTTGAACAGATCTATTTTGTCTCTATGCTACTCCATTCTGCTGAGGTGTCCCTGCAATAGTAAATTGTTGTTTTATGCCATGTTCATTACATAGGTCTGCAAAGTCATAATCAGTGAATTCACCTCCTCTGTCTGATCTGATGCCTTTCAGCTTGCATCCTATCTGATTTTTTGCTAATGCTTTAAATGTTTTGAATTTGTCCAGAGCTTCTGCTTTATTCTTGAGAAAAGCAACCCATGTCATTCTGGAGAAATCATCTATTATCAGCATAAAGTAGGACTCTCCAATTGGTGTTTTAGTTCTTGTAGGTCCACACAGATCCATGTGCACAAGTTGCAGTGGTCTTCTTGTTGATAACTCTTCTTTAGATTTAAAGGATGTGCGAGTTTGTTTCCCCAACTGACAAGATTTTCATATTGTGTTTGAGGGCCTTTTTATTTATGGCATATCTCTGACAGCTTTCTTCGTGCTCAGTCTAATGATATGGTCAAAGCTGAGATGTCCCAATCTCTTATGCCATAACCATGACTCCTCGAGTTTGCTAAGATGGCAGGCTTCATCCTCCTCTCTCACTATGTACACATTACTCTCTGTTCGAACACCTTTGAGTAGAGTTTTTCCTGTTGTTCTTGATCTGACTACACAATCTTGTGCTCTAAAGAGAACTTCACAACCTTTATCACACATCTGACTGACACTCAGTAAATTTGCTTTCAGTCCATCTACATATAATACATCTTGGGCCTTTCCTCTGCCATTGTCTATGCTGACTGATCCTTTTCCCTTGATCTTTCCTGATTTGTCATTTCCAAAAGTGACATTGCTCGATTTCTTTTCATCAAGAGTTAAAAACTTGTTTTTGTCTCCTGTCATGTGTTTAGAGCAGCCACTGTCCAAATACCATTGACTCTTCAAATCTTGAGCAGTTAAATCCAAGTCACATTTATTCACCTTCTTTATCCACTGGAGGCCCCCTTTTGTTTGGTATCTTTTGTGAGGAGATGAATTATATCCTTTTAGAGAACACTTGGAAGATATATGTCCAACTTGATTGCATATACAACATTTGATTATAGTTTTTGCAGAATTGTGAGCATGAACAAAATTGCTTTGACTCATAAACCTCCTTGAGGTATTGAACATCAGTCTTTGTCCATATTTTCTACATTCAATAATTCTATGGCCAAAATCCTTACAATTAAAACAATAACCATAGAAATTACTTGCATACCTGATGTAAGGTTGTCTCTTCCATTCTTGCATATTTTGTTGGTTTGAATCATTCCTCCTTGCATGACAATATGCAGCAATGTGTCCTGGCTTGTGGCAGACATAACAGGTGGCATTCTTCATAAGAGGCAAGAATCTCCTTTGATGGCTTCCAAATTTGATATAATCAGGAATATATGATCCTTTCTTTGTTGTCTTAGTATTTGTTACAATCTTTGTTATTAGAGGTTTCTTCTGGTCTCTGTCTTTCTCATTACATGTTTCTTCCTTTGTAGGAATTATTTGAGTTGCTTCATCAGCCTTCTTTGCTTTCACAAAAATTATATTTTTGTTTTCCTTTTCTTTGCCTTTACTTGATTCTCCTTCATAGCCTATCCCAGTTTTTATTAGAGGAGATATTTTAGTATCCAAGATTTCATTCAACTTACCAGAACTTGTCATTTGAGAAGGGTATATAGAAACTTTCTGTTGAGCACTTTCTAATTTCCTTCTCAGACACAGAATTTCTTCTTCCAGCTTCTCTTGTTCCCGAGTTTTATCTTTGATTTTCTGAAGTAACATATCTTCTATATTCTTGGCTTCTTCAAGCTTTACCTTCAGCTGCATGATGACTTCTGAATTTTGTTCTTCTTTCACACATTTGAGGAGAATATCTTTTGTTTTCTACATTTTAGTTTGAGTCTGTCAATCTCCTCCAGAGCACTTCTTAGCTCCCCCTCAAGATTGACTTCCCCTTCTTCTTCTTCTTCTAGCAAGAGTCCTTCAAGATCTTCTATGGCCATCAGTAAAAATTTAGAGGTTCCCTCTTCTCCTGAGGGTTCATCTGAGTCTTCAGATGCACTGCTGTCTTGCTGGGCATAGAAGGATTTTATGCTGAATTTCTCTCCTTTATGCCAATTCTTTGATGTGTCTTTCTCTGATTCTTGAGCTTGATTTCTTACTTTCTTGTGAGGAAATTTAGCAGCATAATGTCCAACTCTTCCACAGTTAAAGCATTTAAAAGAAATTTTACCTTTGTATCTACCTGAGCCTCTATCCAATTTCTTGACAAATTTAGCCTCTTCTTCATCAGAGCAGGAGCATATGTCTTCCTTTTCTTATTTCTTCTTTTCTATTTTGAATGTTGCCTCCCTTGTACTTGGCTTATTCTATGGGAGCCTCATCTCATATGTTGTAAGATTTCCTATTAGCTGGTTCATGGTCAAGGTCTCCCAATCAGCTATTTCTTCTATTGCAGACACCTTGGGATTGAATCTGGATGGAAGAGATCTTAGAATATTTTGTACAATTATACCTTCTGGTATTGTTTCTCCAAGATCTTTCATACTGTTAACAATTTCTGCAACTTTTAAGAAGAAGCTGCCAACATCTTCATCATCATTCTTTTTTAAATTTTCAAATTGGGCTCTATATACTTGAAGTTTGGCAGTCTTAACCTTTTTATTTCCCTCATGGATATTCTCTAGAGTGTCCCACATATCTTTGGAAGTCTTACTGTGCATTATTTTGATAAACTCAGCTTCACATAGTCCATTTAAGATTTCATTCATTGCTTTTGCATTAGCTACAAAGCTTTCTTTAGCTTCTTTCTCTGTATCAGTTGACTTTGTGACATATCCAATTTCCACAGCATCCCAAGCTTCTAATCCTAAAGACATTATATAAGCTTTCATTATTATTTTCCAAAAGGCATAATTTCCACCTGTAAAGAAAGGGGCTTTATTGGTTGAGCTTCCTTCTTGACTTGCCATCTTGAGAGCCTAGGATCTCCTTTCAGTTTTTAGACTGATATACAAGGAACTTGGCTCTGATACCAATTGTTGAACCTTTAATTAAACTGAAAGGGGGGGGGTGAATCAGTTTAATGCATTCCTGATATTTTAAAACTTTTCATTAAGCTAATTACACCTTCATTTCATATCCAATTTAATGTGCAAGTAATCTTAGAATGCAAGCAGCAAGTATTAGTTTAATATAGCAGTAGAATTAATATGAGAGTTGCAGGTATTAAGCAGATGATACATATCAGATTCAATACATAACTATCATTCATAGAGACACCGGATATAAGTGGAAACCCATAACGGGAGAAAACCACATCTTATTATTGTTGTGATGCAAAGGCAAGCTCCTACTCCCTCTCACCACTGTTTTTCTGCAGGCACCTACTTACATGGGGCTCCAACCTCAATTCTGCAAGCTGCAACTTGCAAGGAAGCACCAACTCCCTTCAATTTTATGTAGGCACCAACCTACAGGAGGCTTCAACCTTTGTCAGCTACAACTGACAGCTATTAAGCTAAATGCTTGCTGATTTACTCCAGATACCAGCTCTGTTCTGTATCTCCTCTTCTTCTCTTAATCTTCTCTATTTTATTCTTAGATATTCTGCATTCTCTATATCTGCTCTCTCTCTTTCTCTCTCTCTTATAACACACATTTTTCATATCAAAATGATATTATTTATAGAATTTCTTGATGACTATTTTTTTTTCACTCTTGGAATTCAAAATGGATAGTCATATCCCTTGGTCTTCTGCCTCCTCATTTCTTTTCAGCTCACTCAGAAAAATATAACTGTAGGTATCAATTTAACATTACAGTGGGAATTTGTTCTCTCTCGGAGACTTGCCAATGCATCATAAACAATAAAAACAATTAAAACATTTACATTCGAATTACAATGTGAACTCCAGCTCAACTCATTTAGTCTTTTGAATCGCTACGCATTTGTATTTTCTTTGGCTTTCTTTGTCTTTTCTATGACTGTGTTTTATCTCCTTTCGGCTCTGTTTGATTTTTTGTCCTCTGTGGGGGTGTAACTACTGCATACGTGTAATTGTGCCTTTTAAATAAATAAAATGCAATTGTTGACTTTTAAATCAGGGCAATTCCAACCCTTTTCATGTCACAAGTGTCTTGTTGATGTGGCGAGTTCCGCAGGCTGGAACATACATATATCACAATTGTATTACATTAATAATCGCGCTCCGCTGAAGCTAAGGCCCATGGGTCTACAGACCACACGGCTTATCGCAACAGTGTTATATATATGTGTGTGTGTGTGTGTGTGTGTGTGTGTGTGACAACACCTTTTAATATATATATATAACCCAACTTTGTCTCTTGGCTTAATTATAAGATGATTTAATCATATAATCTGCCCTTTTAATACACCTTAACACACTCTTGGTGCATACAATAAAGCCTGTTTTAAAACATATAGAACTCCTTTCAGGCCCACCTGACACGTTTTCAAATGCGATAGATCGCAGTCGCAAATTTCTAATTTGCGATAGTTGCTGTGCAGTTTCAACCAACTGCGATATTGCAATGGTTGCGATATTGCGATATTGCGATGGTTGCAATATTGCAATATTGCGAAGGTTGCGATAATGCGATGGTTGCGATATTGCGATAGTGCGATGGTGCAATGTTGCAAAGTTGCGATATTGTGATGGTACGATGGCACAATGTTGCGAAGTTGCGGTATTGCGATGGTGCGATGGCGCAATGTTGCGAAGTTGCGATATTGCGATGGTGCGATGGCGCAATGTTGCGAAGTTGCGATATTGTGATGGTGCGATGGCGTAATGTTGCAAAGTTGCGATATTGCGATGGTGCGATGGCGCAATGTTGCGAAGTTGCAATATTGCGATGGTGCGATGGCGCAATGTTGCGAAGTTGCGATATTGCAGGTTCCGCCTTATAAAACTTTGTATTATGCACTCCGTATAACTTCATAAATATTCTTTGGACCTTTGATTATATGATGCACTGCACATATACTCCTGCGTGGGTAGCGATTCCCGAAATTTGTGTTTATGTTATATGTAACACCCGGCTGGGTAGTGATTCTCGGAATAACGGTTGTGTCTTTGCAATAACAGTTGTGTCTCTGTATTCAACTGTTCCTGTCTTTTGATAACGGTTCTTCCTTGTGCCTTTGCCTTACCTGCTTCTGCTGCTCGACCTGTCTCTGTCTTTGCTGCCTCCATTGCCTTCGCTGTGCAATTCCTCAACATAGTTTAATTAATAGACACCACTTCCACTGTTACCTTATATGATTCCGCTTACCCCTGACTGATCAATATTACAATTAACGCACATCATATTCAATCTTGTTCGACATTTGCTTCCTCTGCTACCTCTCTGCTACCTCGCTCTATTGTTGGTTTCTTTGTTGCTTCTGTTGTCTCTCTGTTTCTTTCTCTTCTTCTTGTCTAATTGCTGCTCCTTGCTTCCTTCATTCTCCTTTTGTTGCCTCTTTTTTAAATGACCCTGTCTTTGCTGCTCGACCCTCTCTACATCTTGCTGCTATGCTGCTCTCTTTGCCTGTCTCTGTCTTTGCTGCCTCCTTTGCCATCAATGACAATATTTCCAACATGATATGCCTGTTGATTATCAAATTAAAATTCCTATCTTTGATGCCACTCAAAGCATCACAGCCCAGAAGCATGTTGATAAGATGAATGAATTTTTTTGATCTTCATGAGGTAGAGGCAGAGAATGTAACCACAAGGTTGTTTGTCTAAAGTTTTGGAGGTGAAGTTAGAAAGTGGTTCAAAGCCTTACCAGCAGGCTTTATTCGGACTTTGCAGGAGTTACATACATAGTTCTTAGACCAATGGGAGGTAAAGAAAGCCCCACTCCAAATTTTGTCTGAATATGAGAATATTAAAAGAAATGTGGGTGAAACTGTACAGGATTATTGTTTAATATTTATTGATGTATATACTTCTATTCCGGCTAACCTAAAACCTCCTGTGGGATTAGCTTTGCTTAAATTTCCAGATGGTTTTGATGTTGATATGGCATATCAGCTGCGAGAAAGAGATCCAACCACACTTTAAGACATGCAGAAGATAGATGTGAGTGTAGAAGTGAATTTACTGGCCAAAAGAGCTCGGACCAGAGCTAAAAAGAGAGTCACTCTAAAAGAAGAAGCATCTCCTTCAAACAACAAGATGGAAAATTTGATCTGGACAGTGGAAAAGATGGTTGATCGGTTGAAAATTTCGAATAGGCCTGAAGAACAAATAAGGAATCCGAATTTCAGAGGTCAGCAACCACAATTTAGAATCAAACAAAGAGAACAGAGAATGCAAGACCAAGCACCACCACAACAGCAGATCAGGACTCCATTGCAACAGAATTACATTCAGGGAACAGAGACAGATGAGGATGATGATCCTGTGATTGAAGCCAATCATTTCTTCACTACAGATGGTGCGCCCATCTTTCTCACAGAAGATGAAGAATATACAATGATTGCAGACGTTCAAAAAGATGAAGATTTTATTTTGGCTAATGACACCGTGTTAGAAGAAGAGTCTGAGGATTTCAAAAGAGGGTACATTAACGCTTTATCAGCCCAAAAAAGGCAGTATTATTTGAGGAATAGAGATGTCCCGATCAGTCCCATTCAGAAGAGAAAAGAGCTCCAATCGAAAAATGATTCTTCAAATACTCAGAGAAAAGGAAAAGATCCTGCAGATCCTTCTCCAAGCAAGGCATCTTCAACGACTAATATTTCAAATGAAAAGAACCATCATAGTGTGGCAAAGGAGAAATTAGAGAATAAAGATCCTCCCATTAAAGAGGTAGAAAAATTTCCTTCTTTTAATTTAGAAAATGAAATTTCTAAGCTGAAAGTGTCCATGCCCTTGACCAAGTTGGTGAAAAATAGCACTTATAAACATCAGGTGTCTAGCATTTTGCAAATAGACTTTGTTTCAGATATGGTAAATGTTGAAGATGACTACCCTGAACTCATTTTTGGTCTAGCCATAGAATATCAATATGAAGAAAGTGAAGTCCCTCCCTTTTACCTGAGTCTTAGATTACATGAGTTCATCTTACATAATTCTATGTTGGACTCCAGAGCCTTGCATAATTTGATGCCCAAAGCCATTATGGAGAAGTTAGGACTTGACATTACCCAAAAATTCCATGTTTTGTATTCCTTTGACTCTGGTAGGGTCCATTGTATTAGTCTTATCAAAGACATGGTAGTGTCTTTAGATCAAATCCCAACCAAAAATGTTTTGATGGATGTAGTTGTGGCTAATGTTCCACCACGATTTGGAATGCTTTTATCCAGGTCTTGGGGTGCGAAACTTAAATGAACCATGCATCTTGACTTCTCTTATGCCACTATTCCCGTGTTTTGTCAGTTGAGAAAACTATATAGGGAGAAAAAGATGAAATACATGATCACTAGCAAAGAGAAGCTAGTTAATCATCCCATTAATGTAGTCCATATAGATTTAGAGTCATTTGTATTATATTCAGATGGAGGTTTGAATGATGAAAATGTTCAGTTGAAACAAGTAGATGAGATACCTGAAATTTCAAAAAAATTTAGGGAAGTCCTCAAACAGGAAAAAGATAAAGCAGCAAGCACTTCTGTTCGTCCTACCTACCAGCAGCAAGAAGATAGTGAACAGCAGAAACATGAAAAAATCGGTCAGGATAAAGTAGAGAAAGAAGAAAAATTTTAGCATCTACAAGAAGAATAAGAAGGCCTATGGAGCATGGACTTTGATGGAGTTGTTGGTAAGGACGAAGGTAGTATTGGAATATGGATTCGAAGCCCTACTTTCCAGCCTGAAAAAGTTCCTAGTAATGTTAGAGTATGTGCTTCTAAGTTGGCTTTTGACTACCCTAACAATGAAGCAGAGTATGAAGCTTTGATTGCAGGTATAAATTTTTTGAATAATTTAAATGCAAAGAGGATTTCTGTCTATGGAGATTCAGAGATGATAATCAAACAGGTCAAAGGAAATTACCAAGAAAAATATCCACGATTGAGGGCATATAGAAATGCATTCCTAGACATTTTGAGGACATTTCCCGAGTAGACTTTGACAACAGTACCCAAAATGCAGAATATTATTGATGATTCTCTTGCCACTACAGCAAGAAACTTGAAGATTCCTATGAACTCCAGCAACAAGTTTGAAATTTATGTCAAACATAGGCCTGCTATTCCTAATAATTTGAGGTATTGGCAAGTGTTTTGGGATGACAATGAGATCAATGCTTTTTTGCAGAGTGAAGGAAAATTCAAAGATACTCCCATAGAAGGTGAGTATGAGGTTGATGATCAAGAAATTGAAGCAAATCAGATGGACATATTGCAGCTGAAGGAAAATGTAATTCCTAGAGGTCTCATACCTTTAGAGGATATTTTTGATCAGGATGATGTTGCAAAGAAACCAAGCTTGGTGCCTACTAAGAAAGGAGTTGAAGATGTGAACCTTGAACAGCTGACAAGCCCAAGCTTGTGAAGTTATCAAAGGCATTGTCCCCTAAGGTAAAGGAACAGTATGTTAAGTTACTTTTTGAATTTTCTTATGTGTTTGCATGGGATTATTCAGACTTGAAGGTGTATGAAAAAAACATAATCCAACATACTATTCCCATCAAGCCCGATCAGAAGCCATTTAGAAAAAAGATGAGAAGAATCAACCCAAAGCTGTTGCCATCCATTTAAAAAGAGGTAAATAGATTGTACAAAGTTGGTATCATCATCCCAATTATATTTTCTGACTGGATTTCAAATTTGGTCCCAGTACATAAGAAGATAGGAGAGATAAGGTTGTGCATAGATTTTCAGAATCTAAATAAAACATATTTAAAGGATAATTATCCACTTCCGAAGATGGACCATATTATACAAAGAGTAGTTGGAGCATCACGGATGTCACTACTTGATGGCTACTTAGGCTACAACCAGATCTTGGTGCATGAGAAAGACCAAGACAAAACTGCCTTCACAACACCCTGAGGAACTTTCTAGTATGCCAAAATGCCATTTGGACTGAAGAACGTTGGAGCCACTTTCCAGCGAGCAATGGACATTTATTTTTCCAATGAAAATGATGTTTTTCTTGTTGTTTATTTATATTATTTGACAGTGTTTTCTGGTTTTGATGAAGAACACTTGCATCATTTGAGAGTTGTTTTTCAGCGATGCAGGAAGTTTGGGATTTCTCTCAATCCAAAGAAGAGTCTCTTTGCTATGGATGAAGGCAAGCTGCTGGGGCATATCATCTCTAAAGACGATATCCACATTGATCCATGTAGAGTGGAGGAAATTCAACACATAGACCTTCCAGAGAATAAAAAGGAGATTCAAGCATTTAATGGTAAGATGAACTTCCTATGTAGATTTATACCCAATTTGGCTGAACATTTAAGAGAAATGACTAACATGTTGAAAAAGGATAGCACTATCAAATGGAGTGAAGAATCCATCGAGTCATTTAATATGGTAAAGTTTGCTCTGTCCAATGCCCCAGTCTTGATTAGTCCTGACTATACTCAAGATTTTATTATATTTTCATTTGCATCAGAGCATACTATGGCTATGGTTTTGATGCAAAAGAGAGATCAGATTGAAAAACCAATTTCCTTTTTCAGTAGGACTATTAGAGATGTTGCCTTACGGTATAATATTATTGAGAAACAAGCATTGGCTCTTATAAATTCATTGAACGATTTTAGGGTCTAAATTTTGCATTCACATACTATAGCATATGTTCCTAATGCAGCAGTAAAGGATGTCCTCATGAAAAATGATCCAGAAGGTTGAAGAGGTAAGTGGATAACAGCTATGTTGGAGTATGATTTGGAGATCAAACCCACAAAGCCGATCAAAGGACAAGGCTTGGAAAAGCTAATGGCCCAATAAAACCTACATGCCCTAGATATAAATCTCATAACAGCAATGTCTAAAGATGAGGATGAAGGTTTGCTTGTTCCAGTTTCAGACATTTTTCTTCAATCCCCATGGTATTAAGATATTTTTTATGTTCTTCAGCATCTTTCACCACCTCCAGGAATGTCTAAAAGCAAAGGTAGATCACTGAAACTTAAGGCTGCTAAATATTGTATTTTAAATAGTGCTCTTTATTGGAAAGATCCAGGAGGTATTATGCTCAATTTCTTGTTTGAAGAAGAGGCTCAGAAGGTAATGCATGACTTTCACAAAGGTGATTGCGATGGTCACTTGTTTTGGAAAACTACAGCTAACAAGGTATTGAGAGCAGGGTAATATTGGGCCACTTTATTTTTAGATCTGTATAAAACAGTGATGAGTTGTCATGAATGTCAAATTTTCCAAGGGAAAAAGAAATTTCTTCCTCTTCCTTTGAAACCAGTTTTAGTAAATGCTCCCTTTCAGCAGTGGGGACTTGATTTCATAGGGGAAATCCATCCCGCATCATCAACACAGCATCGATGGATCTTAACAGGTACAGATTACTTCACCAAATGGATTGAGGCCGTTCGAGCAAGGTAGGCTACAAACACGGTAATTATTCAATTTTTAGAGTCAAATATCTTATCTCGTTTTGCTTTCCCTCACAAAATTATAACAGATAATGCAACAGCGTTAAAATCTAAGAAGATGGTGGAGTTTTGCAACAAATAAAATATTGTGCTAGGCCATTCAACAACGTACTATCCACAAGATAACGTCCTAGAAGAATCATCGAATAAATCTCTGATAAACATAATAAAGAAAATGTTGGAGGCAAACAAAAGGAATTGGCATCAAAAGCTCGTCAATGCGTTATGGGAAGACAGAGTTAGCAGCAAGAAATCTATAGGTATGTCACCTTTTCAACTGGTTTATGGTACTAATGTTGTCTTTCCTACATCTCTTATATTTCTAGTTATGAAGTTATTACAAGAAGTTGGCAGTGAAGAAGATAATAATCAGCGGAGGATCAATCAAATGATCCACCTTCAACAAACACGGGAGGAAGTGTCACAGAACGCCATTTAGTTGTAGGAGAAAATAAATAAGATCTATGACCGAAATACCAAAGCAGAAAGGTTTCAGTTGGATGATGTGGTGTTGAGATGGGATGCAAGAAATGAGGACAAAGGGAAACATGGTAAGTTCGACAACCTGTGGAAAGGACCATATAATATTTCAGCATACAGGGGATAGAATGCCTTTTTTCTTTCAGAGATGGATGACCAAGATTTCCCTAGAGGACTAGTGAATGGTAGGCTTTTGAAGCACTACCATTGTTGAAGATAATGGATCACAAAATATGTCACAATCATTGTATATACCATGTTATTTTTGGTCAAATTTCAGGTACACGGTCATTCAAATTTGGGGCCCAAGGTGAAGGCTATAAAACTTGAATGATATGTGTATGGTTTGGTTTTATTTTAATTTTTAGTCTTAGTTTTGAGTCAGAGTCAGACTACATTGTGTCCTTTTTCAGTATTTTTTGACTCCATGCCCAATGGATAAGGCTACTTGGTCTACGGTGTTCTTGGCACCTCCAAGGAGCTACCATCCCCATTGGAGGAAATGTTAGTAGTGTCAGTCTAGTCATACTACCATCAGTGATCAAAATTACTCTTTTGCATTTGCATATTAGGAGTCCCATACCATAAATTTTCATCATTTCACTAGGTCATGGATTTATTGATGGTAGTTGTCTTTCATCAGTTTTCCCTCATGTGAAACTTGTTGATTCTCCTCTCTATGGTCTTTAGTCATACGTCACTTTCACCCTGTGAGTCATGATTAGGTCATAGGTTTGGTCTCATTAGGTTTTAGGATCTCACCATGCTCAAATTAATGAGTCAAATGTCAATAAATATCAGCAAGGTCATGAGGAGGTCGAATAAAATCAAAGTCACAACATCTGGGAAGATCAAAGAAAAGTTTTATTTAGCTTGATGTAATTTTTGCCTCAAAACCATGTTTCGAGGTGAAAACATGATACTTTTCCTTTATTATCATCTCTTATGTAATTTTATGTCAATCATATGTAATAAATCACACTTCAGAAGCTGCTATCTCCACAAAGTCACCACCCTTCCCTTCAGAGAGGTTTTCGACAACCTTGTTAGTGTGAAATCATGTTCTAAGTATTTCCATCAGAAAAAGCCCAGAAAGAGATTTCCAACGATATATTATACTTAAGTGAATCAAGCTCCCCTATACCCTAAACCCTACCCCTTTTCCCATTTTTTTCCCTTAAACTTTATTTTATTAAAGTTTAATGTTTTCTTTATCCGATGGCATAGTCGCATCGTTAAAATCTCTTAAACACATAAAACCCCGATACGATTTAATAAACCCCGCCCCTCATTTCCCCTTAAAATTTATAATAAAGTTTTAAAGTTTTTATTATAAATTCCTCCCATTCCGATCGCAATTGGACCATACTTATCGTGCAGTCTGATTGAACCTTGTGACTACAAAAAAAATCCGATGCAATTGCATACACTTGATTGAGTCCTACCGATTGAATCCCACTTGATTAAATCCCTACCGTTGATATTATCAACGATTCGACGGCCCATATGCCATCGCATCATCGCAATTAGCACTTTCAATCAATCCCCTTTGATTGACCCCTCCCCATTTCTACGATTGCGATGAACTCCACTCCCCCGATTACACCTTTGTCATCAATCTGCCCATCCAATTAAATGGCCCATAGTCCATCGCATCATCGCAATCGACGTTTTCACATGACACTTTGCCTCTGCTCTCCTCCGATCTCTCGATTTCGATAAGTCGGGCCCCACCATTAAACCTTCCACCCTACTCCAAAGTAAAAATTATATTTTCCTTTGTAAATGCGCTAAGTCACATTTTATTTCATTTTATAAAGGATTCCCCCATCACTTATCCCCAATCGTATCAGCAAAATCCTATGATGGAACACTTAGCCTCCGCTCCCAAACCCCGATTTCCGATTGTGATTAACCTTCGAGTCCCACCATATAATCTTTCGCCCATTCATAATAAAAGGGACTTTTCCCTTTGTAAATCCCAAATTTCATTTTATTTCGCTTTATAAATTACTTCCCTCCATCGCTCCATCCTAAATCGCATCGGCAAAATCCTATTTCACCTTAACACCTCCCTTCCCTTCCGATTGCGATTGCGATTGTTCTCTCGGGTCCCACCTAAAGGCCTTCCCCATTTTTCAACGTAAAATTATTTTTCTCCTTTGCAAAGGTGTCGAAACATTTTTATTTGTTTTTTTACCCCATTACCCTTTGGCTTATCCTTTACCCCTATTACATTTATTCCAATCGCATTGGAGTTTTAGGGCCTCGTTCTAATAACATCTTCCCCTTTCCTCTGATCCCCGATTGCGATTTTCCTTATACACTAATCGCATCGCAAGTTTTCCATTGTGTGTCACACCTCCATGATCTTCTGATTGCAATTATGATTCGGGCCCACATCCCTTTCCCTTCGCTCATTTTATCCAAAAAAGGGTCTTTTCTTCATTAAAGGCATGAAATTCAGTTTTGATGTTTTCAAAAGGCATTTCTCAGCATATATGAGATTTTCAATAAAGACAAGAAACAGTCAAAGGGCCGAGAGCTAATTATGAAACAGAGACTTCTACAGTAGCAAAAAAATAGGGATCTACTCTTCAGATTGCCTATTTTTCATTCATCCAGTGTATCAACGAATCTACCAAAGTGGTCAAAATGTATTGTTGTTCCTCCCTTTCAGGAGCAGATTGTTGGTTCTCTTTCCTATGTTCAGATTTCAGTTCTGAGTTGGTAAAAAAACTCCCTTCTTTTGTTGATATATTTCCCACATTTCTGGCCTATTTAATGTAATTTTCACTCATTTTGTAACCATTCAGTTAGTGAGTAGGGGAAATAGTGTGGAAATCAAAGAGGACGCTCTGCGCTCTATTGTAATAGTTTGATAGGGAATTAATAAAGATATGAAGCTCTGAGTTGTGGGATCCATGTGGTATGAGTTTTAGCATTTGTTCTCTCCTTTGTGTTCATATGTAAAATTGTTATGTGTACCATTCATTCATAAACATCTCTGGTTGAATGCTTTTCAATATAGATAGGTAGAATCCATTTTTAATGCTCTACCTTGGGAAATCATTCAATATTCTATGTTTTCTTCTGTTTGAAAAGGATCCATCTCCTATGCCCTTTTCAGCTCCTCACCAGTCTTTCCATCCCATCATTATTTAAACTAAATTGCTAAAATTTCCTGCCTACCTTGCCACGTGAAATATCCTGTATCCCTGATTTAATTCCCCAGTTTCAAACTGTCCTATTTGTTCCATACAACCCTGAAAAATTAATTCATTTAAACATTTCCCATCATTATACCTAGCCTAATATCAGTTCATAATTGTACTTTATTGAATATCTTTCATTGAGAGAGCCCTCTCCTAACCTTGTAGGGTTAGCTACAAGGCTGAGTGTGGTTTAAAGGTTACCCTGATTTGCCTTCCTTCAGCCTAAGGCTCAAATTAGGTGCTAACATAGTGCTTGGAAGTTTGACTCAGCCATGAGTTTTGCTAATCCCTGCCTTTTAATTAGTTTGGTGGGCTTGATTTCTAAGTCATATTCAAGAATAGTAGCAATCCACTTTTCCCTTTTACCATCAGGGTCTTGACTTAGAATGTCCTTGACAACAGTATGTGGAACAAAAGCAATTATGTGAGAGTGTAAAATGTAGACTCTAAAGTCTTTTAATGCTTTCACTAATGTTAAGGCTTGCTTCTCCATGATGTTATATTTGAGAGGAGCATCTCTTAAGGCCCTTTAAAAAAAATATATTGTTTGTTCTTGCCCCAAACCATTATTTTGAAGTAACACTGCAGCTATTGTATGTTCTGAAGCAAAATAAAAGATATAAAAATCTTTGGTGAAATCTGGACTAATCAAGACTAGTGTTTGAGTAAGAGCTTGTTTAACCAGTTCAAATGATTGTTTAGCTTGTGTAGTCCATTTCACACCCACCTCTTTCTTAAGCATGTTTGTTATGTTTCTTAATAGCTCAGCAAGGTTGGGGATAAACCTCCTCAAAAAATTAATCTTTCCAATGAAAGATTGTAATTCTTTGAGGCTTCTTGAATGGCTGATTTTTAATATGCCATCAATCCTTTTAGGGTCTAATTTTATTCCCTATGTTGAAATTATGTGACCAAGAAGTTTACCTTCTTGGAGACCAAAGAGTGTCTTTTTTGGGTTCAAAGATAAGCCAAATTTCCTACATTTCTCAAAAACTTTTCTTAAATGAATCAAATGTTCTTCATCAGTTTTAGAGAAAATGGTTATGTCATCAAGGTAAATGATTATAAAATAGCCAATATCTTCTGAGAAGGCTATGTCCATGGCCCTTTGGAAAGTGGCCCCTGTATTCATCAAACCAAATGGAATTTTGACATACATAAAGGTGCCCCAAGGTGTAGTAAAAGAAGTTTTGTGTTGAACACTTGGGAGCATTAACACCTTATTGTACCCTGAGAACCCATCAAACAGTGATATTATTTTTGATCCAACTACCCTTTGAAGCATATGGTCCATTTTGAGTAAGGGGTAGTTGTCTTTCAGGGAGGCTCTTTTTAGATTTCTAAAGTCAATGAAGAGCCTAATTTCCCTTGTCTTCTTCCTAACAGAAACTAGGTTTGACACCCATTATAAATATATAAGGGGTACTATAATCCAAACATCATACATTTTTTCAATCTCTTTCTTGACTAAAGGTAATAAAACAGGGTTTTTCCTTCTTATTTTTTGTTTGAAAGGTTTCTGATTTTCCTTAAGAGGAATTTTGTGTTGAATGATGCTAGTGTCATAAGATTTTAGATCTTTGTATCCCCAAGCAAACACATCTCTAAATTCTTTGAACAACTCTATGTATTGTAGTTTTATATGAGCTAGGAGTGTGTTAGATCGTTTTATCATCTTTGGTTCTGCTAAGCTTCCTATGTTATGTTCTTTTACATCTGTTTCCATAGGCTCCATTCTTGGTTCTTTGGCTACATCATCAAAGTCAAAAAGGTGTTCTAAAGGTGTGAGACCTCTTGGAATTGTATCATTCTTGCATTGTAAAACATCCAAGTATTTCTGGTCTGTGTGGTCAATTAATTATGCTTCAAAAATATTCTCACAGTTATTTATATCAGCAGAATATGTCATTTCTATTTCTGAGATTTTTTCATTATCCAAACATTTTTCTTCATGGCTAGTTTCTAATGCTGGTATGGAAAAATCATTTTCTGATTTTAGGAAATCATCTATGTGTTTGTTAGTGTCAAACACTTGCTAGTGGTCCTCATTGTCAGGACTGCAGGCCTGTTTTTGACCTTTATGTTAAGATGTTCATTTATCTGGGGTACTTGGCAATTGTTGGCATTTAAGGCAAGTTCATTTGCTAGATGATTTTGTGCTCTTGGAATCAAAATGAGTTCATATTTTTCAAAGGTCTTTAATAAATCAAGGGCAAAATTTCTATATTCTCTATGTCTTGGGTTTTTAGCTGAATATTCTCCTTTAATTTGTCTTATGATAAGTTCAGAATCTCCTAGGATTTATATTTTCTAGGCTTCTAATTGTTAAGCAACTGCAAGCCAAGGAGAATGGCTTCATATTCAGCAATATTGTTGGTGCGTGGAAAATCTAGTTTATATGAATAACCCTGATTTGTATTTTGAATCCATACACCTACCCCTACACTTGTTTTATTACAAGACCCATCAAAGCTTATTGTCCAAAATATTTCTGCCTCATTTTCATTTTCTTGTTGTTGTTGATTGCTAATGCTTTGTATATGAGTTGAACACAATTTTAACTTATCTGGTAAGTTGATTTCTTCTTTGTTTTCCTTTTCTTTTTGAGTGATTTCATCTTCATTGTATAAGATAAAGGAATCTAAACTTGATTGAATGGAATAGATTGGAGAGCTGTTTGGTTTATCTATGTTGCTCACCATATATTTCATGTGGGATTCCCTGTATAATCTTCTGTTTTGGTTAAAAACTGGGATGGTGGCATAAGACATGTCAATTTGAAGGCTCCCCTGAAGTTTGGCTCCCCATGATCTTGATAAAAGCATCCCATATTTTGGGGGAATGTCAGCTACCACTATGTCCATTAATAGACTCTTAACAAGGATCTGAGATAAGTTTACACATAAATATTTGATTAAACCCAAGCATTTGACTTTGCTTGAATCAAAGGAATACAAATCCTTGTATGGCTTAGTAATTTCTAAGCCTAAGATTTCCATTACTACTTTGTGCATAAGATTATGTGAAGCTCCAGAGTCTAACATGGCATTGTGTAATATCCTATCATGTATATTCAAACACACATAGAAGGGAGGGATAGCTCCTTCCTCGTATTTTCCATCAACTTCTGGACCAAACAACAACTCAGGTTTGTCATTTGTCAAGTTTAATGTATCAGTGTCACTTCCTAAGTTCAAAGATTTCAAAACTTGGTTTTTGTACACTTCTTGGGTTACTAGTTTAGCTAGAGGTATGATATTTTTTATCTTTGCAATATCTCCCTCAAGGCTGAAAGGAACTATTGATTTTGTCATATTTACATATGTTTTTTCAATTGAATTCCTTTCAACAATTCTGATTTGCTTAAATTTGTTTGGACTGCTATTTGGGACAATTTTGTTAGGGCCACTAGCTGAAGTGCTAAGGCTGCTTTGTTCAACATTTGGCTGGCTGCTTTTCTCTTTGTTTAAATCTTTTTTCTTAGCCAAAATTTTGGGTTTCTCTAATGTTTTCTTAGGCTGATTTTCTACATTTTTCCTAACAGTAGTGCTAGTGCTTTTGTCATTTGAATTATCTATGTTCCCTATGCTCCTAAGATCATATTGTTTGTGCACCTCCATGATTGCATTTTCAAACCCCAAACTATAATCATCAGAATCCTCATATGTATCTTCATTTTGTTATGGGGAGAAGAAAACTTGTTCTTCTTCAGTGAGGTAAACATCATCCCCACTGTCTGATCCAATCAATTTTACACGATTTTCTCCCAACCTTTCAATCTCCCTTTCTTCCTCTTGATCTACATAGTTTTGTTGGAAGGGAGGTCTAACTTTTTGGTCATTGTCTCTCTGCCTATCTTCATTAGGGTCTCTTCTCAGATTTTGGTTTCTATTTCTATTTTTGTTTTCTCTAAGAGGCACTCTATCATTCAGATTTATCTTTTCAAGCATCCTCTCCATTACCTTTACTAAGTTATCAATTTTAGTATCTAATACAGAGGTTAATGGAATTGTATAATCCCTATATGTAACTCTTTTCTCTACCCTTAACCTAGCTCTTTTTTCAATCAGATTTTCCTCCACACTCATGGCTCCCCTTTGTATATATTCTAAAGTTGAGGGGTATCTTTCTCTTAGATAATAAGCCATTTCCGGGTCAAAGCTTCTAGGAATTTAGCCAAGGCTAAGCCTAGTGGAGGTTTCATGTCTGGAGGAAGTGCATTATACACACTATTGAATCTAGTGCAGTAATCATGGACACTTTCCCTAGTATTTCTTTTGAGGTCAGTATAGTTTGAAAGGATTTGGAGGGGGTTTTTTCTGACTTCCCATTTGTATATGAATGTTTGATATAGAGAATGAAGATCATTTATGCTGTGAGGAGCTAAGCTTTTAAACCATTTCTTGACTTCTCCTCCTAAAATTTGAGCAAAAACTCTCATTTTAATAGTCTCTTCTTCTATCTCCATGTAATCAAAGGCATCATTCATTTTATATACATGTTGTTGGGCACTAGTAGGTTCATTTCCAATGAAATGAGGAATTTTGGATTGGTAATCATTTGGTAAGGGAACCATGGGTTGTGGTAACACTAGTGGAGCATACCATGCTGCCATGGCTGGAAGGAAAGGTGGATTTATAAGGGGTGGATTGACAAGAGGGAAAGTGGGTTGGAATGGAGTGTTTTGGACAATGGTGGTATGGATTGGAGTGGAAGAAACACTTAGGCCAGCAAATTGTTTTTGAGAAGACTTGTTACAAAAGAGGCTAAAGTTGTGAAGAAGCTAGGAATCAGGAGGAGTAGAAGGCGAGGCTTATCTACTAAAGCTCTATTGCAAACCTTCTATTTCAAAATTAGCTTGGTTAAAATCACTTTGAGATCTGGTTCTGAATATTTTCTTTGTATGATGTAAGTCAAAGTGTAAAGCCTCTAAGATAGCAAGGTTTTCAGGGACAAATTTTGTTCTTAAGAGGCTCCTATCAGCAGCTCATTTTCCAAACTTAGAAGTCTGCCACAAAATCTTCTATGGATTGTCAACTATTGTAGGAGGATTAGGGTTTGGATGAGATCTATTGTTGATCCTATGTGAAGCCAGACTATTTTTTCAAAATGAGAGAGGATGAAGTTTTTTAGGGATTGTTTTTGAAATTTTTTCCTCTGACAATGTCTATTCTAGTATGGGAATAGGCTTCTAAACTTTCTCAAGGATGGTTAACACAGTCCTAAAGTGATCTAGAGACCTAGATGAGTAATAAGCCTACTGGGGCCAATGGAGTCGCCAGGTGGAAACTTTTTCTTTTGTGAAGGTAAAATGTTTTATGGTTCCACCACTATGTTTATTATGAAGCCAATTTGAAATATCTTTGGATTTTGTATATTTCTATGGTTAAGAGAGTGTCTTATGTCTAATTTTAACACTTAGATAAGGTGCTCAAACAAACAGAGTCTACTCTATGGCTTACTAACTGATTTTCTTAGAGATTTGTAGGACTAAAGAGTTTATAATAGTTTTCTAGGCTATCATAGATTCAATAGGTCCCACCATGATCGCCATTATGTTGGTATCCTGTGTTTTGATATATTGGCTTACTAAAAGACAAGGCAACATAAGAACCAATATTTAGAGTTCCAGGATCTAGTCCTCCCATTCTTACAGAGGAATCTCTCAAATTCACTTGTTTTGCAAAGATTTATCCTGTTTTCTTTTAAGTATTTATTTTAGACTAGTTATTAAGTGTAGGTGTTTGTTTGTTTGTTTGGTTGGATTGGCACAACATAACATGAAAGGTCTAGGTAGTATATATAGAAAGAAGAAGAGTTAGTTTCATTGGGAAATGGAGTCAAAATGAATTTGGTAACAGGCTCATAAGTGCATATGGGATATCAAAGGGCAAATATAACTTGGCCACATGATCCTTTAGGTTAAGGTTAAGGTTATGGGTTTAGTTAGGTTAAAGTTAAGGTTAAGGGTTTGTTCAAGGTTAGCGTGAGGTTATAGTTAAGGGTAAGGTTAGGGAAAACTTTGGGTGAGGTTAAGGTTAAGGTTACAGGTTTAGTCAGGTTAAGGTTAAGGTTAAGGGTAAGGTTAAGTTTAAATGGGTAAGGTTAAGGTTAAGGTTAAGGGTAAGTGTTGGAGAGGTAAATCCCCTCTGCGGATAGAGGTGATCCCTACTAGTCAAGATTGGGTCTAGCAACAATCAGTCACACAGTGACGCAGGTCTCTAGTTACAAAATGACAAAAACATAATGAATTTCCTACCTCAAATCCTATGTAGTGGTCATTGAAGAAAGGATGACGCTTCCCATCCTTCACTTGGAAGATCACGATTCCTCCGCTCAACACGTCTAAACACCTGCACACATGCAAAGGATACAAAGATATGTAATGTAAAATCTAAAGTCTGTAACCATACATCAGTCAGAGGGGATGTAATTCATTGCATCAAAGAAAAAGACGCATGAATGAAACCATAATCAAAGTCGCTTATCATTAAAATAACAAAGGAAATATACAACCCAAAGCTCTAATGCTTGATCTTCCTTCGGCGAGGCTGACAGGGGAGCATGTTTCAATGAAGCTTGTCAGAAATGGGACAGATCTATCTCACTTCGGCTTGGCTTTCAAAAGCTATCTGGCTATAGTCTCCTTGCTACAAGTTCAACTCTTTCTCTCTAGTGCTACTAGCTTGCTAAGGGAAAAAGGCAAGCTTATATAGATGGTGGAAGGGGAGTTGGGATCCCTACAATTATGGGATTGGTCGTACCCTTAAGGAAGCTTCCATGATAGGTGGAAAACCACCTCCCATACATGGAGATCCGGAGCCAAACCTCCCAACTCATTTTAGAGACTCGTTCAGAAGTTTGTTGGAATCAAACTTCCACCATTTTTTTTTTTTAAATCCTTATTAAGCTTGGCGTGAGTGAGACACTAGGATAGAGCACCAGTTGGCGCACCCTCTATGGTGGATTTTCCCCATTGGCGCGAGGGATGAACTGGCTAGTTGCACCAAGGCTAAAAGATCATTTTTTAGGGTTTTTCAATGGAAACTTTCTTCAAAGGAATGATTTTCCTTGTCAAGGGGGATACCATGAAAGTGGTTTCAGGTTATGTCACTACTCACAGGTCATGAGAAAGGCCCTCCAATGTGCGGGATGGGGAACTTCAGGGATGGTGACAAATTACTGTGTAATATTAAGGTCAAGGTTAAGGTTAAGGTTATGGTTATGGGAAAGTTAAGGTTAAGGTTAGGGTTAGTTTATAGTTAAGGTCAAGCTTAAGGTTAGGTTAAGGTTAAGGTTAAGATTAGGCTAAAGTTAAGGTTAAGGTTAAGGTAAAGGTTAGGGTAAGGTTATGGTAAGGTTAAGGTTAAGGTTAGGTTCAGGTTATGTCACTGCTCACACATCATGAGAAAGGCCCTCCAATGTGCGGGATGGGGAACTGCAGGGACGGTGACAAATTACTGTGTAACTGTAAGGTCAAGGTTAAGGTTAAGGATATGGTTATGTGAAAGTTAAGGTTAATTTTAGGGTTATTTTATAGTGAAGGTCAAGGTTAAGGTTAGGTTAACGTTAAGGTTAAGAGTAGGTTAAAGTTAAGGTTAAGGTTAGGGTAAAGGTTAGGGTAAGGTTAGGGTAAAAGTTAGGGTAAGGTTAAGGTTAAGGTTAAGTTTAAGGTTAAGGGTAAGGTTAAGGTTAAGATTATTGTTAAGGTTAAGGTTAAGGGTAAGGTTAAGGTTAAGGTTAGGTTAAGGGTAAGGGTAAGGTTAAGGTTAAGTTTAAGTTTAGGTTAAGGTTAAGGTTAGGTTTAGGTCAAGGTTAAGGTTAGGCTTAAGGTTAAGGTTAAGGTTAGGTTTGGTCAAGATTAGGGTAAGGTTAAGGTTAGGTTAAGGTTAAGGTTAAGGTTATGGTTAAGGTCAAGGTTAAGGTTAAGGTTAATGTTAAGGGTTTGGTCAAGGTTAGGGTTAGGTTAAGGTTAAGGTTAAGGTTAGGTTAAGGGTAAATTCAAGGTTATGGTTATGGTTATGAAAATGTTAAGGTTAAGGTTAAGGGGTTAAGTTTAGGTTAAGGTAAATTCAAGGTTAAGGTTACGTTAATGTTAAGGTTAAGATTTTTGTTATGGGTTTGGTCAAGGTTAGGGTTAGGTTATAGTTAAGGTCAAGGTAAGGTTAAGGTTACAGTTTTAGTTAGGTTAAGGTTAAGGTTAAGGGTTTAGTTAAGGTTAAGGTTAAGGTTAAGTGTAAAGTTAAGGTTAAGGTGAAGGTTAGGTTAAGGTCAAGGTTAAGGTTAAGGTTAAGGCTCATGTTAAGGTTATGTTAAGGTTAAGGGTACGAGCTTCGTAAGGTTAAAGTTAAGGTTAAGGTTACGTTAAGGCTAAATTCAAGGTTAAGGTTAGGTTAAGGGTAATGTTAAGGTTAGGTTAAGGTTAGGTTAAGGTTAAGGTTAATATTAAGGTTAAGATAAGGTCAAGGGTAAGGTTTAGGTTAAGTTAAGGTTAAGAACAAGGTTAAGGTTGAGGTTAAGGTTAAGATTAAGGGTTTGGTTAAGGTTAAGAGTAAGGTTAAGGTTAAGGTTAAGGTCAAGGATAGGTTATAGTTAAGGTCAAGGTTAGGGTTAAGTTATAGTGAAGGTTAAGGTTAAGGTTAAGGTTAAGGTTAAGCGTGAAGGTTAAGGTTATAGTTAAGGTTAACGTGAAGGTTCATTAAATTTGGACAACTAGGTCCAAAATCCATCTTGTGATGCTCAAATGAAGATTCCAATATTTGTATTGGATTCCTCTTTCAGAGAGGTGTAAAATTGATCTAAAATTGATTTTAATATGATGAGTAGAATATTTACTTTGAATTTATTATTTATAATAAATTTAAGTGCAGGTCGGCCTTAAGGTTTTTACCCCCAGCAGATGTGTCACACACCTCTCATGATTGGTATTTATAGGGTCAACATTGGAGCATTTTTCCACTAATCTCATCACACATCTCCTCCTCTAATACGAGCATCTGAGAATTAGCTTCATCTCACACGTGGGAAAGAAGGTAGACGTTTATCGCAGCAAGAAGGTCGAAGTTTACCGCAGCAAGAAGGATGAAATTCACTGCAGCCAGAAATCTGTGGTTAGGGTTTCTGGGGAAGTTTGATTAGTGTTGACTTTGGTCAATGCATGGTCTGATTGGGCTTAATTTTGGAGGATAATTCGATCTAAGGAGACCGTAATATTTGGCACAGAAATCAAGGTAAAAGTTTGACCAGAAGTTGAGATGCGTTGAATTTGAGTGCTGCTGCCCTGCGTTGAGTTTTCTAGGCAGCGTTGACTTTTCTAAGGTTGACTTATGAGTTGACCGTGTGACTTTTTTGAGGACTGTTGTGACACATGCTGGGTTGGCTGACCGTGAATTATTTGTTGGTTGGAGCATCTTGTTGACCGCCATAACGCACCATCACCTTTATCTGTTTCTGACTTGTCTTGTAAAGGATCACTGATATGTTCTATCTGTATTTTACTTGTAAATTCATGTGATTTCTATTGATAAAAGTAAAGCTGCATCAAGCATAGAACATCTAAAAAATCTTACATGGTATTAAAGCTGAGGTGAAGACAAGCCCTAACTTATAGCAATCACCAAAAGAGAAAAATGGGTTCCACAAGTTATGGCTTCAAGGAGGATGACAAGCTGACTAGAAGAGATGACTTCCATGCTTGGAAGATGATATTAGATATCAAATTAGAAGACCATGATCTCATGGACTATGTACTGGGTAAGATACAAGAACCTCCATCCACTACTACTGATACTCCCAAAACCAAGTATAAGAAGGGGGAGATCAAAGCAAAGCTGATGATCAGGGAATCCATACATAAAAGTCTGGTTGCCTACATATCTGAGCTAGGCACATCCAAAGAGATGTATGATAAGCTGATACAAATGTTCAAAGTAAAAAATTCAAACCAGGTTCTATTATTCAAGAATCAACTGAAGAATCTGAAGAAAGGCAGGGATGAGTCTGTCCAAACATACTTTTTGAAACTGATCGAGATCAGGAACAATCTGCTGGCTATTGGGGAGACAATAGTTGATCGTGAGATGGTACTCATTGCACTTGGAGGGCTCCCATGTGAATGGAAAGTATTCAACACTACCATTCTCAATAATAATACAATTCCTAACTTTGATGAGCTATTGTCAAGATGCATGCAAGAAGAGACAAGAATGAAGGAATACGAAAATGACCGAAATGCTGCCTACACTGCTCATTCTAGAAAGAATAACTATGGTGGTTAAAAGAACAAAGGAAGAGTAGGGGCCCAAGGAATGAAGGGCAAGTGTTTCACTTGTCATAGGCCAAGTCATCATGCTAGAGAATTTCCTTTCAAGAAGGATTCTCCTGATAGTGATGACAACAACAACCAGAGGAATGGAAATCAGAGAAACAACAGGTCCAAAGGAAAGAGGAAGGCTCCCTCTAGCAGAAACAATCAACCTTTCAAAAGGTTTAGAAACTCCAGGTATGAGGATTCAAATGTTGTTGATAAAATAAATGAATACATTCTTGTATCTGCCCTCTTTGTTGCATCCCTGCCCGACACTATGGATGTCTGGTTGATAGATAGTGGTGCCTCAAGACACATCATTGGGTTCAAGGAAGAAATTTCTAACATGGTTGAGAAGGATACTAATCTGGAAATTATCTTTAGAGATAATTCCACATATCCCATGAAAGGGAGAGGGACTGTGACCCTCCACTTGTCTCAAGGACAAGTCCTACATTTGCAGGATGTACTCTATGTACCAAAGTTGAAGAATAATCTTGTGTCTATATCAGCCATGGAATACAAAGGTTTCAATGTGGCATTCACTGATGGAAAGGTGTGCATGTGGAATAATAATCTCAAGGAAGCTATCGTGATTGGTTTTAGAGTTGGAACACTCTACCAGGTTGGAGGAATTTCAGTGGGAGCTATGACATGTGATACTATCCGACAAAATGAACTATGGAACCGGAGGTTTGGACACCTTCATTACAAGGCCCTTCCCAAAGAAAGGAAGGTGGTGATGGGGATGCCAGAATTTGGAAATAATCATGAAGGTGTATGTAAGGGTTGTGTCGAAGGAAAGCATACAAGGGGACCTTTCCCCTCAAGTGTCACAAAGACATCTGATATTTTGCAACTGGTCCATTCTGATCTATCTGGTATGCTACCCATGACATCCCTGGGAGGATGTTCTTACTATATGACATTCACTTATGACTTCTCCCACAAAACCTGGATATAATTCTTGAAGAAGAAGGAGGAGGCTTTCATGTGGTTCCGTACCTTCAAAGCCTTTGTGGAAAATATGACACGGAAGAAGATCAAGATTTTGAGGACCGACAATGGCACTGAATATGAGTCAAATGATTTCAAGGACTTTTGCAGAGAAGCTGGCATTAAGAGGGAGACCACTACTGCCTATACTCCTGAGAAGAATGGTGTTTTTGAACGAAAGAAAAAGACCATTGTAGAAGCTGCCTGTGACATGCTATGTGACTAGGGTCTACCGAAGAATCTATGGGGAGAAGCTGTGAATACTGTTGTATACATTAAAAATCAATGCCGTCATTCTTCTCTAGACTCCAAAACTCCCGAAGAGGTTTTCACTGGTAAGAAACCCGGCGTCTCACATTTTAGAGCTTTTGGATGTCCTTTTTATTTTCATGTGCCAAACGAAAAGAGAATTAATCTGGATGCTTCTGGGAAGAAAGGAATATTTGTGGGCTACAACGAAACTTCTAAGGCCTATAGAGTCTATGTACCTAGTCAAAGGGAAGTAGAGATATGCCATGATGTCACTTTTAACGAAGATGCTTCCCTAAAGAAAGTAGTAGACCTTCCGAGATCTGAGGAAAATCATGAAGCAAGGCCTAGAAATCAAGAAGAACCGCAGGATGAGAAAATACCTGATGTTGAAGGACCAATGGACCTAATCGATCCATCTCCTTCACTGAGAAAGAGACCATCATGGCTCAAGGACACTCTCAAAGATGCTAAGGGACATACTGCCCCAAGGGGGACATTCCGAGAAAGCAAGAAGTCGTGTAGATACCAAGGGTATCTGGCTACCATGAGTACTATTGTACAATCTGAACCTGGATCTTTTGATGAAGCCATAAAGCATCAAGTTTGGAAGGATGCTATATACGAATAATATGAGTCCTTAATGAAGAATGATGTCTGGGATGTGGTTCCAATACTGAAGGAGAAATGGATCTACAAGATCAAGCATGGATCTGATGGAAGTGCTGAAAAGTTCAAGGCAATATTTGTTTCCCGTGGCTTCTCTCAAAAGGAAGGAATAGACTATGATGACATATTTGCACCTGTGACACGATATACCACCATTCAATCAATCATAGCCCTTGCTGCTACCCAAGGATGGAGTCTTCATCAGATGGATGTCAAGACCAATTTTCTACATGGTGCAATAAAGGAAGATGTGTATGTATAAAAACCTTTGGGGTTTGAAGTCCAAGATCAGGACACCCATGTCTGCATGTTGAAGAAAGCCCTCTATGGGTTGAAGCTAGCACCCAGGGCTTGGTACAAGAGGATAGATAGCTACTTGATGAAGTTGGGCTTCACTCGAAGTAATGTTGATCCAAACCTTTACTTCAAGGTTGTCCAGGGGAAGCCTCTCATTCTAGTGTTGTATGTGGAAAACCTCTTCCTGACAAGTGCTGAACCTCTCATTCATCAATGCAAGAGGGAGCTGGCTGCTGAGTTCGAGATGAAGGTCCTAGGACTGATGCACTATTTCCTAGGCCTGGAGGTCTGGCAGAGACCTGGTGAGATTTTTTTTCTCAGAGAAAATATATTATGAAGCTTCTAGAAAGATCTGGAATGGTGAACTGTAAGCCCATGTTGACATCGATGGAACTCAAATTTAAGAAGTTGAGTGGCAATTCTGCTGGGCCCATATTGGAAAATCCTACTGAGTATCATCAACTTGTAGGGGCCCTGATGTTCTTAGTGAACACTCATCCGGATATATGTTTTGCAGTGAACACCTTGACTCAACAGATGGTTGAGACTCATCACTTTCACTGGGTTGGTGCTAAGAATATTCTGAGATATCTTTGGGACACAATAAACCATGGGCTGAGATACACTGTCGGGAGCGTGACACTCCTTGGTTATACTGATGCTGATTGGGCTGGCAATGTGGTGGATCGTAAGAGCACATCGGGATGCTACTTCAACCTTGGTTATGCTTCGATCTCATGGATGAGCAGGAAGCAGAAGTCAGTGGCTTTGAGCACCGCAGAGGCCAAATACATTGCAGCAAGTATGGCATGTTGTGAAGCAGTCTGGTTGCGAAAGCTCTTCAGTGAGTTGTTTGAGCATGTGATAGATACCACGGTGATACTCTATGATAATCAGAGTGGGATTCGCTTGACCGAGAATCCTATGTTCCATGACCTATCCAAGCATATTGACATCAGGTACCATTTCATTTGGGATATGGTACAACGAGACACCATAAGGCTCGATCATATAGGAACTGATGAGCAGGTCATAGATATTATCATTAAGCCCCTGGGGAAGGTCAAGTTCCTAACCTTCTATGAGAGACTTGGTATCGTGGAACGACCCTATGATGTGGGTCCTGTTGGATGATGAGCCCGAGGAGCTCTAGGGGGCTTTGGGGATAGCTTCTTGGAGCTATGAGCAACCACAAGGCTAGGATTGCCAAACCTTGTTGGGGTGCTTGGACCCCACCATTGTGATTATTGAGTTGGTTCACCTCTCATTATCTGTGCACTGTATGCATCCTACCCATTGAGTTCAGGGCTCATGGGAAGTACCTCTCATTTGTCCAATGAGGTGGGAAAATCTAGAGACTAGTAGCAAAGACTAATGGACGCATCAGAGATTTCCATACTCTCTATCTAGGATGGTACGGTCCAACCACTTGATCTGGGATCAAGTCTAGTGAGGTCTCGGACCTCTTCCTGACTTCGAGTCAGATGAACCAACTTCGAGTTGGTTGGAGACTCTTTGTGATTTTGATAGAGGTTTTGACCTATGGGCTGAACCTGTTAGTCGGGAATGATGTCTTTGTGACTGACCCACTATTGTTCTGAAATAAAGAGGCCAACAAAGCAAGTTACGGTGGGATGACGCACGATGTCTGATTGCACTGGTGGATGGATTTCTCTCTAGTTGATAGGGAGTGTTAAATTTGGACAACTAGGTCCAAACTCCATATTGTGATGCTCAGATGAAGATTCCAATATTCGTATTGGATTCCTCTTTCAGAGAGGTGTAAAATCGATCTAAAATTGAGGTTAAGGTTAAGGTTTAATAAAGGTTAAGATTAAGGTTAAAGTTAAGGTTAAGGGTAAAGTTAAGGTTAAGGTTAGGTTAAGGTTAAGGTTTAGTAGGGGTAAGATTAACGTTAAGGTTAAGGTTATGGTTAAGGTTAGGTTAACGGTAAAGTTAAGGTTAAGGTTAAGGTTACAGGTTTAGTCAAGTTAAGGTTAAGGGTTTGGTCAAGTTTAGGGTTAGGTTATAGTTAAGGCTAAGGTTAAGGGTAATGTTAGGGTAAAGTTTGAGGTTAAGGTTAAGGTTAAGGGTTTCCTTACACTTAACCTTAACCTTGAATTTAACTATAACCTAACCCTAACCTTACCCTTAACCTTAACCTTAACCTTAACCTTAATCTAATATTAACCTTAACCTAATCTTAACCTTAACCTTAAATTTAACCTTAACCTAATTAAACCTATAAGGTTAACCTTACCCTTAACCTTATCTTACCTTGACCCTTAACCTAACCTTAATCTTAACCTTAACCTTAACTAAAACCTTCCCTTAACCTTACACTAACCTTAACCTTAACTTTGCCATTAACCTAATCTTAACCTTAACTATAACCGAACCCTAACCTTAACCTTAACCATAACATTATCTTTACCCTTAAACTTAACTATAAACTAACCCTAACCTTGACCAAACCCTTAACCTTAACCTTAACCTAACCTTAACTATAACCTAACCATAACCTTGACCAAACCCTTACCCTTAACCTAACCTTAACCCTCACCTTAACCTAACCTTAAACTTAACTTTACACTTAACCTAATCTTTACCTTAACCTAACCTTAACCTTGACATAACCATAACCTTAACATTTTCTTAGCCTAACTTAACCTGAACCTTGACCTTGACCTTAAACTTAACCTTACCATAACCTTACCCTTAACATTCACCTAACCTTGACTTTAACGTTAACCTTCCCCTAACCTTAACCCTAACCCTAACCCTAACCTTAACCTTCACCTTAACCTTCACCTTACCCTTAACCTTAACTATAACATAACCCATAACCTAAACCTTCCCAAACCCTTAACCTTAACCTTAACCTTATCCTAATATTAACCTAACCTTAACCTTCACCTTAAATTTACCCTTAACGTAACCTTAACCTTATCCTTAAACTTAACCTTAACCTTAACCTGACCAAACCTTAACCTTAACCTTAACATTACCCTTAACCTAACCTTAACCTTAACCTTAACCTTAACTATAACCGAACCCTAACCTTAATCTTAATCATAACGTTATCTTTACCCTTAACCTTAACCTTAATCTTAACCTTAACCTAACCTAAACAATAACCTAAACTTAACCTTAAACTTAACTTGACCTTAACTATAACCTAACCTCAACCTTGACCAAACCCTTAACCTTGACCTTAACTTGAACCTTTAACCTAACCTTACCCTAACCTTAACCTTAACCTAAGGTTAAGGTTAAGTTTTAGGTAAGGTTATAGTTAGGTTAAGGTTAAGGTTAAGATAAGGTTAAGTTTAAGGTTTGGTTAAGGTTAAGGTTTAAGGTTACAGGTCTTCACCTTAACCTTCACTATAACCTATGCTTAACATTAACCTTTACATAACCTTAACCTTAACTTTAATCGTAACCTTAACCTTAACCTTGACCTTAACTATAACCTTAACCTTAACCTAATTTTAACCTTGAATTTATCTTAACCTAACCTTAACCCCTTAACCTTAACCTTATCCTTCCCATAACCATAACCTTAACCTTGACTTTACCCTTAACCGTAACCTTAACCTGACTAAACACGTAACCTTATCCTTAACCCAACATTAACCTTTACCTTAACTATAATGTAACCCTAACCTTGACCAAACCCTAACCTTAACCTTAACCTTAAGCTTAACCTTCCCATAACCTTAACCTTAACCTTCCCTATAACCTAACCTTAACCTTAACCTTAACTTTAACCTTAACCTTAACCTTAAATTTGCCTTGAACCTAACCTTGACCTTAACCTAAGGTTAGGGTTAGGTTATAGTTAAGGTCAAGGTTAAGGTTTTGGTTTAGGGTAAGGTTAAAGTTAAGGTCAAGTTTAAGGTCAAGGTTGAGGTTACTGTTAAGGGTTTGGTGATGGTTAAGGTTAAGGTTAGGGTTAGGGTTAGGGTTAGGGTTAAGTTTATGGGAAGTTTAATGTTAATGTTAAGGTTAAGGTTAAGGGTAAGCTTAGGGCTAAGGCTAAGGCTAAGGCTAAGGCTAAGGTTAAGGTTATGGTCTTAGTCAGGTTAAGGTTAAGGCTAAGGTTAAGGTTAAGGCTACGGGTTTGGTCAATGTTAGGGTAAGGTTATAGTTAAGGGTAAGGGTAAGGGTTAAGGTTAACCCTAACCTTGACCAAACCCTTAAGGTTAAGGTTAGGTTAAGGTTAAGATTAGGCTAAGGGTAGGGTTAAGGTTAGCTTATATTTAAGGTCAAGGTTAAGGTTATGGTTAAGGTTAGGTTATAGTTAGGTTAGGTTAAGACTAAATTTAAGGTTAATTTTAAGGTTATGGTTAGGGTTAGGGTAAGGTTAAAGGTTAACGTTAAGGTTACAAGTTTAGTCAGGTTAAGGTTAAGGTTAAGGTTACGAGTTTAGTCAGGTTAAGGTTATAGTTAAGGTTAAGGTTAAGGTTAAGGTTAACGTTAGGTTAAGGTTAAGGTTTAGTTTAAGCTTGAGGTTAAGGTTAAGGTTAAGGGTAAAGTCAAGGTGAAGTTTAAGATTAGGTTAAGCTTAAGGTTAAGATTAGGTTAAGGTTAGGGTTAAAGTTATGGTTAAAGTTAGGTTAAGGTAAGGTTAAGGTTAAGGCTAAGGTTAAGGGTAAATTCAAGGTTAAGGTTAGGTTTAGGTTAAGATAAGGTTAAGGTTAAGGTTATGTTAAGGGTAAAGTTAAGGTTAGGGTAATATTAAGGCTAAGGTTAAGGTTAGGTTATATTTAAGGTCAAGGTTAAGGTTATGGTTAAGGTTAAGGTTAAGGTTACAGGTTAAGGTTAAGGTTAAGATTACAAGTTTACTCAAGTTAAGGTTAAGGTTACGAGTTTAGTTAACTTAAGGTTATAGTTAAGGTTAAGGTTTAGGTTAAGGTTATCGTTAGGTTAAGGTTAAGGTTAAGTTTAAGGTTAAGGTTAGGTTAAGGTTAAGGTTAATGTTAAAGGTAAAGTCAAGGTTAAGTTTAAGATTAGGTTAAGGTTAAGGTTAAGATTAGGTTAAGGTTAAAATTAGGTTAAGGTAAGGTTAAGGTTAAGGTTAAGGGTAAAGTCAAGGTTAAGATTAGGTTAAGGTTAAGATAAGGTTAAGGTTAAGGTTAGGTGAAGGGTAAATTTAAGGTTAGGGTTAGGTTAAGGTTAAGGTTAAGGTTATGGTTAGGCTAAGGCTAAGGTTAAGTTTAAGGGTAAAGTTAAGGTTAAGGTTAGGTTAAGGTTAAGGTTAAGATAAGGTTAAGGTTAAGGTTAATGTTATGGGTTTAGTTAGGTTAAGGTTAAGGGTAAGGTTAAGCTTAAGTTTAAGGGTTTGGTCAAGGTTAGGCCTAGGTTATAGTTAACAGTAAAGGTAAGAGTGAAGGTTAACCCTAACCTTGACCAAACCCTTAAGGTTAAGATTAGGATAAGGTTAAGATTACGTTAAGGGTAGGGTTAAGGTTAGGTTATAGTTAAGGTTATGGTTAAGGTTAAGGCTAGGTTATATTTAGGTTAGGTTCAGGGTAATGTTAAAGTTAAGGTTAAGGTTATGGTTAAGGTTAGGGTAAGGTTAAAGTTTATCGTTAAGGTTATGGGTTTAGTTAGGTTAAGGTTACGGTTTTAGTCAGGTTAAGGTTATAGTTAAGGTTAAGGTTACAGGTTTAGTCAAGTTAAGGTTAAGGTTAAGGGTAAGGATAAAGTCAAGGTTAAGGTTAAGATTAGCTTAAGGTTAAGGTTAAAGTTAATTTTAAAGTTAGGTTAAGGTAAGGTTAAGGTTAAGGTTAAGGGTAAAGTCAAGTTTAAGGTTAGGTTAAAGTCAAGATAAGGTTAAGGTTAATGTTAAGTTTGAGGTTAGGTTAAGGGTAAAGTTAAGGTTAGGGTTAGGTTAAGGTTAAGGTTAACGTTAGGTTAAGGGTAAAGTTAAGGTTAAGGTTATGGTTAGCCTAAGGTTAAGGTTAGGTTAAGGTTAAAGTTAAGGTTAAGGGTTTGGTTAAGTTAAATTTAAGGTTAAGGTTAAGGTTAAGGGTAATGTCAAGGTTAAGGTTATGGTTATGGGAAGGTTAGGGTAAGGTTATCCTTAACCTTAACCTTACCCTTAACCTTATCTTTACCCTTAACCTAACCTTAATAACTGTAACCTTGACCTTGACCTTGACCTTAACCTTATCTTAACCTTAACTATAACCTAACCCTAACCTTGACCAAACCTTAACCTTAACGTTAACTTTACTCTTAATCTAACCTTAACCATAATCTTAACTTTGGTTAGGTTAAGGTTAAAGTTAAGGCTAAGGTTATGATAAGAGTTTCATCAAGGTCAAGGTTAAGTTTAAGTTAAGGGTAAGGTTATGGGTAAAGTTAAGGTTAATATTAGGGTAAGGTTAAGGTTAAGGTTAGGTTAAGATTAATGTTAAGGTTAGGGGAAGGTTAAGGTTAAAGTTAGGTTAATGTAATGTTAAGGTTATGGGTTTAGTCAAGTTAAGGTTAAGGTTAAGGTTGAGGTTAAGGTTAGGGTAAAGTTAAGGTTAAGATAAGGTTAACGTTACGGTTAAGGTTAAGGTCAGGTTAAGGGTAAAGTTAAGGTTAGGGTTAGGTTAAGGTTAAGGTTAAGGGTAAAGTTAAGGTTAGGGTTAGGTTAAGGTTAAGGTTATGGTTAGGATAAGGTTAAGGTAAAGGTTAAGGTTAGGTTAAGGTCACGGTTAGGTTAAGGTTAAGATTAGGTTAAGGTTAAGGTTAAGGTTTGGTCAAGGTTAGGGTTAGGTTATATTTAAGGTCAAGGTCAAGGTTAGGTTAAGGTTAGGTTAAGGTTAAGATTAGGTTAAGGGTAAAGTTAATGTTAAGGTTAGGTTAAGGTTAAGGTCAAGGTTGAGGGTAAAGTTAAGGTCAAGGTTAGGTTTAGTTTATATTTAAGGTTAAGGGTTTGATCAAGGTTAAGGTTAGGCTAAGGCTAAGGTTAAGGTTAGGTTAGGATAAGTTCAAGGTTAAGGTTAGGTTAAGGTTAAGGTTACAGGTTTATTTAGGTTAATGTTAAGGCTATGGCTAGGGTTAAATTCAAGGTTAAGGGTTTGGTTAAGGCTAAGGTTAATGGTAAGGTTAAGGTTAGGTTAAGTTAAGGTTAAATTTCAAGTTAAGGTTAGGTTAAGGGTAAAGTGAAGGTTAAGGTTAGTGTTAAAGTTAGGGGAAGGTTAGGTAAAGGTTAAGGTTAATGTTAAGGTTAGGATAAGATTAAGGTTAGGTTATAGTTAAGGTTAAGGTTAGGTTAAGGGCAAGATAAGGTTAAGGATAAGGTTAAGGTTAAGGCTAGGTTAAGGTCAAGGTCAAGGTCAAGGTCAAGGTCAAGGTTAAGGGTAAATTTGTGCTGAAGGTTTGGGTTAGGTTATATTTAAAGTTAATGTTAGGTTAAGGGTAAAATCAATGTTAATTTTAAGGTGAAGGTTAAGGGTAAGGTTAAGGTTAATCGTTACGGGTTTAGTCAGGTTAAGTTTAAGCTTGAGGTTAAGGTTAACCTTAACCTTAACCTTAACCTTAGCCTGAAGTTTAACCTGAAAGTTAACCTTAACCTTAACCTTAACCTAACCTTAACCTTAACAACCTTAACATATCCTTAACCTTAACCTTCCCATAACCATAACCTTAACCTTAACCTTAAACTTAACCTAACCTTAACCTTAACTATAACATAACCCTAACCTTACCCAATCCATAACCTTAACTATAACCTAACCCTAACCTTAACCTTAACCTTACCCTTAACCCAACCTTAACCTTAACCTTGACCTTGACCTTAAGGTTAAGGTTAAGGTGACATTAAGGGTAAATTCAAGGTTAAGGTTAGGTTAAGGTTAAGGTTAAGGTTATGGGAAGGTTAAGGTTAAGGTTAAGGTTAAGGTTAGCTCAGGCTAAGGTTAAGGTTAGGATAAGGGTTTGGTCAAGGTCAAGGTTAGGTTAAGGGTAAGGCTAAGGTTATCGGTAAAGTTAAGGTAAAGGTTAGGATAAGGTTAGGGTAAGGATAAGGTTAAGGTTAGGTTAAGGTTAAGGTTAAGGTTAGGGGAAGGTTAAGGTTAAAGTTAGGTTAAGGTAAAGGTTATGGGAAGGGTAGGTTAAGGTTAAGGTAAAGGTAAGTGTTGGAGAGTTAAATCCCCTCTGTGAATAGAGGTGATCCCTACTAGCCCATATTGGGTCTAGCAACAATCAGTCACGTAGTGAAGTAGGTCTCTAGTTACAAAAATGACAAAACATAACAAGTTTTCTACCTCAAATCCTACGCAATGGTCGTCAAAGAAAGGATGAAACTTCCCGTCCTCCGCTTTGACAGATCACGATCCTTCCGCTTAACATGTCCGAATACCTACACACATGCAAAGAAACACAATGATACACAACATAGAATCTAAATCTTGTAACCATACATCAGTCAGAGAGGATGTAATTCATTGCATCAAAGACAAAGACACATGAATGAAACCATAATCAAAGTCGCTTATCATTAAAATAACAAAGGAAAGATACAAACCAAAGCTCTGACATTGGATCTTCCTTTGGTATGGTTGACAGCAGATCATGTCTGAATGAAGCTCGTCGGACATGGGAAAAAGCTCTCTCTCTTCGGCTTGGCTCTCATATGTTGTTTGGCGATAGTATCCTTGCTACAAGTTGAGCTCTTGCTTCACTATTAGGACTACTATCTTGATAAGGGAAAATGGAAAGCTTATATAGATGGTGGAAGGGGAGTTGGGATCCCTACAATTGTGGGATTGGCCCTATCCTCAAAGAAGCTTCCATGATAGGTGGAAAACCACCTCCCCTACATGGAGATCTGGAGCCAAACCTCCCAACTCATTTTAGGGACTCGTTCAAGAGTTTGTTGGAATCAAACTTCTGACACTTATTTTAAAAAAAAATCCTTATTAAGCTTGGCACAATCAATACACTGGGATGGAGCGCCAGTTGGCGCGCCCTCTTTGGTGGTTTTTCCCCATTGGTGCGAGGGCTGAGCTGGCTAGTCGCGCCAAGGCCAAAAGGTCAGTTTTTAGGGTCTTTAAAAGGAAACTTTCTTCAGAGGAATGATTTTCCTTGTCAAGGGGGATACCATAAAAGTGGTTTCAAGTTATTTCACTGCTCACAGGTCACGGGAACGGCCCTCCAATGTGCGGGACGGGGGACTGTAGGGACGGTGACAAATTACTGTGTAACAGTAAGGTTAAGGTTAAGGTCAAGGTGAGCTTAAGCTTGAATTTACCCTTAACATAACCTTAACCTTAACTATAACCTAACCCTAACCTTAACCTTAACTTTACCCTTAACCTTACCCTTAACCTTAACCATAACCTAACCCTAACCTTACCCCAACTATAGTCGTAACCTTAACCTTACTTGTAACCTTAACCTTAACTTTACTCTTAAGCTAACCTAAAACTTAACCTTACCCTTAACCTTATCTTAACCTTAACCTTAAAATTACCCTTAACCTTCACCTTAACCTTACCTTTACCCTTAACCTTAACCTTAACCTGACTAAACCCGTAACCTTAACCTTCGCCTTAACCTTCCCATAACCCTAACCTTAACCTTAACCATAACCTAACCTTAACCTTGACCTTAAACATAACCTAACCCTCACCTTGACCAACCCTTAACATTAACCTTAACATTGAACTTAACCTTAGCCTTAAACTTAACCTTGATCTTAACTATAACCTAACCCTAACCTTAACATAACCTTAATCTTGACCAAACCCTTAACGTAACCTTAACCTTGAGTTTACCCTTAACATAATCTTAACCTTGACCTTGAACTTACCCTCAACATTAACCTTAACCTTAACCTGACTAAATACATAACCTTAACCTTAACCTTACCCTTAACCTCAAACCTAACCTTGACCTTAATTATAACCTAACCCTAAACTTAACCAAACCTTAACCTTAACCTTACACTTAATGTAAACTTAACCTTTACTTTACCCTTAACCTTACCCTTAACCTAATATTAACCTTACCCTAACCTTACCCTTACCCTTAACCTTAACCTAACCTTAACCTCAACCTTATCCTTATCTTAACCTTAACCTAACCTTAACCTTAACCCTAATCTTAACCCTAACCTTAAGGTTAAAGTTATGGGTAATGTTAGGCTAAGGTTAGGGTTAGGTTATAATTAAGGTCAAGGTTAAGGTTAGGTTAAGGTTAAGGTTAAAGTTAAGTCAAGGTTAAGGTTAAGGGCTTGGTTAAGGTTAAGGTTAAGGTTAAGGTTACGTTAAGGGTAAAGTCAAGGTTAAGGTTACGTTAAGGTTAAGATAAGGTTAAGGTTACGTTATGGTTACGGTTAGGTTAAGGTTAAATTAAGGTTAAGGTTAAGGGTTTGGGCAAGGTTAGGGATCGGTTATAGTTAAGGTTATGGGAAGGTTAAAGTTAATGTTAAGGTTAAGGTTAAGTAAAGGTTAAGGTTAAGGTTAATGTTACAGTTAAAGGTTTGGTCAAGGTTAGGGTTAGGTTAAGGTTAAGGTTGAGGTTAGGTTAAGGGTAAAGTTAAGGTTTGGGTTAGGCTAAGGTTAAGGTTAAGGTTAAAGATAAGGTTATGTTTAAGGTTAAGGTTAAGTTTAGGTTAAGATTAAGGTCATGGGTAATGTTAAGGGTAAGGTTATAGTTCAGTTAAGGTTGAGGTTAAGCTTAGATTAAGGTTAAGATAAGGTTAAAGTTAAGGTTAAGGTTTGGTTAAGGGTAACGTCAAGGTTAAGGTAAAGTTAAGGTTAAGGTTAAAGTTAGTGTTGAGGAGGTAAATCCCCTCTGCGGGCAGAGGCGATCCCACTAGCCCACATATGGTCTAGCAACAATAAGGTCACACAATGACGTTGGTTCCTAGCTACAAAAAGACAAATATCCTGACAAGTAGCCTACCTCAAATTCCACACAGTTGTCGTTGAAGAAAATATGATGTTTCCCATCCCTCGCTTTATAGATCACAATCCTTTCATTCGACACATCCGAACACCTGTACACATGAAAAGAAATGAAGACATATAATGTAAAATATAAAGCATGTAACTATACATCAGTTAGAGAGGATATAATTCATTGCATTACATAAAGAAATGAACACATGAATGGAACCAAAATCAGAGTCGCTTATATTATAAATGACAAAAGGGAGATTACAACCAAATGCTCTAACGCTATGATCTTCCTTTGGCGGGGATGACAGTGGAGTGTGCCTCAACAAAGCCTGTTGGGAATCTAAACAAAGCTCTCTCTCTTTGGCTTGGCTCTCAATGTTTTCCCAGCTATAGTTTCCTTCCTACAAGTTCAACTCCCAAGCGTTCAGCTATTCAACCATTTAACTAGCACATCAATGGAAGATGGCTATATTTATAAAGGAGAGGAGGAGGTTGGGATCCCTACAATAGTGAAAGGGAGGCCTTATCTCTTGGGAGGTTTCCCCATAAGGTGGAAACAAGAGACCAAAGGAGGAAGGCCATGGTTATTTAGTCGAACCACTCCCTATGACTCATCCACGAAGTTGTTGTGGTCAAAACTTCATCTATTTTTTTAAAAAACTTTCAATAAATAGATTGGTGTGGGTGCTTAACTGGGACATAGCACCAACTGGTGTGGGCTTAGTGTTAATTTTCCTCATTGGCGCGAGGGCATAACGGGCTACCAGCGCCAAGGCAAAAACAGGTGTTTTTAGTGGTCTGCTCAGGAAATGGTCAACAGAGGGAATGTTGTACTCATGGCAAGGGATGAAATGATGGTATTTTCAAGGCATGACACTTCTAATTATTCATAGAAACAACCCTCCAATGTGCGAGATGGGGATTGCAGGGACGGTGACAAATTACTGTGTAACAGTTATGGTAAGGTTAGGATAAAGGTTCAGGTTAAGGTTAAGGTTAATGGTTAAAGTTAAGGTTAAGAGTTTGGTCAAGGTTAGGTTTAGGTCAATAACCATAACCTTAACGCTAACCTTAACCATAACCTTAACATTAACCTTAACCTAACCCTAACCTTATCTTAACCTTAACTATAACCTAACCCTAACCTTGACCAAACCTCAACCTTAACCTTAACCTTAAACTTAATTTTACCCATAACCTTACCTTAACCTTACCCTTAACCTTACCCTTAACCTAACCTTGACCTTGACCTTGACCTTGACTTAAACTTTACCTTAACCTTAACCTTATCTTATCGTTAACATTAACCTTAACCTTCACAAACCCTTAACCTTAAACTTAACCTTAACCTTAACCTTAACCTCACTGAACCTATAACCTTAACGTTAACCTTAACCTAACCTTAACCTTATCTTAACCTTAACCTTAACATTAACCTCAACCTTAACTTTAACCTTACCCTTACCTTAACCTTAAGGGTAAATTTAAGGTTAACATTAAGATTAAGGTTAAGGTTTTCGTTAAGGTTAGAGTTAGGGTTAGGTTATATTTAAGGTTAAGGTTAGCTTAAGGGTAAAGTCAAGGTTAAGGTTATGGTAAAAGTTAAGGGTAAGGTTAAGGTTAAGGTTACGAATAGGTTAAGGTAAGGTTAAGGTCAAGGTTAAGGTTAAGGTTATGGTTATGGGAAGGTTAGGTAAAGGTTAAGGTTATGGGAAGGTTAATGTTAAAGTTAGCTTAAGGTAAGGTTAAGGTTAAGGTTAAGGTCAAGTTTAAGGTTAAGGTACGGTTAAGGTTAAGGTTAAGGGTGAAGTTAAGGACCTTCACCTAATCTTAACCTTAACCTAAACTTAACCTTACCCTTAACCTTAAACTAAACCCTAAACCTTAATGTTACCTTAAACCTTAAAATTATCTTAACCTTAACCTAACCTTAACCTTGACCTTAACCTAACCTTAACCTAAACCTTATCTTAACCTTATCCTAACCTTAACCTTAAGCTAACTGTAACCTTAACCTTAACCTAACCTTAACCATAACTTTACCCTTAACCTAACCTTAACCTTAACCTTATCTTAACCTTAAACTAACCTTAACCTTAACTTTACCCTTAACGTAACTTTAACCTTACCCTTAACCTTATGTTAATCTTAACCTAATCTTAACCTGACTATAACCTTAACCTTAACCTTCCCATAACCATAACCTTAACCTTGAAATTACCCTTAACATAACCTTAACCTTAACTTGACCAAAACTGTAACCTTAACCTTAACCTAACCTTAACCTTGACCTTAACTATAACCGAACCCTAACCTTCAACCTAATCTTACCCATAACTTTAACCTTAAGGTTAGGGTTAAGGTTAAGGTTAAGATTAAGGTTAACGTTTAGGTTAATATTAGGCTAAGTTTAAGATAATGATAAGGTTAAGGTTAAGGTTAGGTTAAGGTTAAAGTTACAAGTAAGGGTTTTGTAAAGGTTAAGGTTAGGTTGTAGTTCAGGTCAAGGTTAAGGTTATGGGAAATTTAAGGTTAAGGTTAAGGTTAAGGTTTGGTCAAGGTTAGGGTTAGGCTACGGGTAAGGTTAAGGTTAGGTTAAGGTTACGGTTAGATTAAGGTTAAGATTAGGTTAAGGTTAAGGTTAAGGTTAAGGTTAATTTTAAGGGTTTGGTCAATGTTAGGGTTAGTTTTAGGTTAATGTTAAGGGTTTGGTCAAGGTTAGGGTTAGGTTATAGTTAAGATCAAGTTTAAGGGTAAGGGTAAGGTTATAGTTAGGTTAAGCTTAAGTTTAAGGTTAGGTTAAGGTTAAGATAAGGTTAAGGTTAAGGGTTTGGTGAAGGTTAGGGTTAGGTTATGCTTAAGGTTAAGGTTAAGGTTAGGTTAAGTTAAGGTTAAGGTTATGGTTAAGGTTATGGTTAAGGTTATGATTAAGTTAACGGTAAAGTTTAAGGTTAAGGTTAGGTTAAGGGTAAAGTTAAGGCTAAGGTTACGGTGAAGGTTAGGGGAAGGTTAAGGTTAAAGTTAAGGTTAAGGTTAAGGGTTTGGTCAAGGTTAGTATTAGGTTATATTTAAGGGTAAGGTTAAGGTTACGGGTTTAGTCACATTAAGGTTAAGGTAAATTTAAGGTTAAGGTTAAAGTCAAGGTTAAGGTTAGGTTAAGGTTAACATAAGGTTAAGGTTAAGGTTAAGGTTAATGTTAGGTTAAGGGTAAAGTTAAGGTTAGGGTAAGGTTAAGGTTAAGGTTAAGGTTAGGTTATATTTAAGGTCAAGGATAAGGTTAAGGTTAAGGTTACGGTTAAGGTTACAGGTTTACTCAGGTTAAGGTTAAGGTTACTGGTTTAGTTAGGTTAAGGTTATAGTTAAGGTTAAGGTTAGCGTTATGTTAAGGTGAAGGTTAAGTTTAAGGTTAAGATTAGGTTAAGGTTAAGGGTAAAGTCAATGTTAAGTTTAATATTAGGTTAAGGTTAAGGTTAATATTAGGCTAAGGTTAAGGTTAAAGTTAATGTTAAAGTTAGGTTAAGGTTAAGGTTATGGGTAAATTCAAGATTAAGGTTAGATTAAGGTTAAGATAAGGTTAAGGTTAAGGTTATGGGTAAATTCAAGATTAAGGTTAGATTAAGGTTAAGATAAGGTTAAGGTTAAGGTTAGCTGAAGGGTAAATTTAAGGTTAGGGTTAGGTTAAGGTTAAGGTTAGGCTAAGGTTAAGGTTAAGATTAAGGGTAAAGTTAAGGTTAAGGTTAGGTTAAGGTTAAGGTTAAGATAAGGTTAAGGTTAATGTTAGGTTAAGGGTAAGGTTAGGGTTAAGGTTAAGGATAAGGTTAAGGTTAAGGTTAAGGTTAATGTTATGGTTTTAGTTAGGTTAAGGTTAAGTTTAAGGGTTTGGTAAAGGTTAGGGTTAGGTTATAGTTAAGAGTAAGGGTAAGGGTGAAGGTTAACCCTAACCTTGACCAAACCCTTAACGTTAAGGTTAGGATAAGCTTAAGATTACATTAAGGGTAGGGTTAAGGTTAGGTTATAGTTAAGGTCAAGGTAAAGGTTATGGTTGAGGTTAAGGTTAGGTTATATTTAGGTTAGGTTAAGGGTAATGTTAAAGTTAAGGTTAAGGTTATGGTTAAGGTTAGGCTAAGGTTAAAGGTTATCGTCAAGGTTATGGGTTTAGTTAGGATAAGGTTAAGGTTATGGTTTTAGTCAGGTTAAGGTTATAGTTAAGGTTAAGGTTAAGGTTAAGGTTACCGGTTTAGTCAAGTTAAGGTTAAGGTTAAGGGTAAAGTCAAGGTTAAGGTTAGGTTAAAGTTAAGATAAGGTTAAGGTGAAGGTTAAGTTTAAGCTTAGGTTAAGGGTAAAGTTAAGGTTAGGGTTAGGTTAAGGTTAAGGTTAACGTTAGGTTAAGGGTAAAGTTAAAGTTAAGGTTAAGGTTAGGATAAGGTTAAGGTTAAGGTTATGGTTAGGCTAAGGTTAAGGTTAGGTTAAGGTTAAAGATTAAGGGTTTTGTCAAGCAAAAGTTAAGGTTAAGGTTAAGGCTAAGGGTAATGTCAAAGTTAAGGTTATGATTATGGGAAAGTTAGGGTAAGGTTAACCTTAACCTTAACCTTACCCTTAACCTTATCTTTACCCTTAACCTAACCTTAACTATAACCTTGACCTTTACCTTGACCTTAACCTTATCCTAACCTTAACTATAACCTAACCCTAACTTTGACCAAACCTTAACCTTAACGTTAACTTTACCCTTAACCTAACCTTAACCATAATCTTAACTTTGGTTAGGGTTAGGTTAAGGTTAAAGTTAAGGCTAAGGTTAGGATAAGGGTTTCGTCATGGTCAAAATTATGTTTAGGTTAAGGGTAACGTTATGGGTAAAGTTAAGGTTAAGGTTAGGGTAAGGTAAGGGTAAGGTTAAGGTTAATGTTAAGGTTAGGTTAAAGTTGGGGGAAGGTTAAGGTTAAAGTTAGGTTAATGTAATGTTAAGGTTATGGGTTTAGTCAGGTTAAGGTTAAGGTTCAGGTTAAGGTTAAGGTTAGGGTAAGGTTAAGGTTAAGATAAGGTTAAGGTTACGGTTAAGGTTAAGGTTAGGTTAAGGGTAAAGTTAAGGTTAGGGTTAGGTTAAGGTTAAGGTTAAGCGTAAAGTTAAGGTTAGGGTTAGGCTAAGGTTAAGGTTAGGTTAAGGTCATGGTCAGGTTAAGGTTAAGATTAGGTTAAGGTTAAGGTTAAGGTCTGGTCAAAGTTAGGGTTAGGTTATATTTAAGGTAAAGGTTAAGGTTAGGTTAAGGGTAAAGTCAAGGTTAAGGTTAGGTTAAGGTTAAGATTAGGTTAAGGGTAAAGTTAATGTTAAGGTTAGGTTAAGGTTAAGGTCAAGGTTAAGGGTAAAATTAAGGTCAAGGTTAGGGTTAGGTTATAGTTAAAGTTAAGATTTTGATCAAGGTTAAGGTTAGGCTAAGGTTAAGGTTAAGGTTAGGTTAGGATAAGTTCAAGGTTAAGGTTAGGTTAAGGTTAAGGTTAGAGGTTTAGTCAAGTTAATTTTAAGGTTATGGTTAAGGTTAAAGTCAAGGTTAAGGGTTTGGTTAAGGCTAAGGTTAATGTTAAGGTTAAGGTTAGGTTAAGTTAAGGTTAAATTTAAGGTTAGGTTAAGGGTAAAGTTAAGGTTAAGGTTAGGGGAAGGTTAGGTAATGGTTAATGTTAATGTTAAGGTTAGGATAAGGTGAGGGTTAGGTTATAGTTAAGGTTAAGGTTAGGTTAAGGGCAAGATAAGGTTAAGGTTAAGGTTAAGGTTAAGGTTAGGTTAAGGTCAAGGTTAAGGGTAAAGTTATGGTCAAGGTTTGGGTTAGGTTATATTTAAAGTTAAGGTTAGGTTAAGGGTAAAATAAAGGTTAAGTTTAAGGTGAAGGTTAAGGGTAAGGTTAAGGTTAAAGGTTACGGGTTTAGTCAGGTTAAGGTTAAGGTTAAGGTTAAGGTTAAGGTTAGCCTGAACCTTAACCTTAACCTTAACCTTAACCCGAAGTTTAACCTGAACGTTAACCTAACCTTAACTTTAACAACCTTAACCTAACCTTAACCTTAACCTTCCCATAACCATAACCATAACCTTAACATTAACCTTAACCTTAATCTAACCTTAACCTTAACTATAACCTAACCCTAATCTTACCCGATCCATAACCTTAACTATAACCTAACCCTAACCTTAACCTTACCCTTAACCTAAGCTTAACCTTAACCTTGACCTTAACCTTCAGGTTAAGGTTAAGGTGACATTAAGGGTAAAGTCAAGGTTAAGGTTAGGTTATGGTTAAGGTTAAAGTTAAGGTTATTGGAAGGTTAAGGTTAAGGTTAAGGTTAGCTCAGGTTAAGGTTAAGGTTAGGTTAAGGGTTTGGTCAAGGTCAAGATTAGGTTAAGGGTAAGGTTAAGGTTATCGGTAAAGTTAAGGTAAAGGTTAGGATAAGGTTAGGGTAAGGTTAAGGTTAAGGTTAGGTTAAGGTTAAGGTTAATTTTAAGGTTAGGGGAAGGTTAAGCTTAAATTTAGGTTAAGGTAAAGGTTATGGGAAGGGTAGGTTAAGGTTAATTTAAAGGTAAGTGTTGGAGAGGTAAATCCCCTCTGCAGACAAAGGCGATCCCTACTAGCCTAGATTGGGTCTAGCAAAAATTAGTCACACAGTGAAGTAGGTCTCTAGTTACAAAAATTACAAAACATAACAAGTTACCTACCTCAAGTCCTACGCAATGGTCGTCAAAGAAAGGATGACGCTTCCCGTCCTCCCCTTTGGTAGATCACGATCCTTCCTCTTAACACTTCCGAATACCTATACACATGCGAAGAAACACAATGATACACAACATAGAATCTAAATATTGTAACCATACATCAGTTAGAGAGGATGTAATTCATTTCATCAAAGACAAAGACACATGAATGAAACCATAATCAAAGTTGCTTATCATTAAAATAAAAAAGGAAAGATACAACCCAAAGCTCTGATGCCGGATCTTCCTTTGGCGAGGTTGATAGCAGATCATGTATCAATGTAGCTCATTGGACATGGGACAAAGCTCTCTCTCTTCAGCTTGGCTCTCATATGTTGTTTTGTGATAGTCTCCTTGCTACAAGTTCAGCTCTTGCTTCGCTATTAGGACTACCATATTGCTAAGGGAAAATGGAAAGTTTATATAGATGGTGGAAGGGGAGTTGGGATCCCTACAATTGTGGGATTGGCCCTATCCTCAAGGAATCTTCCATGATAGGTGGAAAACAACCTCCCCTACATGGAGATCCAGAGCCAAACCTCCCAACTCATTTTAGGGACTCGTTCAGGAGTTTCTTGGAATCAAACTTCCACCATTTATTTTAAAAAAAAAATCCTTATTAATCTTGGCACAAGCAAGACACTGGGATAGAGCGCCAGTTGGCACGCCATGTTTGGTGGTTTTTCCCCATTGGCGCGAGGGCCGAACTGGCTAGTCGCGCCAATGCCAAAAGGTCAGTTTTTAGGGTTTTTCAAAGGAAATTTTCTTCAGAGGAATTATTTTCCTTGTCAAGGGGGATACCATGAAAGTGGTTTCAGGTTATGTCACTGCTCACAGGTCATGAGAAAGGCCCTCCAATGTGCGGGATGGGGGATTGGAGGGACAGTGACAAATTACTGTGTAACAGTAAGGTTAAGGTTAAGGTCAAGGTGAGCTTAACCTTGACTTTACCCTTAACCTAACCTTAACCTTAACTATAACCTAACCCTAACCTTGACCTTAAATTTACCCTTAACCTCAACCTTAACCGTAACTATAACCTAATCCTAACCTTACCCCAACCATAGTCGTAACCTTAACCTTACCTGTAACCTTAACCTTAACTTTACCCTTAAGCTAACCTTAACCTTAACCTTACCCTTAACCTTATCTTAACCTTAACCTTAAAATTACCCTTAACCTTCACCTTAACCTTAAATTTACCCTTAACCTTAACCTTAACCTAACTAAACATGTAACCTGAACCTTAACCTAACCTTAACCTTAACCATCACCTTAACCTTCCCATAACCTTAACCTTAACCTTCACTATAACCTAACCTTAGCCTTGATTTTAACTATGACCTAACCCTCACCTTGACCAAACCCTTAACATTAACCTTAAAATTGACCTTAACCTTAACCTTAACCTTAAACTCAACCTTGACCTTAACTATAACCTAACCCTAACCTTAACATAACCTTAATCTTGAACAAACCCTTAACGTAACCTTAACCTTGAGTTTACCCTTAACATAATATTAACCTTGACCTTCAACTTACCCTCAACATTAACCTTAACCTTAACCTGACTAAACACGTAACCTTAACCTAAACCTTAACCTTACCCTTAACCTTAAACTTAACCTTGACCTAAATTATAACCTAACCCTAACCTTAACCAAACCTTAACCTTAAACTTACCTTAACGTAACCTTAACTTTTAATTCACCCTTAACCTAATATTAACCTTACCCTAACCTTAACCCTAACCTTACCCTTACCCTTAACCTAACCTTAACCTCAATCTTATCCTTATCTTAACCTTAACCTAACTTTAACCTTAACCTTAACCCTAATCTTAACCCTAAACTTAAAGTTAAAGTTATGGGTAATGTTAGGCTAAGGTTAGGGTTAGGTTATAGTTAAGGTCAAGGTTAAGGTTAGGTTAAGGTTAAGGTTAAGGTTAAGTTAAGGTTAAGGTTAAGGTTAGGGTTATGGTTAAGGTTAAGATTAGGTTAGGTTAAGGTTAAGATAAGGTTAAGGGTAAGGTTAAGGTTAAGGTTAAGGTTATGTTAAGAGTAAAGTCAAAGTTAAGGTTACGTTAAGGTTAAGATAAGGTTAAGGTTAAGGTTAGGTTAAGGTTACAGTTAGGTAAGGTTAAGTTAAGGTTAAGGTGAAGGGTTTGGTCAAGGTTAGGGATCTATTATAGTTAATGTTATGGGAAGTTTAAATTTAATGTTAAGGTTAAGGTTAAGTAAATTTTAAGGTTAAATTTAAGGTTTACATTAAGGTTACAGTTAAAGGTTTTGTCAAGGTTAGGGTTTGGTTAAGGTTAAGGTTAGGTTAAGGGTAAAGGTAAGGTTTGGGTTAGGCTAAGGTTAAGGTTAAGGTTAAAGATAAAGTTATGGTTAAGGTTAAGGTTAAGGTTAGGTTAAGGTTAAAGTCAAGGTTAATGTTAAGGTTAAGGTTATAGTTCTGTTAAGGTTGAGGTTAAGCTTAGGTTAAGGTTAAGATAAGGTTAAAGTTAAGGTTAAGGTTCAGTTAAGGGTAAAGTCAAGGTTAAGGTAAAGTTAAGGTTAAGGTTAAGGTTAGTGTTGAGGAGGTAAATCCCCTCTGCGGGCAGAGGCGATCCCACTAGCCCAGATTGGGTCTAGCAACAATAAATTCATGCAATTACGTTGGTTCCTAGTTAGAAAAAGGCAAAGATCCCGATGAGTAGCCTACCTTAAATCCCACAATTTTCATTGAAGAAAAGATGACGTTTGCGGTCCCTTTCTTTATAGATCACAATCCTTCTATTCGACACGTCCAAACACCTAGACACATGCAAAGAAATGATGACATACAACGTAAAATATAAAGCATGTAACTATACATCAGTTAGAGAGGATATAATTCATTGCATTACATAAAGAAATGAACACATGAATGGAACCAAAATCAGAGTCGCTTATATTATAAATGACAAAAGGGAGATTATTACCAAATGCTCTGACGTTATGATCTTCCTTCGGCAGGGCGGACAACGGAGCATGTCTCAACAAAGCCTGTCGGGAATCTGAATGAAGCTCTCTCTCTTTGGCTTGGCTCTCAATGGTTGCCCAGCTATAGTTTCCTTCCTACAAGTTCAGCTCCCAAGCATTCAGCTATTCAACCATTTAGCTAGCACATCAATGGAAGATTGCTATATTTATAGAGGAGAGGAGGAGCTTGGGATCCCTACAATAGTGGAAGGGAGGCCTTATCCCGTGGGAGGTTTCCCCATAAGGTGGAAACAAGAGACCAAAGGAGGAAGGCCGTGGTTATTTAGTCGAACCACTCCCTATGACTCATCCATGAAGTTGTTGTGATCAAAACTTTGTATCTTTTTTTAAAAAACTTTCCATAAATATATTGGTGTGGGTGCTTAACTGGGACAGAGTGCCAACTGGTGCGGGCTTAGCATTAATTTTCCTCATTGGGGCGAGGGCATAACGGGCTACCAGTGCCAAGGCAAAAATATGTGTTTTTAGTGGTCTGCTCAGGAAATGCTTAACAGATGGAATGTTGTACTCATGGCAAGGGATGAAATGATGGTATTTTCAAGGCATGACACTTTTAATTAGTCATAGAAACAACCCTCCAATGTGCGAGATGGGGATTGCAGGGATGGTGACAAATTACTCTGTAGCAGTTAGGGTAAGGTTAGGGTAAAGGTTCAGGTTAAGGTTAAGTTTAATGGTTAAAGTTAAGGTTAAGGGTTTGGTCAAGGTTAGCTTTAGGTCACTAACCATAACCTTAACCTTAACCTTAACCGTAACCTTAACCTTAACCTAACCTTAACCTTATCTTAACCTTAAATATAACCTAACCCTAACCTTGACCAAGCCTTAACCTTAACCTTAACCTTAACCTTAAATTATATTTTACCCATAACCTTAACCCTAAACTTAACCTTAACCTTAACCTTACCCTTAACCTTAACCTAACCTTGAGCTTGAGCATAACCTTGACCTTGACCTTGACCTTAACTTAACCTTAACCTTATCTTATCGTTAACCTTAAACTTAAACTTCACAAACCCTTAACCTTAAACTTAACATTAACCTTAACCTTAACCTCACTAAACCTATAACCTTAACCTTAACCTTAACCTAACCTTAACCTTATCTTAACCTTAACATTAACCTTAACCTTAAATTTAACCTTACCCCTACCTTAACCTTAAGGGTAAAGTTAAGGTTAAGGTTAACATTAATATTAAGGTTAAGGTTTTGGTTTTGGTTAGGGTTAGGGTTAGGTTATAGTTAAGGTTAAGGTTAGGTTAAGGGTAAAATCAAGGTTAAGGTTATGGTGAAAGTTAAGGGTAAGGTTAAGGTTAAGGTTATGGTTAGGTTAAGGTAAAGTTAAGGTTAAGGTTATGGGAAGCTTAGGTAAAGGTTAAAGTTATGGGAAGGTTAATGCTAAAGTTAGGTTAAGGTAAGGTTAAGGTTAAGGTTAAGGTCAAGTTTAAGGTTAAGGTAAGGTTAAGGTTAAGGTTAAGGTAAAGGGTAAAGTTAAGGACCTTCACCTAATCTTAACCTTAGCCTAACCTTAACCTTACCCTTAACCTTAACCTAAACACTAAACTTTAACCTTACCCATAACCTTAATGTTACCTTAAACCTTAACATTATCTTAACCTTAACCTAACCTTAACCTTAACCTTAACCTAACCTTAACCTAAACCTTATCTTAACCTTATCCCAACTTTAACCTTAACCTTAAGCTAACTGTAACCTTAATCTTAACCTAACCTTAACCTTAACTTTACCCTTAACCTAACCTTAACCTTAACCTTATCTTAACCTTAAACTAACCTTAACCTTAACTTTACACTTAACATAACCTTAACCTTAACCTTAACCTTACCCTTAACCTTATGTTAACCTTAACCTAACCTTAACCTTAACTATAACCTTAACCTTAACCTTCCCATAACCATAACCTTAACCTTGACATTATTCTTAACCTAACCTTGACCAAACCTGTAATATTAACCTTAACCTAACCTTAACCTTGACCTTAACTATAACCAAACCCTAACCTTAACCCTAACCTTACCCATAACTTTAACCTTAAGGTTAGGGTTAAGGTTAAGGTTAACGTTTAGGTTAATATTAGGCTAAGGTTAAGATAATGATAAGGTTAAGGTTAAGCTTAGGTTAAGGTTAAGGTTACAAGTAAGGGTTTGGTAAAGGTTAAGGTTAGGTTAAGGTTACGGTTCGATTAAGGTTACGATTAGGTTAAGGTTAAGGTGAAGATTAATGTTAAGGGTTTGGTCAATGTTAGGGTTAGGTTTAGGTTAATGTTAAGGGCTTATTCAAGGTTAGGGTTAGGTTATAGTTAATATCAAGGTTAAGGGTAAGGGTAAGGTTATAATTAGGTTAAGCTTCAGTTTAAGGTTAGATTAAGGTTAAGATAAGGTTAAGGTTAAGGGTTTGGTTAAGGTTAGGGTTAGGTTATACTTAAGGTTAAGGTTAAGGTTAGGTTAAGTTAAGGTTAAGGTCAAGGTTAAGGGTATGGTTAAGGTTAGGTTAAGGTTAAGATTAGGTTAAGGGTAAAGTTAAGGTTAAGGTTAGGTTAAGGGTAAAGTTAAGGCTAAGGTTAGGGTGAAGGTTAAGAGAAGGTTAAGGTTAAGGGTTTGGTCAAGGTTAAGATTAGGTTATATTTAAGGGTAAGGTTAAGGTTACGGGTTTAGTCACGTTAAGGTTAAGGTTAAGTTCGAGGTTAAGGTTACATTAAGGGTAAAGTCAAGGTTAAGGTTATGGTTATGGTTATGGTTAAAATTAAGGTTAAGGGTTTATGTTAAGGTTAAGGTTAAGTAAAGGTTAAGGTTAGGGTTAATGGTTATGTTAATGTCAAGGTTAAGCTTAGGGTTAAGTTTAAGGTTAGATTACGATTAGGTTAAGGTAAAGGTCAAGGAAAGGTTAAAGTCAAGGTTAAGGTTATGGTTAAGGTTAAGGTTAGGTTATAGTTAGGTTAGGTTAAGAGTAAAGTTAAGGTTAATTTTACGGTTATGGGTAGGGTTGGGTAACGTTAAAGGTTAAGGTTAAGTTTAAGGTTAAGGTTAAGGGTAAAGTCAAGGTGGAGTTTAATATTAGTTTAAGGTTAACGTTAAGGTTAAAGTTATGGTTAAATTTAGGTTAAGATAAGGTTAAGGTTAAGGTTAATGGTAAAGTCAAGGTTAAGGTTAGGTTAAGGTTAAGATAAGGTTAAGGTTAAGGTTAAGGTTAAGGCTAAGTTAAGGGTAAAGTTAAGGTTAGGGTTAGGTTAAGTTTAAGGTTAAGGTTAGGTTATATTTAAGGTCAAGGTTAATGTTATGGTTAAGGTTAAGGTTAAGGTTACATGTTAAGGTTAAGGTTAAGGTTACAGGTTTAGTCAGGTTAACGTTAAGGTTACGGGTTTAGTTAGGTTAAGGTTATAGTTATGGTTAAGGTTATGGTTAAGGTTAAGGTTAAAATTAGGTTAAGTTTAAGGTTAAGTTTAAGTTTAAGGTTAGGTTAAGTTTAAGGTTAAGGTTAAGGGTAAATTCAAGGTTAAGTTTAAGATTAGGTTAAGGCTAAGGCCAAGATTAGGTTAAGGTTAAGGTTAAAGTTAAGGTTAAAGTTAGGTTAAGGTTAAGGGTAAAGTCAAGATTAAAATAAGGTTAAGGTTAAGGTTAAGGTTAAGGTTAGTTTAAGGGTAAATTTAAGGTTAGGGTTAGGTTAAGGATAAGGTTATGGTTAGGCTAAGGTTAAGGTTAAGGTTAAGGGTAAATTTAAGGTTAAGTTTAGGTTAAGTTTAAGGTTAAGATAAGGTTAAGGTTAAGGTTAAGGTTAAGGCTAGGTTAAGGGTAAGGTTAAGGGTAAGGTTAAGGTTAAGGTTAAGGTTAATGTTATGGGTTTAGTTAGGTTATGGTTAAGCATAAAGTTAAGGTTAAGTTTAAGGGTTTGGTCAAGGTTAGGGTTCAGTTATAGTTAAGAGTATGGATAAGGGTGAAGGTTAACCCTAACCTTGACCAAACCCTTAGGGTTAAGGTTAGGCTAAGCTTAAGATTACCTTAAGGCTAGGGTTAAGGTTAGGTTATAGTTAAGGTCAAGGTTAAGGTTATGGTTAATGTTAAGGTTAGGTTATATTTAGGTTAGGTTAAGGGTAATGTTAAGGTTAAGGTTATGGTTAAGGTTAGGGTAAGGTTAAAGGTTATCGTTAAGGCTATGGGTTTAGCTAGGTTAAGGTTAAGGTTACGGTTTTATTCAGGTTACGGTTATAGTTAAGGTTAAGGTTAAGGTTAAGGTTACAGGTTTAGTCAAGTTAAGGTTAAGGTTAAGATTAGCTTAAGGTTAATGTTAAAGTTAATTTTAAAGTTAGGTTAAGGTAAGGTTAAGGTTAAGGGTAAATTCAAGGTTAAGTTTAGGTTAAAGTTAAGATAAGGTTAAGGTTAAGGTTAAGTTTAAGGTTAGGTTAAAGGTAAAGATAAGGTTAGGTTTAGGTTAAGTTTAAGGTTAAGGTTAGGTTAAGGACAAAGTTAAGGTTAGGTTAAGAGTAAAGCTAAGGTTAGGGTTATGTTTAGGCTAAGGTTAAGGTTAGGTTAAGGTTAAAGTTAAGGTTAAGGGTTTGGTCAGGTTAAAGTTAAGATTAAGGTTAAGGTTAAGGGTAATGTCAAGGTTAAAGGTTATGGTTATGGGAAGGTTAGGGTAAGGTTAACCTTACCCTTAACCTTATATTTACCCTTAACCTAATCTTAACCGTAACCTTGACATTGACCTTGACCTTAACCTTATCTTAAACTTAACTATAACCTAACCCTAACCTTGACCAAACCTTAACCTTAACGTTAAATTTACCCTTAACCTAACCTTAACCTTAATCTTGGTTAAGGTTAAGGTTAAGGCTAAGGTTAGGATAAGGGTTACGTCAAGGTCAAGGTTAAGTTTAGGTTAAGGGTAAGGTTATGGGTAAAGTTAATGTAAGGTTAAGGTTAAGGTTAGGTTAAGGTTAAGGTTAAGGTTAGAGGAAGGTTAAGGTTAAAGTTTGGTTAATGTAGTGTTAAGGTTACGGGTTTAGTCTGGTTAAGGTTAGGTTAAGGTTGAGGTTAAGGTTAAGATAAGGTTAAGGTTACGGTTAAGGTTAAGGTTAGCTTAAGGGTAAAGTTAAGGTTAGAGTTAGGTTAAGGTTAAGGTTAAGGGTAATGTTAAGGTTAGGGTTAGGTTAAGGTTAAGGTTAAGGGTAAAGTTAAGGTTAGGGTTAGGTTAAGGATATGGTTAGGCTGAGGTTAAGGTTAAGGTTAATGTTAAGGTTAGGTTAAGGTCACGGTTATGTTAAGGTTAAGATTAGGTTAAGGTTAAGGTTAAGGTTTGTTCAAGGTTTGGGTTAGGTTATATTTCAGGTCAAGGTTAAAGTTAGGTTAAGGGTAAAGTCAAGGTTAAGATTAGGTTAAGGGTAAATTTAATGTTAAGGTTAGGTTAAGGTTAAGGTCAAGGTTAGGTTAAGGTTAAGGTCAAGGTTAAGGGTAAAGTTAAGGTCAAGGTTAGGGTTAGGTTATAGTTAAGGTTAAAGATTTGATCAAGGTTAAGGTTTGGTTAAGGTTAAGGTTAAGGTTAGGTTAGGATAAGTTCAAGGTTAAGGTTAGGTTAAGGTTAAGGTTACAAGTTTAGTTAGGCTAATGTTAAGGTTATGGTTAAGGTTAAATTCAAGGTTAAGGGTTTGGATAAGGCTAAGGTTAATGTTAAGGTTAAGGTTAGGTTAAGTTAAGGTTAAATTTAAGGTTAAGGTTAGGTTAAGGGTAAAGTTAAGGTTAATGTTAGGTAAAGGTTAAGGTTAAGATAAGGTGAGGGTTAGGTTATAGTTAAGGTTAAGGTTAAGGTTAAGGTTAGGTTAAGGTCAAGGTCAAGGTTAAGGTTAAGGTCAAGGTTAAGGGTAAAGTTACGGTCAAGGTTTGGGTTAGGATATATTTAAAGTTAAGGTTAGGTTAAGGGTAAAGTAAAGGTTAAGTTTAAGTTGAAGGTTAAAGGTAAGGTTAAGTTTAAGGGTTACGGGTTTAGTCAGGTTAAGGTTAAGATTAAGGTTAAGGTTAACCTAAACCTTAACCTTAACCTGAAGGTTAACCTTAACCTTAACCTTAACCTAACATTAACCTTAACAACCTTAACCTAACATTAACCTTAACTTTAACCTTCCCATAACGATAACCTTAACCTTAACCTTAACCTTAACCTAACCTTAACGTTAACTATATCCTAACCCCAACCTTACCCGATCCAGAAACTTAACTATAACCTAACCCTAACCTTAACCTTACCCTTAACCTAACCTTAACCTTAACCTTGACCTTGAACTTAAGGTTAAGGTTAAGGTTAAGGTTACATTAAGGGTAAAGTCAATATTAAGGTTAGGTTATGGTTAAGGTTAAGGTTAAGGTTATGGGAAGGTTAAGGTTAAGATAAGGTTAAGGTTAAGGTTAAGGTTAGCTCAGGCTAAGGTTAAGGGTAAGGTTATGGTTATCGGTAAAGTTAAGGATAAGGTTAGGATAAGGTTAGGGTAAGGCTAAAGTTAAAGTTGGATTAAGGTTAAGGTTAGGGGAAGGTTAATGTTAAAGTTAGGTTAAGGTAAAGGTAAGTGTTGGACAGGTAAATCCCCTCTGCGGAAAAAGGCGATCCCTACTAGCCTAGATCGGGTCTAGCAATAAGCAGCCACGCAGTGACGCAGCTCTCTAGTTACAAAAATGACAAAACATAACAATTTGCCTACCTCAGGTCCTAAGCAATGGTTGTCGAAGAAAGGATGATGCTTCTCGTCCTCCTCTTTGGTAGATCATGATCTATCCAATTAACACGTCCAAATACCTACACACATGCGAAGAAACACAATGATACACAGCATAGAATCTAAATCTTGTAACCATACATCAGTCAGAGAGGATGTAATTTATTGCATCAAAGACAAAGACACATGAATGAAACCATAATCAAAATCTCTTATCATTAAAATAACAAAGGAAAGATACAACCCAAATCTATGACACTGGATCTTCCTTTGGTGGGGTTGACAATGGAGCATGTCTCAATGAAGCTCGTCGGACATGGGACAAAGCTCTCTCTCTTCGGCTTGGCTCTCATATGATGTCTAGCGATATTAACCTTGCTACAAGTTCAACTCTTGCTTCTGCTATTAGGACTACTAGATTTTTAAGGGAAAATGACAAGCTTATATAGATGGTGGAAGGGGATATGGGATCCCTACAATTGTGGGATTGACCCTATCTTCAAGGAATCTTCCATGATAGGTGGAAAACCACCTCCCATACATGGAGATCTGGAGCCAAACCTCCCAACTCATTTTAGAGACTCGTTCAGGAGTTTTTTGGAATCAAAATCCTGCCATTTTTTTTTTTTTAAATCCTTATTAAGATTGGCGCAAGCAAGACACTGGGACAGAGCGCCAGTTGGCACACCCTCTTTGGTGTTTTTCCCCATTGGCACGAGGGCTGAATTGGCTAGTCGTGCCAAGGCCAAAAGGTCAGTTTTTAGGGTTTTTAAAAGGAAAATTTCTTCAGAGGAATGATTTTCCTTGTCAAGGGGGATACCATGAAAGTGGTTACATGTTATGTCACTGCTCACAGGTCATGGGAAAGGCCCTCCAATGTGCAATATGGGGGATTGCAGGGACAATGAAAAATTACTGTGTAACAGTAAGGTTAAGGTTAAGGTCAAGGTGAGCATAACCTTGAATTTACCCTTAACCTAACCTTAACCTTAACTATAACCTAACCCTAAACTTGAACTTAACTTTATTATTAACCTTAACCTTAACCTTAACTATAACCTAACCCTAACCTTACCCCAACCATATTCGTAACCTTAACCTTAACCTTAACTTTACCCATAACCTTAACCTTAACTTTACACTTAAGCTAACCTTAACCTTACCCTTAACCTTATCTTAACCTTAACCTTAAACTTACCCTTAACCTTCACCTTAACCTTAACTTTACCCTTAACCTTAACCTTAACCTTAACCTAACTAAACCCTTAACCTTAACCTTAACCTAACCTTAACATTAACCTTCACCTTAACCTTCCCATAACATTAACCTTAACTATAACCTAACCTTAACCTTGACCTTAACTATAACCTAACCCTCACCTTGACCAAACCCTTAACATTAACCTTAACATTGACCTTCACCTTAACCTTAAACTTAACCTTGACCTTGACCTTAACTATAACCTAACCTTAACCTTAACATAACCTTAATCTTGAACAAACCCTTATGTAACTTTAACCTTGACTTTACCCGTAACATAATCTTAACCTTTACCTTGAACTTACCCTCAACATTAACCTTAACCTTAACCTTAACCTGACTAAACATGTAACCTTAACCTTATCCTTAACCTTAAACTTAACCTTGACCTTAATTATAACCTAACCCTAACCTTAACCAAACCTTAACCTTAACCTTACCCTTAACGTAACCTTAACTTTTACTTTACCATTAACCTTACCCTTAACCTAATATTAACCTTACCCTAACCTTAACCATAACCTTACCGTTACCCTAAACCTTAACCTTAACCTAACCTTAACCTCAACCTTATCCTTATCTTAACCTTAACCTTAACCTTAACCCTAATCTTAACCTTAACCTTAAGGTTAAAGTTATGGGTAATTTTAGGTTAAGGTAAGGGTTAGGTTATAGTTAAGGTCAAGTTTAAGGTTACGTTAAGCTTAAGTTAAGGTTAATGTTAAGGGTTTGGTTAAGGTTAAGGTTAAGTTTAAGGTTAGGGTTAAGGTTAAGGTTAATATTAGGTTAGGTTAAGGTTAAGATAAGGTTAAGGGTAAGGTTAAGTTTAAGGTTAAGGTTACGTTAAGGGTAAAGTCAAGGTTAAGGTTAGGTTAAGGTTAAGATAAGGTTAAGGTTAAGGTTAAGGTTAAGGTTAGGTTAAGGATATGGTTAGGTTAAGGTTAGGTTAAGGTTAAGGTTAAGGTTAAGGGTTTGGTCAAGGTTAGGGATCGTTTATAGTTAAGTTTATGGGAAGGTTAAGGTTAGGTAAAGGTTAAGGTTTACGTTAAGGTTACAGTTAAAGGTTTGGTAAAGGTTAGGGTTAAGTTAAGGTTAAGGTTAAGGTCAAGGGTAAGGTCAAAATTAATGTTAAGGGTAAGGTTATAGTTCAAATAGGGTTGAGGTTAAGCTTAGGTTAAGGTTAAGATAATTTTAAGGTTAAGGTCAAGGTTAGGTTAAGGGTAAAGTCAAGGTTAAGGTTAAGTTAAGGTTAAGGTTAGGTTAAGGTTAAGGTTAGGGTTAGTGTTGAGGAGGTAAATCCCCTCTATGGGAAGAGGCGATTCCACTAGCCCAGATCAGGTCTAGAAACAATAAATTCATGCAATGATGTTGGTTCCTAGTTACAAAAAGACAAATATCGCGATGAGTAGCCTACCTCAAATCCCACACAGTTGTTGTTGAAGAAAAGATGAAGTTTCCCGTCCCTCGCTTGACAGATCAAAATCCTTCCATTTGACACATCTTAACACCTGTACTCATGCAAAGAAATGACAACATACAATGTAAAATATAAAGCATGTAACTATACATCAGTTATAGAGGATATAATTCATTGCATTACATAAAGAAATGAACACATGAATGGAACCAAAATCAGAGTCGCTTATATTATAAATGACAACAGGGAGATTACAACCAAATGCTCTGACGTTATGATCTTCCTTTGGTGGGGCTGACAGCAGAGCGTGTCTCAACAGAGCCTGTCGGGAATCTGGACGAAGCTCTCTCTCTTTGGCTTGGCTCTCAATGGTTGCCCAACTATAGTTTCCTTCCTACAAGTTCAGCTCCCAAGCGTTCAGCTATTCAACCATTTAGCTAGCACATCAATGGAAGATGGATATATTTATAGAGGAGAGGAGGAGGTTGGGATCCCTACAATAGTGGAAGGGAGGTCTTATCCCTTGGGAGGTTTCCCCATAAGGTGGAAACAAGAGACCAAAGGAGGAAGGTCGTGGTTATTTAGTCAAACCACTCCCTATGACTCATCCATGAAGTTTGTGATAAAAAAATCATCTTTTTTTTTAAAAACATTTACATAAATAGACTGGCACAGGTACTTAACTAGGACAAAGTGCCAACTGGCGTGATCTTAGTGTTAATTTTCCTCATTGGCGCAAGGGCATAACAGGCTACCAACTCCAAGGCAAAAACAAGTGTTTCTAGTGGTCTGCTCAGGAAATGGTCAACAGAGGGAATGTTGTACTCATGGAAAGGGATGAAATGATGGTATTTGCAAGGCATGACACTTCTAATTAGTCATAGAAAAAACCCTCCAATGTGCGAGATGGGGTTTGCAGGGACGGTGAAAAATTACTGTGTAACAGTTAGGGTAAGGTTAGGGTAAAGGTTAAGGTTAAGGTTATGGTTAATGGTTAAAGTTAAGGTTAAAGGTTTGTTCAAGGTTAGGGTTAGGTCACTAACCATGACCTTAACCTTAAATTTAACCGTAACCTTAACCTTAACCTAACCTTAACCTTATCTTAACCTTAACTATAACCTAACCCTAACCTTGACCAAACCTTAAAATTAACCTTAACCTTAAACTTAATTTTACCCATAACCTTAACCTTAGGCTTACCCTTAACCTTAACCTAACCTTGACCTTGACCATAACCTTGATCTTGAGCTTGACCTTAATCTTAACCTTATCTTACCATCAACCTTAACCTTAACCTTCCCAAACCCTTAACCTCACTGAACCTATAACCTTAACCTTAACCTAACCTTCACCTTATATTAACCTTAACCTTAAAAATAAACTTAACCTTAACTTTAACCTTACCCTTACCTTAACCTTAAGGGTAAATTTAAGGTTAAGGTTAAGGTTAAGGTTAAGATTAAGGTTAAGGATTTGGTTGAGGTTAGGGTTAGGGTTAGGATATAGTTAAGGTTAAGGTTAGGTTAAGGGTAAAGTCAAGGTTAAGGTTATGGTGAAAGTTAAGGTTAAGGTTAAGGTTACGGTTAGGTTAAGGTAAGGTTAAGGTTAAGGTTGTGGTTATGGGAAGGTTAGGTGAAGGTTAAGGTTATGGGAAGGTTAATGTTAAAGTTAGGTTAAGGTAAGGTTAAGGTTAAGGTTAAGGTCAAGTTTAAGGTTAAGGTAAGGTTAAGGTTAAGGGTAAGGGTAAATTTAAGGACCTTCACCTAATCTTAACCTTAACCTAACCTTAACCTTACCCTTAACCTTAACCTAAACCCTGAACCTTAACCTTACCACTAACCTTAACGTTTCCTTAAACCTTAACCTTATCTTAACCTTAACCTTGACCTTAACCTAACCTTAACTTAAACCTTATCTTAACCATATCCTAACCTTAACCTTAACCTTAAACTAAATGTAACCTTAACCTTAACCTAGCCTTAACCTTAACTTTACCCTTAACCTAACCTTAACCTTATCTTAACCTTAAACTAACCTTAACCTTGACTTTACCCTTAACGTAACTTTAACACTACCCTTAACCTTATGTTAACCTTAACCTAACCTTAACCTTAACTATAACCTTAACCTTTACCTTCCCATAACCATAACCTTAACCTTGAAATTACCCTTAACCTAACCTTAATGTTAATCTTAACCTTAACTTGACCAAACCTGTAACCTTAACCTTAACCCTTAAAAATACCTTGACCATAACTTTACTCGTTAACCTTAACTTTACCCTTAAAAATACCTTGACCTTGACCTTGACCTTAACATTAAATTTTATCTTGCTAAACAGGTACGCTTAACCTTATCTTAACCTTAACTTAACCATAAACTTAACCTTGACCTTAACTATAACCTAACCCTAACCTTGACCAAACCCTTAACCTTAACGTTAACCATCCCAAACCCTTAACCTTAACCTTAATGTAACCTTGACCTTAACCTTAACCTTAACCTTACCCTTAACCTTAACCTTCACCTTCACTTTAACCTTAACCTTAGCCTGACCAAACCTTAACCTTAACATTAACTTTACCCTTAACCTAACCTTAACCTTAACTACAACCTAACCGTAACCTTAACCTTAACCATAACCTTATCTTTAACCTTAACTTTAACCTTAACCAAACCTTAACCTTAACCTTAACCTGACCTTAACTATAACCTAATCCTAACCTCGACCAAACCCTTACCCTTAAACTTAACTTAACCTTAAGCTTAACCTTAACCTTCCCATAACCATAACCTTTACCTTTACCTTTACCTTAACCTAACTTAATCTTAACCTTCACCTTGACCTTTACATTAACCTTACCCTTAACCTTCACCTTAACCATAACCTTAACCTCAACGTTAACCTTAACCTTCCCCTAACCTTAACCCTAACCCTAACCTTAACCTTAGCTTTACCCAAAGCCTAACCTTAACCTTAAATTTAACCTTAACTTAACCTAACCTTAACCTTGACCTTTAACCTTAACCATAACCTTATCTTTACCCTTAACCTTAACCTTACCCTAACCATAACCTTAACTTTACCCTTAACCATAACCTAATCTTAACCTTAACATAACTTAACCTTGACCTTAACTATAACCTAACCCTAAACTTAACATTAACTAGAACCTAACCCTAACCTTGACCAACCCCTTAACCTTAACCTTAAACTTAACCTTACCCCCTTAACCTAACACTAACCTTGACCAAACCCTTAACCTTAACATTAACCTTAACCTAACCTTAACCTTAACTTTAACTTTACCCTAACCTTAGCCTTAACCTTAACCTTAACTATAACATAACCTTAACCTTGACCTTAAATATAACCTATCCCTAATTTTGACCAAACCTGTAACCTTAACCTTAACCTTAACCTTAGCCTTACCCCTGTAACCTAACCCTAACCTTGACTAAACCCTTAAACTTAAGCTTGACCAAACCCCTAACCTTAAGCATAACCTGACTAAACTTGTAACCTTAACCTTAATATTAATCTTAACTATAACCTAACCCTAACATTGACCAAACCCTTAACCTTAACCTTACCCCCTTAACCTAACCCTAACCTTGACTAAAACCTTAACCTTGACATTAACCTTAACCTTAACTATAACGTAACCCTAACCTTGACCTTAACCTTAACCTAACCTTAACATTGACCTTAAATATAACCTAATCCTAACATTTACCTTAACTTTAACTTAACCTTAACCTTTCCATAACCATAACCTTAACCTTGACTTTACCCTTAACCTAACTTTAACCTTAACCTTAACTTTAACTTTACCCTAACCTTAAGGGATAACCTAACCCTAACCTTGACCAAACCCTGAACCTTAACCTTAACCTTAACTTTAACCTAGACCTTTACCCTAACCATAACCTTAACCTTAACGTTGACTTTACCCTTAACCTTAACCTTGACCTTGACCTTAACCTAACCTTAACCTTATCTTACCCTTAACTTAACCTTAACCTTAACTATAACCTAACCCTAACCTCGACCAAACCATTAACCTTAACCTTAACCTGACTAAACCCGTAACCTTAACATTAACCATACCTTAACCTTAACCTTACCTTAACCTAACTTTAACCTTAACCTTCCCCTAACCTTACCCTTAACCTTAACCTTAACCTGACTAAACCCATAACCTTAACCTTAACCTTACCCTTAACCTTCACCTTAACCTTAACTTTACCCTTAACCTTGACCTTATCCTTAACCTTTACCTTAATAAACTCGTAACCTTAACCTTAACCTTAACTTTACACTTAACCTTGACCTTACCCTTAACCTTAACCTTAACCTTAACGTTAACCTTGACCAAACCCTTAAACTTAACCTTAAAATGACTTAACATGTAACCTAAGGGTAAAGTTAAGGTTAAGTTTAGGGTAAGGTTAAGGTTAAGATTAGCTTAAGGTTAACCTTGACCATGACCTTAACCTTAACCTTATCCTTAACATTTACCTAACATTTACCTTAACCTAACCTTGACCTTGAGCATAACATAACCTTAACCTTAACATAACGTTATCTTTAACGATAACCTTAAATTTACCCTTAACCTAACTGTAACCTTAACATTAACCATAGCCTTAACATTAACCTTGACCTTAACCTTAACCTTACCCTTATCCTTTAGCCTTAACTTTAACCCAACCCTAACCTTGACCAAACCCTTAACCTTAACCTTAACCTAACTAACCCCTTAACCTTGACCTAACTGTAACCTTAACCTTACCTTAACCTAGATTAACCTTGACTTGAACCTTAACCTTAAACATAACCTTAACCTTAACCTTACCCTCACCTTACCTGAACCATAACCTTAAATTTACCCTTAACGTAACTTCAACCTTAACCTTAAGGTTAGGGTTAGGTTAAGGGTAAAGTTAAGGTTAAGGCTAGACTAAGGTTGAGGTTAAGGTAAGGTTAAGGGTAAGGTTAAGGTTCAAGTCAAGTTTAGGGTTAGGTTAAGGTTAAGGGTGAAGGTTAAGGGTAAGGTTAAGGTTAAGGTTATGGGAAGGTTAAGGTTAAGGATTTAGTTAAGGTTAAGGTTAGGTTATGGGATTAGGTAAGGTTAAGGCTAAGGTTAAGGTTACGATTTTAGTCAGGTTAAGGTCAAGGCTTACCCCATTAACCTTAACCTTAAACTAACTGTAACCTTACCTTAACCTAACTTAACCTTAACCTTGACATTGACCTTAACCTTAACTTTAACTTTACCCTAACCTTAAGGGTTTAGTTAGGTTAAGGTTAGTCAGATTAAGGTTAGGGTTTGGCTATAGTTAATGTTAAGTTAAGGTTAATGTTAAGGGTTTGGTCAAGGTTAGGGTTAGGTTATAGGTAAAGTTAAGGTTAAGGGTTTGGTTACATTATAGTGAAATTTAAGGTTAAGTCAAGGGTAAAGTCTAGGTTAAGGTTAGATTAAGGTTAAGGTTAGGGTAAGGTTATGGTAAGGTTAGGGTTAAGTTTAAGGGTAAGGTTAAGGGTAAGGTTAAGGTTAAGTTTAAGGTCAAGGTTAAGGTTAAGTAAAGGTTAATGTTAGGGGTTTGGTCAAGGTTAGGGCTAGGTTATAGTTAAGGTTAAGGGTAAGTTTATAGCTAGGTTAAGGTTAAGGTTAAGGTTAAGGTTAGGTTAAGGTTAAGATCAGGTTAGGGTTAAGGTTAAGGGTAAAGTCAAGGTGAAGGTTAAGGTTAGGATTACGGGTCTTAACCTTAACCTTCACTATAACCTAACCTTAACTTTAACCTTAACCTTAACCTTTACCCTAACCTTAACCTTAACCATGACTAGAACCCTAACCTTAACTATAACCTAACCCTAATCTTGACCAAACCATTAACATTAACTTTAACCTTAACCTTACCCTTTTCTTACCCTTTTCTTACCCTTAACCTAACCTTAACCTTGACCTTAACTTTACCTTGAACTTAACCTTAACCTTAACCTAACCTTAACCTTAACCTAACTTAAACTTAACCTTGAACTTAACCTTAACTTTAACTATAACATAAGCCTAACCTTGACCAAACCTTAAGGTTAGGTTAAGGGTAAGATAAGGTTAAGGTTAAGGTGAGGGTTAAGGTTAAGGTGAGGGTTAAGGAAAGGTTAAGGTAAAGCTAAGGTTAAGGTTAGTTTAAGGTTAAGGTTAGGGGAAGGCTAAGGTTAAGTTAGGTTATGTTAAGGTTAAGGGTAAGGTTAAGGTTAAGGGTTTGGTCAAGGTTAGGGTTAGGTTATAGATAATGACAAGGTTAAGGTTAGGTTAAGGCTAGGTAAGGGTAAGGTTAAGGTTAAGGGTAAAGTTAAGGTTAAGGTTATGGTTATTGGAACGTTAAGGTTAAGGTTAAGGTTAAGTTAAGATTAAGTTTAGGGTTTGTTCAAGGTTAGGGTTAGGTTATAGTTAAGGTGAAGGTTAAGGTTAGGTTAAAGGTAAAGTCAAGGTTAAGGTTAGGTTAAGGTTAAGATTAGGTTAAGGGTAAAGTTAAGGTTAAGGTTAATGATTTGGTCAAGGTTAGGTTTAGGTGTTACAGGTTTAGTCAGGTTAAGGTTAAGGTTAAGCGTCTGGGCAAGCTTAGGGTTAGGTTATAGTTCAGGTCAAGGTTAAGGTTAGGTTATACTGAAGGTTAAGGTTAAGATAAGGTTAGGGTTAAGTTATAGTTAAGGTTAGGGTTAGGTTATAGTTAAGCTTATGGTTAGTTTCATAGTAAAGTTAAGGTTAAGGTTAGGTTAAGGGTAAGGTTAGGTAAGGGTAAGGTTAAGGTTACAGGTTTAGTCAGATTAAGGTTATGGTTAAGGGCATAAGGTTAAGGTTAAGGTTAATGTTAAGTGTAGGTCAAGGGTAAATTTAAGGTTAAGATGAAGGGTAGGTCATAGTTAAGGTTAAGGTAAATATTAAGGTTAAGGTTAGGTTAAGGTTAAGGTTAAGGGTAAGGTTAAGGTTAGGTTAAGGTCAAGGTTAAGGTTAGGTTAAGGGTAAAGTCAAGGTGAAGGTTAAAGTTAGGGTTATGGGTCTTAACCTTAACCTTCACTATAACCTATCCTTAACCTTAACCTTAACCTTTACCCTAACCTTAACCTTAACCATGACCAAAACCCTAACCTTAACTATAACCTAACCCTAATCTTGACCAAACCATTAACATTAACTTTAACCTTAACCTTACCTTAACCTTACCCTTTACTTACCCTTAACCTAACCTTAACTTTACCCTAAACTTAAACTTAACCTTAACCTTAACCTAACCTTAACCTTAACCTAACTTAAATTTAACCTTGAACTTAACCTTAACTTTAAATATAACCTAAGCCTAACCTTGACCAAACCTTAAGGTTAGGTTAAGGGTAAGATAAGGTTAAGGTTAGGTTAAGGGTAAATTCAAGGTAAAGGTAAAGCTAAGGTTAAGGTTAGGTTAAGGTTAAGGTTAGGGGAAGGCTAAGGTTAGGTTAAGGGGCTAAGGTTAAGGTTAAGGTTAAGGGTTTGGTCAAGGTTGGGTTTAGGTTATAGTTAAGGTCAATGTTATAGTGAAGGTTAAGGTTAAGATAAGGTTAAGGTTAAGTTAAGTTATGTTAAGGTTAAGGGTAAGGTTAAGGTTAAGGGTTTGGTCAAGGTTAGGGTTAGGTTATAGATAAGGTCAAGGTTAAGGTTAGGTTAAGGGTAAACTTAAGTTTAAGGTTAGGTTAAGGGTAAAGTTAAGGTTAAGGTTAGGTTAAGGTTAGGTAAGGTTAAGGGTAAAGTTAAGGTTAAGGTTGTGGTTATGGGAACGTTAAGGTTAAGGTTAAGGTTTGTTCAAGGTTAGGGTTAGATTATAGTTAAGGGTAAGGTTAAGGTTAGGTTAAAGGTAAAGTCAAGGTTAAGGTTAGGTTAAGGTTAAGATTAGGTTAAGGGTAAAGTTAAGGTTAAGGTTAAGGGTTTGGTCAAGGTTAGGGTTAGGTGTTACAGGTTTAGTCAGGTTAAGGTTAATGTTAAGCGTCTCGTCAAGGTTAGGGTTAGGTTATAGTTCAGGTCAAGGTTAAGGTTAGGTTATAGTGAAGGTTAAGGTTAAGATAAGGTTAGGGTTAAGTTATAGTTAAGGTTAGGGTTAGGTTATAGTTAAGGTTATGGTTAGTTTCACAGTAAAGTTAAGGTTAAGAGTAAGGTTAGGTGAGTGTAAGGTTAAGGTTACGGGTTTAGTCAGATTAAGGTTAAGGTTAAGGGCATAAGGTTAAGGTTAAGGGTAGGTTAAGGGTAAATTTAAGGTTAACGTGAAGGTTAGGTGATAGTTAAGGTTAAGGTAAATATTAAGGTTAAGGTTATGGGTCTTAACCTTAACCTTCACTATAACCTTAACCCTAACATTAACCCTAACCTTAACCTTAACTATAACCTAACCCTGACCTTGACCAAACCCTTAATCTTAACCTTAACCTGACTAAACCCGTAATCTTAACCTTATCCTTACCCTTAACCTAACCTTAACCTTAACCTTACCACCTTAACCTTAACCTAACTAAATCTGTAACCTAAACCTTAACCTAACCTAAAGGTAAGGTTAAGGTTAAGGTTAGGTTAAGGTTAAGGTTTAGGTTATGGTTAAGGTTATGGGTTTATTTAGGTTAAGGTTAAGGTTAAGAGTTTGGTTAAGGTTAGGTTAAGGTTAAAGTTAAGGTCAAGGTTAGGGTTAGGTTAAGTTAAGGTTAAGGTTAAGGTTAAGTTAAGGTTAGGGTTAGGTTAAGTTAAGGTTAAGGTTAAGTTAAGGTTAGGGTAAGGTTAAGTTAAGGTTAAGGTTAGGTTAAGGGTAAAGTTAAGGTTAATGTTAGGTTAAAGTTAAGCTAAAGGTTAAGTGTAATTTTAGGGTAAGGTTAAGGTTACAGTTAGGGGAAGCCTAAAGTTAAACTTAGGTTAAGGTAAGGTTAAGTTTAAGGTTAGGTTAGGTTAAGGTAAGGTTAAGGTTAGGGTTAAAGTTATGGTTATCGAAAGGTTAAGGGCTTAATATTACCCTTAACCTTAACGTAACATTAACCCTAACCTTAACATTGACGTTAGCTATAACCTAACCGTAACCTTAACCTAACCTTAACCTTAACCATAACCTTAAACTTAACCTTAACATTAACCTTAACCTTACCCCCTTAACCATAACCATAACCTTAACCTTAACCTTAACCTGACGAAACGCGTAACCTTAACCTTACATTAACCTAAATTTAACCTTGACCTTAATTTTAACCTAACTATAACCTTACCCTGAACCTTAACCTTGACAACAACTATAACCTAACCCTAACCTTGACCAAACCCTTAACATTAGCCTTAACCTTAACCTTTATTTAACCTTAACCTTGACCTTGAACTCCACCTTAACTTTACCTTAACCTAACCTAACCTTGACCTTAACCTTACCCTTAACCTTAAACTTAGCCTGGAACTTAACTATAACCTAACCCTATCCTTGACCAAACGTTTAACCCTAACATTGCCCTAATCTTAACCTTAACCTAACCTTAACCTTCCCATAACCATAAACTTAACCTTTACCTTAACATTAACCTGACTAAACCCATAACCTTAACCTTAAGGTTAAGGTTAAATTTAAGGTTAGGGTTAAGGTTAGCGGAAGGTTAAGGTTAAGGTTAAGGTTAGGGTTAAGGTTAGGGGAAGGTTAAGGTTAAATTCAAGGTTAAGGGTAAATTTAATGTTAAGGTTAAGGGTAAGGTTAGGGTTAAGGTTATTTTTAAGGTTAAGATAAGGTTAAGGTTAGGGGTAAGGTGAATTTTAAGGTTAAGGTTAAGGTTAAGGTTAAGTTTAAGGTTTTGTCAAGGTTACCATTAGGTTATAGTTAAAGTTAAGGTTAAGGTCAAGGTTAAGGGTAAGGTTAGGGTTAAGGTTAGGTTAAGGTTAGGGTTAAGGTTATAGTTAAGGTTAAGATAAGGTTAAGGTTAAGGGTAAGGTTAATGTTAAGGTTAATGTTAAGGTTAAGGTTATGGTTAAGGTTAAGGTTAAGGTTAGGTTAACATAAGGTTAAGTCTAAGGTTTTGTCAAGGTTAGCATTAGGTTATAGTTAAAGTTAAGGTTAAGGTCAAGGTTAAGGTTAGGTTAAGGTTAAGATTTGGTTAAGGGTAAAGTAATGGTTATGGTCAGGGTAATATTAGGGTTAATATTAGGGGAAGGTTGAGGTTAAGGTTAGGTTGAGGGTAAAGTCAAGGTCAGCGTTAAGGTTATGGTTATGGGAAGGTTAAGTTTAAGGTTAGGTTATAATTAAGGTTAAGGGTTTGGTTAAGGTTTGGGTTAGGTTAAGGTTAAGATTAGGTTAAGGGTAAAGCCAACGTTAAGGTTACAATTATGGGAAGGTTAAGGTTAAGGTTAAGGTTAAGGTTAGGTTAACGTTACGTTAGGGTTTAACCAGGTTAAGGTTAGTCAGGTTAAGCTTAAGGTTAAGGTTAGGTTAATGGTAAATTCAAGGTTAAGGTTAATGTTACGGTTAGATTAAGGGTAAAGTAAGGTTATGGTTAATGTTAAGGTTAGGTTAAGGTTAAGGTTAAGGTTAAGGTTAGGTTAAGGGTAAGATAAGGTTAAGGTTAAGGTTAGGTTAAGGTCAAGGTTAATGTTAGGTTAAGGTTAGCGTTAGGTTAAGGTTAAGGGTGAAGGTTAAGGTTAGTGTTAGTTTATAGTTAAGGTCAAGGTTAAGTTTAAGGTTAATGTTAAGGTTAAGGTTAAGATAAGGTTAAGGGTAAGGTCCTTAATGTTAACCTTAACCTTATCTTTACCTTAACCTAACCTTAACCTTAACTATAACCCAACCCTAACCTTACCCTAACCTTACCCTTAACCTTAACTATACCCTTAACCTAACCTTAACCTTAACCTTAACCTTATCTTAACCTTAACCTAACCTTAACCTTGACTTTACCATTAACGTAACCTTAACCTTAACCTAACCTTACCCTTAACCTTATCGTAACCTTAACCTAACCTTAACCTTAATCTAGACCTTTACCCTAAACTTACCTTAACCTTAACCTTAACCTTAAGTTTACCCTTAACCTAACCTTGACCTAAAATTTAACTATAACCTAACCCTAACCTTGTCCAAACCTTAACCTTAACCTTAACTTAACCTTATCCTTGAACTTAACCTAACCTTGATCTTAACCTTGAATTTACCCTTAACCTTAACCTTAACCTTAACCTTAGCCTTAACCAAACCCTTAACCTTAACCTTAACCTGACTAAACCCGTAAGCTTAACCTTAACCTTAACCTAACCTTAACCTTAACTTTCCCCTTAACCTAACCTTAACCATAACCTTAACCTAACCTTAACCTTACCCTTAATGTTAACCTTACCCTTAACCTAACCTTAAACTTGACGTTAGCTTGTCCTTGACTTTACCCTTAACCTTAAACTTAACCGAACCTTAACCTTAACCTTAACCTTACCTTTAAACTTCACCTTAACCTTAACCTTGACTTTACCCTTAATCTAACCTTAACCTTAACTATAACCTAGCCCTAATGTTGACCTTAACTTTACCCTTAGCCTTGACCAAACCCTTAACCTTAACCTTAACCTGAGTAAACCCTTAACCTTGACATAACCGTAACTTTAACCATAACATTAACCTAACCTTAACCTTAACCTTAACATAACCTTAACCTTAACTTTAAATTTACCCTAACATTAAGGGTTTAGTTAGGTTAAGGGTTTGGTCACGGGAGGTTAAGGTTAAGGTTATGTTAATGGTAAATTCAAGGTTAAGGTTAAGGTTAGGTTAAGGGTAAAGTCAACGTTAAGGTCAGGTTAAGGTTCAAGTTAGTGGTTTAGTGAGGTTAAGGTTAGGTTAAGGTAGAGGTTAATTAGAAGGGTAAGGTTAAGTTTAAAGTCAAGGTTCAGGTTAAGGTTAAGGTTAGGTTAAGGGTAAAGTTAAGGTTAAGGTTAAGGTTAAGGTTATGATTATGGGAAGGTTAAGGTTAAGGTTAGGTTATAGTTAAGGTTAGGTTAGGGGTAAGTTCAAGGTTAAGGTTATGGTTATGGGAAGGTTAAGGTTAAGGTTAGGGTAAAGGTAAGGCTAAGGTTACGATCAAGGTCAAGGTTAAGGATAAGTTAGGTTGAGGTTAAAGGTTTGATAAAGGTTAGGGTTTGGTTATAGATAAGTTCAAGTTTAAGGTTAAGGTTATTGTTAAGGTTAAGATTAAGGTAAGGTTAAGGTTAGGTTAAGGTTAAACTTGACCTTGGCCTTAACCTTAACCTTAACATTTCCCTTAACCTAACCTTACTCTTAACCCAAACTTAACCTTAACCTTCCCATAACCATAACCTTAACCTTAACCTTAACCTTTACCTAACCTTGACCATAACCCTAAGCTTAAACTTAACCCTAACCATAACCTTAACCTTAGCCTTAACCTTTACCATAACCTTACCCTTAAGCTAACCCTACCTTAACCTTAACCTTCCCATAACCATAACCTTAACCATAAACTTAACCTTAACCATAAACCTAACCTTGACCAAACCCTTAACCTTAATGATAACCTAACCCTAAACTTAACCAAACCCTTAACGTTAACCTTATCTTACCCTTAACCTTAACTTATGCTTAATGTTAACCTTATCTTACCCTTAACCTTAACTTATCCTGAACGTTAACCTTAACCTTAACCTTGACCTAACCGTAACATTAACCTTACCTTAGCCTAACTTAACATTAACCTTCAGGTTAGGTTAAGGGTAAACTCAAGGTTAAGACTGAGGATAAGGTTAAGGGTAAAGTTAAGGTTAAGTTTAGGGTTAAGGTTAGTGTAAGGTCAAGGTTAAGGTTAGGTTAAGGCTAAGGTTAAGGGTTTGGTCAAGGTTAAGGTTAAGGGTAAAGTTAGGGTAAAGGTTAAGGTTAAGGTTATGGTTAAGGTTAAGGTTAAGCTTAGATAAAGGTTAAGGTTAAGGTTAATGTTAAGGTTAAGGCTAAATTTAAGGTTAAGGTTAGGTAAGGGTAAGGTTAACGTTAAGGTTAAGGTTACAGTTAAGGTTAGGTTATGGGTAAAGTCAAAATTAAGGTTAAGGTTAAGGTTACGGGTATATTCAGGTTAAGGTTAAGGTTAATGTTACAAGTTTTGTCAGGTTAAGGTTAATATTAAGCCGGTAAGGTTAAGGTTAAGGTTACGGGTTTAGTTAGGTTAAGGTTAAGGTTAAGGGTTTGGTCAAGGTTAGGTTAGGTTATAGTTAAGGTTAAGTTTAAGGGTAAGGTTAGGGTAAGGTTTGGGTAAAGGTTAAGGTTAAGGTTAAGGTTAAGGATTTCCTTACCCTTAACCTTAACCTTACCCTTAACTTCATCTTACCTTGACCTTAACTATAACCTTAACCTTAACCTAACCTTAACCTTAACTTTACCCTTAACCTAATATTAACCTTAACCTAACCCTAACCTTGAATTTACCCTTAACTTAACCTTAACCTTCACTATAACCTAAACCTAACCTTGGCAAAACCCTTATCCTTACCCTTAACCTTAACCTTACCCTTAATCTTATCTTAACCTTTATTTAACCTTAACCTTGACCTTTACCTTATCCTTAACCTTAACCTTAACTTTACCCTTAACCTTAACCTTAACCTTAACCTTACCATTAACTATAACCTAACCTTAACCTTGACCTTAACTATAACCTAAAACTAACTTTGACACCACCGTTAACCTTAGCCTTAATCGTAACCTTAACCTTAACCTTAACTTATCCTTAACCTTAACCTTAACCATAATCTTAACCTCAGGTTAAGGGTAAGGTTAGGGTTACCTTATAGTTAAGGCCAAGGTTAAGGTTAAGGGTGAGGTTAGGGTTAAGGTTAAGTTAAGGTTAATATTAAGTTAAGGGTAAAGTTAAGGTTAAGTTTAGGGTTACCTTATAGTTAAGGTCAAGGTTAAGGTTAAGGGTAAGGTTATAGTTAGGTAAGGGTAACGTTAAGGTTAAGGTTAAGGTTAAGGATAAAGTTAAGGTTAGGGTTATGGTTAAGGGAAGGTTAAGGTTAAGGTTAAGGTTTGCTCTAGGTTAGGGCTAGGTTATAGTTAAGGTCAAGGATAAGGTTAGGTTAAGGTTAAGGTTAAAGGTAAGGTTAAGGTTAAGGTTGCGGTTAAGTTAAGGTTAGCTTAAGGTTTTGTTAAGGTTAGGTTTAGGTTATAGTTAAGGTTAGGTTATAGTGAAGGTTAAGTTTAACACCCGTAAACTTAACCTTGACCTTACCCTTAATATTAACCTTAACTTTAACCCTAACCTTGACTTTACCTTTAACATAAACTTAACCTAACTTAACCTTAAACTTGACCTTAACCTTACCTTAACCTTAACATTACCCTTAACCTTAAACTAACCTTAAAATTAACCTTAACCTTAACCTTATCTTAACCTTAACTTAATTTTATCCTTAACCTGAACCTAATATTAACCTTAACCATAACATTAACCTTAACATTAACCTTAAACTTAACCTAACCCTAGCATTAACCTTAACCTTAACCTTAACCTTAACTACAACCCAACCCTAACCTTGACCAAACCCTTAACCTTAACCTTAACCTTAACCTTCCCCTAACCTCAACCTTATCCTTAACTATAACCTAACCCTAACCTTGACCAATCCCTTAACCTTAAACTTAACCTGACTTTAACTATAACCTAACCCTAACCCTCACCAAACTATTACCCTTAACCTAATCTTAACCTTGACTTTACTCTTTACCTAACCTTAACCTTAACCTTCCCCTGACCTTAACCCTAACCTTACCCTAACCATAACTGTAACTTTACCATTAGCCTAATCTTACCCTTAACCTAAACTTAACCTTAACCATATCCTTCACCTTAACCTTAAACTTAACTATAACCTAACCCTAACCTTGACCAAACCTTAAGCTTAACCTTAAATTTACCGTTAACCTAACCTTAACCTTAACCTTAACCTTGAATTTACCCTTAACCTTAACCTAAACTTAACCTGACTAAACCTGTAACTTGAACCTTAAAATAACCTTAACCTTGACTTTACCCTTAACCTAACCTTAACCTTAACCTTATCTTACCCTTAATCTTAACTAATCCTTAACCTTAACAATAACCCTACCCTTGACCAAACCCTTAACATTAACCTTAACCTTAACCTAACCTTAACCTTAACTAAACCCTTAACCTTAACCTGACTAAACTTGTAACCTTAACTATAACCTAACCCTAACCTTGACCAAACCCTTAACATTAAACTTAACCTTAACCTAACCTTAACCTTAACCTTCACTATAACCTAACCTTAACCTTGATCTTAACTATAAACTAACCCTAACCTTGACCAAACCCATAACCTTAACCTTAACCTTATCTTAACCTTAACCTTCACTATAACCTAACCTTAACCTTAACATAACATTAACCATAACCTTATCTTACCCTTAACCTAACCTTAACATTAACTATAAGCTAACCCTAAGCTTAACCTTAACCATAACCTTATCTTTACCCTTAACCTTAACCTTAACCTTAACCTAACCTTCACCTTAACCTAACCTTAACCTTAACCTTAACCATAAGCTTAACCTTAATCTAACCTTCACCTTAACCTAACCTTAACCTTAACCTTAACCATAACCTTAACCTTAACCTTAACCCTAACCTAACCTAAACTTAACCTTAACCTAACCCTAACCTTACCCTAACCTTAACCCTAAACCTAACCCTAACCTTACCCTAACCTTAACCCTAACCTTACCCTTGACCCCTAATGTTGTGAAAACAGCTCCAAAAATAGAAGAAAAGAGATATCAATGCCTTAGAAATAAGCCACTTCGAGGGGGAAACCTCCAATATATTACATTAATGAACAATTCTTCGATGATACAAATTAAAAAACCTCCTTTATATATATAGGAGTCCATGGGGCCATAATGTAATCCTAGTGGGGCCACAATTTAATCCTAGCCGACCTAACAATAATAATTTAATGGCACAATAATAACAATATGGGGGTTTCAGGGGTACAATAATAACAATAAAGGGTTTACACTAACAACAATAAGGGACTATACTAGTAATATAGGGACCTAACATGCCCCTCTCCTTCAAAAAAGTGTTGTCGTCAATGCTTCAGTAGCTCTAGGTGCTTCTGTATAAAATTATCATCCTCCCATGTAGAATCTTTAGTGGGAAAGTTCTTCCACTTGATGAGATACTCTGAAATTGATCGATTCCATAGCTGTCGAGTTCTTGTTTCTGTGACCGCTTCAGGTTCCAATATGATTTTTCCTTCCTCATCAAGTTTTGGCAATATTGTTTGAACTGGAAGATTTCACCTATAACCTTCTTTAAGCATGAAACATGGAAAACTGGATGTACTCGCGAAGAAGCAGGAAGCTCCAATTTGTATGCCATAGTACCAATCTTTTGCAACACCTTGTAAGGACCATAGTACTTTGGTGATAATTTATTATCCTTCTTTGCTTGCTTGAGGGACATTTGTTTGTATGGTTGTAGCCGTAAAATACCCAATCTCCTACATCAAAACTTCTCTTGTCGCGATGTTGATCCGCATGTTGTTTCATTCGATTTTGTGTCTAATTCAAAGTTATTGTTTAAGAGTTGGAGAACTTCTTGTTGATGCTCGAGATCTTACACCAGCTCGAACCTTCAAATATTCTTAAAGATGATGTGATGGATGGTGGATGATATCCATAAAGTGCCATAAATGGGGTCATTTTTGCTGCAATATGGAAGGAAGTGTTATACCACCATTCAACGAGAGGTAACCACTTGACCCATTGTGTTTTTTTATCAGATACAAAACAACGAAGATATCTTTCCAAACTTTTATTTACTATCTCAGTTTGACCATCAGATTGAGGATGATAAGATGAGCTATGAGCTAATTGAGTACCCAAACAATAAAATAACTCCGTCCAAAAATTTCTAGTAAAAATTGGATCTCTGTCACTCACAATAACCCTTGGGTTTCCATGTAGCTTTTTATTTGTGTCCATAAATGTAGTAGCAACTATACTTGCTTTAAATGGATGAGATAATGCACAAAAGTGTGCATACTTGGTAAGTCTATCAACTACCACCATGATGACACTATTTCCTTCAGAGTTAGGTAAACCTGTGATAAAATCCATTGAAATCTCCTCCCAACATTGACTTGGAATGGATAAAGGTTGTAGAAGTCCTGGGGTCTTAATTGTCTCAACTTTATTCTGCTGGAAAACTAAACATTTCGCCACGAAATTTTGAATATCAGATTTAAGGCCATCCCAAAAAAATTCTTTTTTCACCCTGTGGTAAGTTTTTAAAAATCCTGAGTGTCCTCCTAAAGGAGAAGTGTGCAATTTCAAAAGAATATTTTGTTTTAGTTGGGAATTCTTACAAAGATATAAGCGATATTTGTACCATAAAGAATCATTTTTCCAACTAAATGTATCAAATGTACTAGAATATTGCTGCAAATTTTGAATGAGTGTCCATACTTATTTGTCCTTCTTCCATTCATCTCTTGCTTCAGTTATCCAATATGGTTGGATAATAGAAATGGCACAAAGCAATGCTTCCACCACTTCATTCTTTCTTGAGAGTGCATTTGCAATAACATTAAACTTCCATTTTTGTAGATTATTTCAAAGTCATAACCCAAAATCTTTGTGACCCATTTTTGCTGCTCTTCTAAAGATAGTCTTTTTTCAAAAAAGTGTTTAAGACTAGCATGATCAGTTTTTACCTTGAAGTGTCTTCCCATTAGGTAAGTTTTCCATTTCTTTAGTGCATGCAGTATTGCTAACATTTCCTTCTCATAAATAGGTTTATGTAAATACTTTCCTTTGATTGGATGACTTTCAAAAGAAATGTGTCTTCCTTCCTGCATTAAAACAACACCAATTCCATTTCCTGAGGCATCACATTCCACAATAAAGGTTTTTGTGAAGTCTAGCATAGCTAAGACCAGTGCTAGGCACATTGCCTCTTTAAGATGTTCAAAGGCCTTAGTTGCTTCAGGAGTCCATGAAAATGCATCTTTCTTCAATAATGTTGTTAGAGGTGCTGCTATTCTCTCATAATTCTTAACAAACTTGCGATAATACCCTGTTAACCCAAGAAATCCTCGCAACTGCTTTATGGTTGTGGGGACTTTCCATTCCTTAATGGCTTTAATTTTGTTAGGGTCTACTTTAACACCCTCGTGAGGTACAATATGACCCAGATATTCCACCTCTTGTACTCCAAAGAAACATTTGGATGTTTTTGCATATAATTGTTTCTCCTGCAATAGTTTGAGCACCTGTCAACATGTTCAACATGATCCTTCCAAGACCTGTTGTAGATTAGTATATCATCAAAAAATACTAGTACAAATTTTCTAAGGAAGGGTTTGAAAATGGAATTCATCAACCCTTGAAATGTATAAGGTGCATTGGTAAGGCCAAAAGGCATGACCAAAAATTCATAATGACCCTCGTGAGTTCGAAATGCTATTTTTGGAATATCTTCAGTCTTCATTCTAGTTTGATGATATCTTGAACAAAGATCCAACTGGGTAAAATAAATTGCTGCATGTAATTCATCCTATAATTCATCAATCACAGGAATGGGAAATTTATCTTTAATGGTGAGCTTATTTAGCTCCCTATAATCCATACACATGTGCCATGATCCATCCTTCTTGTGTACCAATATTATAGGAGTAGAGAAAGAACTTTGACTAGGTTGAATTATACCCGCCTCTAACATTTCTGCAATTATATGTTCAATTTCACTCTTTTGGAAATAAGGATATCTATAAGGCCTGATGTTGTAATGTTCCCAATTTTTAGCCTCAAGCTAAAATGGAACATTATAGTTGCATATTTCATTTTTTCTTAATAAAATGGGTAAGGAGACACCTTAACCCTCTTTTGATGAATAAATAGCACTCCTTGTGTGAAAGGAGGACAAATAGGCAGCTAAAATAAACACCTAAGGGTGTGAATGGAACCCAACTCACTTGATTGAGTCATCTTTGACTAAATTCAACAGCGTTGCCCAAGGAGGAGAGGCTTCCTAGAGAAGCTGCATAGTTTTGGAGGGAAGACACTCACATGAGGGTGGAAACCTTAATTGGTGGGACCATGGTGGAGAAAATGTTCCTTTCTTTATAAGGAGGATATGGAAGCCCATTTTCATCATGGTTTGGAGTTTTATAATTGGGTCTGCAAAGGCTTGCATCCCCGGGTTGTTTAGCAGGGTGGTGGTGCCCTCGAGAACTAGGTTTTTCCCGATCGGGAATCCCTACCTCTTCCTCAAGGAAGGATGAGGATTGAGCTGATTTTCCTCAATCCGGCATTGGCCACATCTACATTCATCACCTATAGCGTTAGCTCTATAGAAGAAAGGACGTTGTGTTTCTAGGTGCAGCAAGAGAGGAACTCATGGAGTCATCTTAGCTTGTTTTCTTCAATGGAGGAGTGATCTATTCATTGGAGGAGCTCCAAGGAGGATTCCTAGGCTTCATTATACATATTCGGCATGAGGCAAAAATTCTATCATCTCCCACTGTGTAGTCCCTGGAGGAAACTGCGCTATTTTAGAGGAGGCAGTGAGAGGGATTCTAGAGCTTCAAAGGAGGAGTGTTTTTGAGTCAAAGGGATCAACCCTTTTCTTGGAGGCATTATCAGAGGAGGGCAATAAGATTTCAGATCAGCCACAACCTCATTCTCATTTTTTTATCAGGTTTAGTCTCGATTTTTAGATCACTTGAATGGCTTGTTGAGATTAAAAGATGGGGTGGGTTATTTGAACAGAGGAAAAGGTAAGGCATGATGACAGGTGGAGAGCGAATAACCCGATGGTCATTGATCTGTAGAGATCAACGGTCTAAATTTTTTTAAATCATAATGTCGGGGTAATGAGAAAACAAAGGAATGAAGGGTTCGGAAGAGGGTTTTTAGGCCTTTAAGTACCCGATTGCGGGGCTTCAACCATATGAGGTGGAGGGCTAACGGACATAAGCCATTAGGGGCTTAACTCTTTATCATGCAAAAGACTGATGTTTTAGGCCAAAAACAAGGTTTTTAAGGCCAAAACAGAGTTCCGATAGGCTAAAGGGGGAATTTTAAACCAAATAGGAGGGAGATATAAGCTTTAAAGAGGGTTTTGAAATTTTCTAGAAGTCAAATGGAGGTTTTTATGAATGAAATTTGGAGAGTGAAGTGAAGAAGTATAATGATGGAAAATGGAGCCTCTTAAGCAGTTTCCTCTCTGTTCATCAGTAGGTACTTGAGGAATTATAGTGAAACATCAGTGAAGATTAATTAAAAGGATAAAGAAAATCATAAGACTTCAAAAGATTATAGGTTTTCAAAGGAAACTATCTCTTGAAGGCTTGAAGACAAAGTCTAGCCACCACTTGGTATAACAAAATTTATAGGTGGCTAACATAAGGTAAGGTTATGTTAAGGTTAAGGTTAACGTTATGGGAAGGTTAAGGTTAAGGTTATGTTAAGGTTAAGGTTAAGGATAACAGTAAGGTTGGGGTTAAGGGTAAGGTTAGGGTTAAGACTAGGGTAAGGTTAGGTTAAGGTTAAGGTTAAGGTTAAGGTTAGGTTAAGGTTAAGGTTAAGGTTAAGGTTACTGGTTTATTCAGGTTGACGTTAGGATAAGTCAAATTTAAGGTTAGGTTAATGTAACTATAAGGTAAAGGTTACGGTTAAGGTTAAGGTTACGTTAAGGGTAAATTTAAGGCTAAGGTTAAGGTTAAGGATAAATTTAAGGTTAAGGTTAAGCTTATGGTTAAGGTTAAGGTTAAGGTTAATGTTAAGGTTAAGATTAGGGTTAAGGTTAGGTTACATTTAACCTTACCCTTACCTTAGCCTTAACCTGAAGGTAAAGTTAAGTTTAAGGTTAGGTTAATGTTACGGTCAGGTCAAGGTTAAGATTAGGTTAAGGTTAAGGTTAATGTTAAGGGTTTGGTCAATGTTAGGGTTAGGTTAAGGTTAATGTTAAGGGTTTGGTCAAGGTTAGGGTTAGGTTATAGTTAAGGTCAAATTTAAGGTTAAGGGTAAGGTTATAGTTAGGTTAATGTTAAGGTTAAGGTTAGGTTAAGGTTAAGATAATGTTAAGGTTAAGGGTTTGGTCAAGGTTAGGGTTATGTTATAGTTAAGGTTAAGGTTAGGTTAGGTTAAGTTAAGGTTAAGGTCAAGGTTAAGGGTAAGGTTAAGTTTATGTTAAGCTTAAGGTTAGGTTAAGGGTAAAGTTAAGGTTAAGGTTAAGGGTTTGGTCAAGGTTAGGGTTAGGTTATAGTTAAGATTAAGGTTAAGGTGAAGGTTAAGGTTAAGGTTAAGGTTATGGGTTTAGTCAGGTTAAAGTTAAGGTTAAGGGTTTGGTCAAGGTTAGAGTGAGGTTATAGTTAAGGGTAAGGTTAAGGGTAAGGTTAGGGTAAACTTAGGGTGAAGGTTAAGGTTAAGGTTAAGGGTAAGGTTAAGTTTAAAGGGGTAAGATTAAGGTTAAGTTTAAGGGTAAGTGTTGGAAAGGTAAATCCCCTTTGCGGATAGAGGTGATCCCTACTAGCCCAGATAGGGTCTAGCAAGAATTAGTCACACAGTGATGCAAGTCTCTAGTTACAAAACAACAAAAAAATAACGAATTTCCTACCTCAAATCATATGCAGTGGTCGTTGAAGAAAGGATGACGCTTCCCGTCCTTCGCTTGGCAGATCATGATTCCTCCGATCGACACATCTGAACACCTGCACACATGCAAAGGATACAACGATATGCAACATAAAATCTAAAGCCTGTAACCATACATCAGTCATAGAAGATGTAATTCATTGCATCAAAGAAAAAGACACATGAATGAAACCATAATCAAAGTCTCTTATCATTAAAATAACAAACGAAAGATACAACCCAAAGCTCTGATGCTTGATCTTCCTTCGGTAGGGCTGATAGTGGAGCATGTCTCAATGAAGCCTGTCGGAAACGAGACAAAGGTGTCTCTCTTCGGCTTGGCTCTCAAAAGATGTCTGGCTATAGTCTCCTTGCTACAAGTTCAGCTCTTTCTCTCTAGTGCTACTAGCTTGCTAAGGGAAAAATAAAAGCTTATATAGATGGTGGAAGGGGAGTTGGGATCCCTACAATTATGGGACTGGCCCTATCCTTAAGGAAGCTTCCATGATAGGTGGAAAAAAACCTCCCATACATGGAGATCCGGAGCCAAACCTCCCAACTCATTTCAGAGACACGTTCAGGAGTTTGTTGGAATAAAACTTCTGCCATTTATTTTTTTTTAAACAATCCTTATTAAGCTTGGCGTGAGTGAGACACTGGGACAGAGCACCAGTTGGCACGCCCTCTATGGTGGATTTTCCCCATTGGTGCGAGGGCTAAACTAGCTAGTCACGCGAAGGCTAAAAGATAATTTTTTTAGGGTTTTTCAAGGGAAAATTTCTTCAGAGGAAGGATTTTCCTTGTCAAGGGGGATACCATGAAAGTGGTTTCAGGTTATGTCACTGCTCACAGGTCATGGGAAAGGCCCTCCAATGTGTGGGATGGGGAATTGCAGGGACGGTGACAAATTATTGTGTAATAGTAAGGTCAAGATTAAGGTTAAGGTTATGGTTATGGGAAAGTTAAGGTTAAGGTTAGGGTTAGTTTATAGTTAAGGTCAAGGTTAAGGTTAGGTTAAGGTTAAGGTTAATATTAGGTTAAATTTAAGGTTAAGGTTAGGGTAAAGGTTAGGGTAAGGTTAGGGTAAGGTTAAGGTTAAGGTTAAGTTTACGGTTAACGGTAAGGTTAAGGTTAAGGTTAAGGGTAAGGCTATGGTTAAGGTTAGGTTAAGGGTAAGGGTAAGGTTAAGGTTAAGTTTAGGTTTAGGTTAAGGTTAAGGTTAGGTTAAGGTCAAGGTTAAGGTTAGGGTTAATGTTAAGGTTAAGGTTAAGTTAAGGTTATGTTTGGTCAAGGTTAGGTTAAGGTTAAAGTTAAGGTTAAGGTTATGGTTAAGGTTAAGGTTAGGGTTAAGGTTACTATTAAGGGTTTGGTCAAGGTTAGGGTTAGGTTAAGGTTAGGGTTAGGTTAAGGTTAGGTTAAGGGTAAAGTCAAGGTTATGGTTATGGGAAGGTTAAGGTTAAGGTTAAGAGGTTAAGTTTAGGTTAAGGTAAATTCAAGGTTAAGGTTAAGGTTTTGGTTATGGGCTTGGACAAGGTTAGGGTTGGGTTATAGTTAAGGTCAAGGTAATGTTAAGGTTACGGGTTTAGTCAAGTTAAGGTTAAGGTAAGGTTAAGGTTAAGGGTTTAGTTAAGGTTAAGGTTAAGGTTAAGGTTAAGGTTAAGGGTAAAGTCAAGGTTAAGGTCAAGGTTAAGGTCAAGGTTAAGGTTAAGGTTAAGGTTAAGGCTAATTTTAAGGTTATGTTAAGGTTAAGGGTATGAGCTTAGTAAGGTTAAAGTTAAGGTTAAGGTTACGTTAAGGTTAAAGTCGAGGTTAAGGTTAGGTTAAGGGTAACGTTAAGGTTAGGTTAAGGTTAGGTTAAGATTAAGGTTAAGATAAGGTTAAGGGTAAGGTTTAGGTTAAGTTAAGGTTAAGAACAAGGTTAAGGGTAAGGTTAAGGTTCAGGTTAAGGTTAAGGGTTTGGTTAAGGTTAAGAGTAAGGTTAAGGTTAAGGTAAAGGTAAGGTTAAGGTTAGATTATAGTTAAGGTCAAGGTTAAGGTTAAGTTATAGTGAAGGTTAAGGTTAAGGTTAAGGTTAAGATTAAGGTTAAGCGTGAAGGTTAAGGTTAAGGTTATAGTTAAGCTTAAGGTGAAGGTTTCTTAAATTTGGACAACTAGGTCCAAACTCCATCTTGTGATGCTCAGATGAAGATTCCAATATTTATATTGCCTTCCTCTTTTAGAGAGGTGTAAAATCGATCTAAAATTGATTTTAATCTGATGAGTAGAACATTTATTTTGAATTTATTATTTATAATAAATTTAAGTGCAGGTTGGGCTTAAGGTTTTTACCCCCAACAGATGTGTCACACACCTCTCATGATTGGTATTTATAGGGTCAACGTTGGAGAATTTTTCCATTGATCTCTTCACACATCTCCTCCTCTTATACGAGCATTTGAGAAGCAAATTTATCTCACACGTGGGAAAGAAGGTCAAAGTTTACCAAAGCAAGAAGGTCGAAGTTTACCACAGCAAGAAGGACGAAATTCATGGCAGCCAGAAAGCTGCGGTTAGGGTTTTTGGGGAAGTTTGACTAATGTTGACTTTTGTCAATGCATGGTCTGATTGGGCTGAATTTTGGAGGAGACTTTGATCTAAGGAGGCTGTATTCTTTGGCATAGAAATCGAGGTTAAAGGTTGACCAGAAGTTGAGCTGCATTGAATTTTAGTGCTGCTGCCCTGCGTTGACTTTTCTAGGTAGCATTGACTTTTCTGAGGTTGACTTATGAGTTGACCATGTGACTGTTTTGAGGACTGTTGTGACACATGCTGGGTTGGCTGACCATGAAGTATTTATTGGTTGAATCATTCTATTGACTGTCGTAACACATCATCACCTTTATCTGTTTCTGACTTGTCTTCTAAAGGATCACTGGTATGTTCTATCTGCATTTTACTTGTAAATTCATGTGATTTTTGTTGACAAAAGTAAAGTTGCATCAAGCATAGAACATCTAAAAAATATTACATGGTATCAGAGCTGAGGTGAAGATAAGCCCTAACTTATAGCAATCACCAAAAGAGAAAAATGGGTTCCACAAGTTATGGCTTCAAGAAGGATGACAAGCTAACTGGAAGGGATGACTTATGTTAGTGTCAATCTAGTCATACTGCCATCAGTGATCAAAATTGATATTTTGCATTTGCATATTAGGTGTCTCATACCGAATAAATTTCACCATTCCGCTAGGTCATGGATTCGTTGATGGTAGTAATTTTTATCAGTTTTCCCTCATGAGGTACTTGCTGATTTTCCTCCCTGGGGTCTTCAGTCATTAGTCACTTTAATTCTCAAACTCATATCAGTAGGTCATATGATGGATCTCATTAGTCTCTAAGGTCTCACCACGGTCAAATTAAATGAGTCAAGTGGCAATAAAGATCAGCAAGGTCATGAGGAAGTCAATAAATACAAAGCACAACAAATAGGAAAATCAGAGATATCATTTGTTCAGTTTGATGCAAGCTTCACCTCAAAACCATGTTTTGAGGTGAAAGCATGATGCTTTTCCTTTCAGTCAAAATTCATAAGCTGTTATCTCCACAAAGTGATGTCCCTATATTAAGAGAAGTTTTCCATAGAATTTTCAATGCCAGATCATCTTCAAAGCAGATCCGTCAGAAAGAGCCTGGAAAGAACTTTCCAACGGTATAATACACTCTCAAAACTGACTTCTAGATTGAATTTTATGCTTAAGTGAAGTAAAATCCCTCTATTCCCTAAGCTCCCCCCTATTTCCCATTTTCCCTTTTAACTTTATGATCATTTCCCTCTAAAAAAACCTTTTTTCCCCTTTCCGATCACAAAAATCACATTATAAAATCTTCAAATACATATACGATCTAATATGAACCACTTCCCCTTTTCTATACCCATAGTCTTTATAAGAAAAGTTATATCATATATAACCCCCCTGCCATATAAACCACTTCCCCACCACGCATATAGTCAAAACTTTATAATATAAAGTTTAAAGTTTTATTTATAAATCGCAATCGCAAAACTCCTTAGATCACACCATCTATATGAAGAGCTCCGATCAGTCCATTGCAAACACTTGCGATGCGATTGATCACACAGAACTCCGATCATCGCAATCGCAAGTCCCCCCCCCTCCCCCCTCGATCATCCGATCCGCTCCCCCGATCGTGACACCCCCGATCATCCCTCCACCGTTGATCTCCTCATCCAAATCCAACAGTCCTCAGTCAATCAGAACTTTTCAATCGCGCCATCGCACATCCATACCTCTCGATTGCAATTGACCCCGAGCCCACCATACTATACATCCGTCTATTCATATAATAAAGGCATTTTCCCTTTGTAATCCGAAATTTTTGATTATAATTATTCATACAAAGGCTCTTCCCATCCAATCGCATCAGAAGTTTGTATCATATATAATATCGCTCTGCCTGCTCCCCGATCCCGATTGCGATTTCATTTCTCCACTGTATATTATATATTCCACTGCCCGCCCATTCCGATTGCGATTGTAATATGAGTCCTGCCTCCATTTCCCTTCCCTTTTCCCATTTAAACTCATTTTTCCTTTAACGAAAAGTAGGTAATTTTATTTTGTCTTCTTTCAACGGCAGATTAATAAAAAGTTAGTTTTCTTCAAAGGGGCCAACAGAAAGCGAAATGTCAGAGGCCGAGAAACAAAATTGTAACAGTCCATCTTCAGCTGTGATTTCTCCTATTCCCATCCATTTTTATTTCTGCATAATCTGTATATTTATTGTGAATTATAATTATTTGCAAGGGATGAAAGTCTGAGGTATGAAAACTCAGAAGAGGGGAATATTGTGGCAGTGAGCTTTGCGCTCCTTTGTAAATTTTGGCAGGGAATTAATAAAGTGATGCAGCTCTAATTTGTGGGATTCATGTGGTTTGAGTTTTAGCATATGTCTCTCTTTTGTGTTCATATATACATTGTTATGTTTCATCATTCATTCATAACATTTCCAGTTGAATGTTTCCAAGTTAGAAAGGTCGAATCCATTTTATATGCTCTGCCTTGGGGAATCATTCATACTCTGTGTATTTTCTTCTGTTTGAAAAGGATTCATTTATTATGCCCTTTTCAGCTTCTCAACATTCTTTCCACTCCATCTTATTTCAATTTGATTGCTAAAACTCCTGCCTACCTTGCCCCATGAAATATTATGTGTTCTAGATTTAATTCCTCAGCTCATGCTGTCCTTTTGTCCCATACATCCCTGAAAATTTTAGTCATTTATCAAAACCCCTTTCACAGTCATATATCTAGCCTAAAATCAGTTTATTATTGTGTTATTGAATATCTATTCTACGGAGAGAGCCCTCTCCTGTCCTTGTAGGGCTAGCTACAAGGCTGAGCGTGGTTTAGTTGTTACCCTGATTTTCCTTTTCAACCTGAGTTTCAGATTGGGTGTTAGCATCTCTGGCGACCATACTGGGGAATATTGCAAACTTTTTGCATAGAAATTTTATCACCCCAGTAATATTTTTCTTGTAAAAGTCTCGATGATGATATTTCAGAGTTTTCTAGGCTAATATAAATATTGTACAGTAGTAAGTTGACCACATTGGCTTCAAGAATATATACAAGGGATAATCCTGATCCAAATCCTCCCCCTGTGTTTGAAAATCCAAATCTTATCCCCAGAATAGTTAGAAGACAAGAGGGATCACTAAGTCCTACACCTATTCTTAGGTCCCATACTTGGCCCAGTGAGTGGTTTTTTGTAGAAGAGATTTCTTTTGATGAGATTTTTGAGCTCTCTTTGTTTAGAAGTAAGTCTAAAACTGCAATTGAAGACACGGTTTTAGATCTGGAGTTTCTTGTAGATATTGAAGTTTAGAGAGCAAATCCTTCCATTGATGACTGCATTTAGAATTCTCCTCACTCCATCACTACAAACTATATTCATGAGCCTTCAGAGTCATCAGGAGAAGCATTGCCTCCTCCTAATTCATCAGTATCCCCTTCAATCAACTCCCAGTTATCATCTCCTCCAACAACACCTCCCCCAAATCCTGCAAATCCTGTTGTAAACCCACCCAGAGTCATGGCTGCCCGCTATGCACCCTTGGTGTTACCTTGGGTTCTCAATGATATGCCTGCTGACTATCAGAGTAAAATTACTATCTTTGATGCCACTCAGGGCATTACAGCCCAGCATCATGTTGACAAGATGAATGAATTTTTTGACTTGCATGAAGTAGAAGAAGAGAATGTAGCTACCAGGTTGTTTGTTCAAAGCTTCGGAGGTGAAGTTAGAAAGTGGTTTAGAGCTTTACTAGCAGACTCCATTCACACTTTACAAGAGTTACACACATAGTTCTTAGACCGGTGGGAAGTGAGAAGGAATCCACACCAAATTCTGTCTGAATATGAGAATATTAAAATAAATGTGGGTGAAACGATGCAATACTATTGTTTTAGATTCAATGTGGTATAGAATGCTATTCCGGCTAACCTCAAACCTTCTATGGATTCAGCTATGCTGAAGTTTCTGGATGGTTTTGATGCCGATATGGCATATCAACTGCGTGAAAGAGATCCACCGTCACTTGAAGAGATGCAAAAGATAGTAGTAAGAGTTGAAGCTAATCTGTTGGCTAGAAGAGCTCGAGCTAAAGCTGAAAAGAAATTCATGGTGAAAGAGGAAGCCTCCCCTTCAGACAGCAAAATGGATGCACTAATTCATACAATGGAAAGGATGGTTGATCAATTAACGATTTCGGACAGACCGGAACCCCAAATAACAAATCTAAATTTTAGAGGACAACAGCAGCCATAATTCAGAATTAGACAGAGAGAACGGAGGGCGCAGGACCAAGCGTCACCACAACAGCAGATTAAAACGCCATTACAACAGAACTACGTGCAAGGGACTAACTCAGATGACGATGGTCCCCTCTTTGAAACCAATCATTTTTTTGCAGCTAATGGTGAGCCCATTTTCCTCACAAAAGACAAAGAATACACAGTGGCGACTCCAGACATTCGAGGGGACGAAAATTTCATCCTGGAAAATGACGTAGTGTTAGAAGAAGAATCTGATGATTACCAGAGAGGGTATATGAACGCTCTATCAGCCCAGCAAAGGAAGTATTCTCTAAGGAATTGAAACTTCACAATCAGTCCCATTCAAAAGAGAAAAGAACTCCAAATGAAGGATGAGGCATAGAAGAAAGGAAAAGAGCCGGTCAATCCTTCATCCAACAAAGCACCCACAGCAACTAACATAGCAAATGGAAAAATACAGCAGAGCATAGCGAAGGAGAAAACAGAGAAGAAAGACCCTCCCATTAAAGAGGTAGAGAAAGCTCCTTCCTTTAATTTAGAAAATGAAATTTCCAAACTCAAAGTGTCTGTGCCCATGACCGAGTTGGTGAAGAATAGTGTGTATAAAATTCAGGTGTCTAAATTCTTGCAAATTGACACTCTTTCTGATATGGTTAATGTGGAAGATGACTACCCTGAACTTATTTTTGGTACAGCCACACAAGATTCTGAATAAAATGAAGTTCCCCCCTTTTACCTAAGTCTTAGGTTGCATGCGTTTATCTTTCATAACGCCATGTTGGACTCCGGGGCCTCGCATAATTTGATGCCCAAAGCTGTCATGGAGAATTTAGGCCTTGACGTTACTAGAAAATACCATGATTTGTATTCTTTCGACTCAAGTAGGGTCCATTGTATCGGTCTCATCAAAGATTTAGTAGTGTCTTTAGATCAAATCCCAGCCAAAAATGTCTTGATGGATGTAGTTGTTGCTGATGTCCCACCACGGTTTGGAATGATTTTGTCTAGGTCTTGGGGTGCAAAAATTAAGGGGACCATACAGCTTGATTTTTCCTATGCCACAATCCATGTATTTGGTTAGTTGAGAAAGTTATATAGGGAAAAGAAAATGAAATACATGATCGCCAGTAAAGACAAGCCAGTAAATCATACCATCAATGCAGTTCACATAGATTTAGAGTCTTTTGTCTTATATTCAGATGGTGGTTTAAATGATGAGGATGTTCAGTTGGTACAAGTGGAGGAGATACCTGAGATTTCAGAAATTTTTAGAGAATTCCTCAAATAGGGAAAGGACAAAGCGGAAAGTATTTCTAAGTATCCTACCTTCCAAAACAAAAAGACAGCGAACATCCAGAAATCAGCCAAGGGGAAAAGAAGGAAGAAACTAAATTTCATCATCTACAAGAAGAAGAAGAAGGCCTATGGGGTATGGATTTTGATGGAGCTGTTGGTAAGGATGGAGTTGTTGGTAAGGATGGAGCTGGCATTGGAATATGGATTAGGAGTCCTATTTTTCAACCTAAGAAGGTCCCTAGTAATGTTAGAGTATGTGCTTATAAGCTGGCTTTTGACTACTCTAACAATGAAGCAGAATATGAAGCTCTGATTGCAGGCCTAAAAATCTTGAAGAAGTTGAAGGAAAAAAGGATTTCTGTGTATGGTGACTCAGAGTTAATAATAAAGCAGGTGAAAGGAGAATACCAAGAAAAACATCCAAAACTGAGGGTATACAGAAATGCAGTTCTGGACATTTTGAAGACATTCCTAGAGTACACTTTGACAGCAGTGCCCAGGATGCAGAATCTTATTGTTGATTCTCTAGCCACTACTGCAAGTAACTTGAAGATTCTGATGAACTCTAGCAACAAATTTGAGATCCATGTAAAACATAGGCCTACTGTTCCGGACAATTTAAGGTATTGGCAAGTATTTTGGGATGATAATGAGATAAATGCATTTTTGCAGGGTGATGGAAAATTCAAGGACACTCCCATAGAAGGTGAATATGTGATTGATGATCAAGAATTGGAAACAAACCAGACATAAATATTTCAGCTAAAAGATAATGTAATTCGTAGAGGTCTCATACCTCTAGAGGAGCTGTTTGATCAGGACGATGTTGCAAAGAAGCCAAGCTTGGTGCCGACAGAGAAAGGAGTTGAAGATGTGAATATTGGAACAGTTGATCAGCCCAAGTTTGTCAAATTGTCAAAGACATTGCCCCCTGAAGTGAAGGAGAAGTATGTGAAGTTTCTTTCCGAATTTTCTGATGTATTTGCATGGGATTATTTAGAATTGAAGGTGTATGATAAGAACATAATCTAGCATAATATTACTATCAAGCCGGATCAGAAGCCTTTCAGACAGAAGCTGAGAAGAATCAACCCGAAGCTGCTACCATCAATTGAAAAGGAAGTAAATAGGTTGTACAAAGCTTGAATCATATTTCCTATTATATTTTTTGATTGGATTTCGAATTTGGTCCCGATGCGTAAGAAGACTAGAGAGATAAGGTTCTGTATAGATTTTTGGAACTTGAATAAGGCCTCCTTGAAGGATAATTATCCACTTCCAAAAATGGACCATATTCTGCAGAGAGTAGTTGGAGCATCCAGGATGTCACTACTTGATGGCTACTCAGGCTACAACCAAATCTTGGTGCATGAGAAGGACCAAGATAAAACTGCCTTCACAACACGCTGGGGAACCTTCCAGTATGCCAAAATCCCTTTTGGACTGAAAAATGCAGGAGCTACTTTCCAGCGTGCAATGGACATCTCTTTTTCAAATGAAAAAGATGTATTTTTGGCTGTTTATTTGGATGATTTGACAATGTTTTCAGCATCAGATGATGAGCATTTTCACCATTTGAGAGTGGTTTTTCAGCGATGCAGAAAATTTAGAATTTCTCTCAATCCCAAGAAGTGTCTCTTTGCCATGGATGAAGGCAATATATTGGAGAACATCATCTCCAAAGATGGTATTCGCATCGATCCAGCTAGAGTGGAGGCAATTCAGCTCATAGACCTGCCACGAAACAAGAAGGAGATCCAAGCATTCAATGGTAAGATGAACTTCTTACGTCAATTTATACCCAATCTGGCTAAACATTTGAGGGAAATGACTAATATGTTGAAGAAAGACAACACTGTTAAATGGAGTGAGGAGGCCATCAAATCATTCAATCTGGTAAAGTTTGCTTTTTCCAATGCCCCAGTTTTGATCAGTCTCGACTACACTCAAGACTTTATCATATTTTCGTTCGCATCGGAGCATACTTTAGCTGTTGTTTTAATGCAAAAGAGAGACGAGATTGAAAATCCAATTGCCTTTTTCAGTAGAACTATTAGAGATGCTGCTTTGAGGTATAACATTATTGAAAAATAGGCATTGGCTCTGATCAAGGCATTGAAGGATTTCAGGGTCTATATTCTGCATTCACATACTATAGCTTATGTCCCTAAAGCAGCAGTGAAGGATGTGTTGATGCAAACTGATCCAGAAGGTCGGAGAGGCAAGTGAATAGCAACTATGTTGGAGTACGATCTGGAGATCAAGCCCACGAAGTTGATCAAAGGCCAAGGCTTGGCGAAATTGATGGCTCAATCAAATCTACGTGCTTTAGATATAAACCTCATAACAGTAGTGGCAGAAGATGAAGATGAAGGTTTGTTGGTTCCAATTGCAAATATTTTTCTACAATCCCCGTGGTATTCAGATATCGTCTATGTCCTTCAGCATTTTTCACCTCCTACGGGCATGTCCAAGAGTAAAGGTAGATCTCTGAAGCTAAAATCCGCAAAATACTGCATTTCAGACAGCGCTATGTATTGGAAAGATCCGGGAGGTGTTCCACTCAATTGTTTGGTTGAAGAAGAAGTGCAGACAGTAATGAACGAGTTTCATAAAGGTGACTGTGGCAGTCACTTGTTTTGGAAGACTACAGCTAACAAGATATTGAGGGCAGGATATTATTGGCCCACATTATTCTCTGATTTATATAAGACCGTGATGAAATGTCATGAATGCCCAATCTTCCAAGGAAAGAAGAAATTTCTTCCACTCCCTTTGAAACCAATTTCAGTGAACGCACCCTTTCAACAGTGGGGGCTCGATTTCATTGGAGAAATTCATCCCGCATCCTCAGCACAACACCGATGGATATTGACAGGGATATATTACTTTACGAAATGGATCGAGGCCATCCCAGCCAAACAAGCAACAGACACGGTAATCGTTCAATTCCCGGAATCGAATATTTTATCTCGTTTTGGCTACCCATGCAAAATCGTAACAGACAATGCAGCCACGTTCAGATCCAAGAAAATGATCGATTTTTGTGACAAATACAACATCGCGCTGGGCCATTTGATAGCATATTATCCACAAGGAAATGGCCTGGCTGAGTCATCTAAAAAATCACTGGTGAATATAATTAAGAAAATGTTGGAGGCAAACAAAAGAAACTGGCACCGAAATCTCATCAATGCATTGTGGGCAGACAGAGTTAGTAGTAAAAGATCAATATGCATGTCACCATTTGATCTGGTTTATGGTACTGATGTTGTATTTCCTACATCTCTTATAGCCCCAGTTATGAGATTATTGAAATAAGTTAGCAGTGAGGACAATGACAATCAACGAAGGATCAATCAAATGATCCACCTTCAGCAAACAAGAGAGGAAGTATCACAGAAAGCTATTCAGTTGCAGGAGAAGATTAAAAATATCTATGACAGAAAGACAAAAGTAGAAAATTTTTAGCTGGATGATATAGTGTTGAAATGGGATGCCAGAAATGAAGACAAAGGGAAGCATGGTAAGTTCGACAATCTGTGGAAAGGACCATATAGGATTTCAGCATACAGAGGACAGAATGCCTTCTTGATTTCAGAAATGGATGGCCAAGATTGCCCTAGAGGAGCAGTAAATGGTAGGCTTTTGAAGCACTACCATTGTTGAAGACAAAGGATCAGAATCTATGTCATCATCATTGTATATACCATGTCATGTTTATCAAAGTTCAGAGTACACATTCATTGAAGTTTGGGGCCCAACGTGAAGGCTATAAAACTTGAATGTTATGTGTATAGTTTGGTTTTATTTCAGTCCTTCAGTCTTGAGTCAGTGTCAGTATGCATTGTGTTGGTTTTTCAGTATTTTTGACTCCATGCCCAATGAATAAGGCTATTTGGTCTACGATTTTCTTGGCACCTCCAAGGAGCTATCATCCCCATTGGAGCCAATGTTAGTGTCATTCTAGTCATACTGCCATCAGTGATCAAAATTTCTCTTTTGCATTTACATATTAGGTGTCCCATACCGAATAAATTTCACCATTCCGGTAGGTCATGGATTCATTGATGGTAGTATTTTTTATCAGTTTTCCCTCATGAGGTACTTTCTGATTCTCCTCCCTAGGGTCTTCAGTCATTAGTCACTTTCATTCTCAAAATCATATCAGTAGGTCATAGGATGGGTCTCATTAGTCTCTAAGGTCTCACCACGGTCAAATTAAATGAGTCAAGTGGAAATAAAGATCAGCAAGGTCATGAGGAAGTCAATAAATACAAAGCACATCAAATAGGAAAATCAGAGATATCATTTGTTTAGTTTGATGCAAGCTTCACCTCAAAACCATGTTTTGAGGTGAAAGCATGATGCTTTGCCTTTTAGTCAAAATTCAGAAGTTGTTATCTCCACAAAGTGATGTCCCTGACTTCAGATAAGTTTTCCATAGCGTTTTCAATGCCAGATCATCTTCAAAGTAGATCCCTCATAAAGAGCCCGGAAAGAGCTTTCCAACGGTATACTACACTCTCAAAACTGACTTCTGGATTGAATTTTATGCTTAAGTGAATTAAACGCCCTCTATTCCCTAGGCTCCCCCCTATTTCCCATTTTCCCTTTTAAATTTATGATCATTTCCCTTTAAAAAACCTTTTTTTCCGCTTTCCGATCACAAAAATCGCATTATAAAATCTTCAAATACATATGCGATCTAATATGAACCACTTCCCCTTTTCTATACCTATAGAATTTATAAGAAAAGTTATATCATATATAACCCCCCCGGAATATAAACCACTTCCCCACCATGCATATAGTCAAAAATTTATAATATAAAGTTTAAAGTTTTATTTATAAATCGCAATCACAAAACTCCTTCAATCACAACATCTATATGAAGATCTCTGATCAGTCCATCGCAAACACTTGCGCAAGTCCCCCCCCCGATCATTCGATCCACTCCCCCGATCGCAACACCCCCGATCATCCCTCCACTGTTGATCTCCTCATCCAAATCCAACGGTCCTTAGTCAATCGTAACTCTTCAATCGTGCCATCGCACGTCCCTACCTCCCGATTTCAATTTTCCCTGTTCCCGATCTCCGATTGCGATTGACTCGGGGCCCACCATACTATACATCCGCCCGTTCATATAATAAAGGCCTTTTCCCTTTGTAATCCAAAATTTTTTATTATATTTATTCATACAAAGGCTCTTCCCATCCAATCGCATCGGAAGTTTGTATCATATATAATATCGCTCCGCCTGCTCCCCGATCCCGATTGTGATTTCATTTCTCCACTGTATATTATATATCTTGCTGCCCTTCCATTCCGATTGCGATTGTAATATGAGTCCCGCCTCCATTTCCCTTCCCTTTTCCCATTTAAATGCATTTTTCCCTTCATGAAAAGCAGGTAATTTCATTCTGTCTTCTTTCAACGACAGATTAATAAAAAGTCAATTTTCTTCAAAGGGGCCAAAGGAAAGAGAAACGTCAGAGGCCGAGAAACAAAATTGTAACAGTCCATCTTCAGCTGTGATTTCTCCTCTTCCCATCGATTTGTATTTCTGCATAATTTGTCTATTTATTGTGAATTCTAATTATTTTCAAGGGCTGAAAGTCTGAGGTTTGAAAACTCAGAAGATGGGAATAGTGTGGCAGTGAGCTCTGCGCTCCTTTGTACAGTTTGGTAGGGAATTAATAAAGTGATGCAGCTCTGATTTGTGGAATTCATGTGGTTTGAGTTTTAGCATATGTCTCTCTTTTGTGTTCATATGTACATTGTTATGTTTCATCATTCATTCATAAACATTTCCAGTTGAATGTTTCCAAGTTAGAAAGGTCGAATCCATTTTATATGCTCTGCCTTGGGGAATCATTCATACCCTGTGTATTTTCTTCTATTTGAAAAGGATTAATTTATTATGCCCTTTTCAGCTTCTCAACAGTCTTTCCACTCCATCTTATTTCAATTTGATTGCTAAACCTCCTGCCTACCTTGCCCCATGAAATATTCTGTGTTCTAGATTTAATTCCTCAGCTCATGCTGTCCTTTTGTCCCATACATCCCTAAAAATTTCAGTCATTTATCAAAAACACTTTCACAGTCATATATCTAGCCTAAAATCAGTTTATTATTGTGTTATTAAATATCTATTCTACAGAGAGAGCCCTCTCCTATCCTTGTAGGGCTAGCTACAAGGCTGAGCATGGTTTAGTTGTTACCCTTATTTGCCTTTTCAGCCTGAGTTTCAGATTGGGTGTTAACAGGAGGAATTTTGCTTCTGAGATCTTTGACTGACTTAGCCAGGAAAACTTATTTAAGTGATAACTGAACTAAATCTTCAATCAGCACACCCTTTACTCTTTGATAAAAACTAAGTCTGTCCTTAGTTAGCCAACAAAATTGTTCAAATTAAACCAATTCTTTCTGACCTTGACAATATGAATTCCTCTCCCTTAATTCACTGTTTTCTATGGTTATTTGAAGCAAGAAAAAGGTCCCTTTAAAATCAGTGTATCTTTGATATCACTATTTTTCTAAAACATAAAGGCAACTCCCTTGTCAATGAGTAATAGGCCTTAAAGAATGAGTTTTTGAGGTGCTTTGAGCGTCAGAGCAGCATACAAGGAAGCTTGTTCAAAGCATATGGATGGGCGGGTGTTTAGCGCTGAATGTGCCACGCAGAGGGGTTGCCGGGTCGGCCTCGGGCGCCCAGTGACTACCGGCCATAGGCGTGCTGCACGAGGCTACATGCACGTCGTGCCTCCATTTAAAATTTTTGGTTGGGCACCTACAGGCACGCCACACAGTTTCACAGGCGCGCCGCGCAGAACTCTTGAGCCTGAAATCTTCAAATTTTCCCGAAAAAAGCTTCTTTTCTTTGGTGAGGTTGTAAATGAATGTTTTCTCGATGCCTTGTATACTTTATAAGACTTTGTTCAAAGGAAAAACAAAGTAGACTCTTTCCTTTCACAATTCGAAAACATTTTTTGCCTTTTGTAAACTGTGCTTTTTTTCATAATATTCTTGTGGAGGCTCCTTTTAACTTAAAGCTAATCCTGCAAGTTATCCAAAAAGCTACTTTGCATTTGTTGTATTGAGGCCTTTCTCATGAGGTTGTTTCTAGCTAGAAATTTACCCTTAGATTTAGTTTGAAGGGGATCTTTATAAACAGAACAATAGAAGCCTTTTGACCATTATGTCACCTTTGGCCTTTGATGTAGATGATGTTTCTATATCATAACCTTTGTAATGAAAAGGCCCTCTTTTATTGCAAACATAATTTGTTTTAACAGCATGCCCTTTGTCTTTGGCTGATTTGAACAGGTAACTCTCAAGTTTTTATTTTCATTCATAACCTGGAAGGAGCTTAGCTTTGATAACATAATGAATTTATTAAAAATCTATCATGCCCTTTTCTCATGAGTCATATAGGCGGTCTGTCCATTTTGCAGATAATATTAGAACCTGAGGCTTAGGTATGTCAATTTAACCATCCATAAGAGGTTTGTTTAGTCAATATTGCAACCTATGATTTATCCTTTGAATGAGTTTGTCAGAAATACAGGGTCAGAGTTTTTAAATACTATCAGCTATCCTTTGCTTGTGATATGAGATAGGTTTTTCAACCTATGAAACCTTATTGAATCACCACTGATTTTGAACCCTGTCTTTCAAAAATAAAGAACTTGATCAAACACCATATGAAAAACTATTGATGCATCTTTTGTTCATCTCTTGGAAGGAGGTGGCCTATAATTTATGAAATCTCTTAAAGCACTTTAACCCTTTGCTTTTTAAATGAAGGAGGCTCTTATGTGCTTTCAACCATATGCTCTTTATTAGAGGAGGCTTTACCATGGTGTCTTCTACCATCTGCTTTTTAATGAAGGAGGTCATTTCTGCACTTTCAACCATCTGCTCTTTTAAAGGAGGTTTTTACTGTGAATATGTCATTTCATCTATTTCTAAATTCTATCACCTTTATGTAGACCATGTGCCTTTGCTTGGTATTGTTTAAAATAGGCAATAATTTGCTCTATGAGATGTGTTCTAAGATATGCATTATTTGTAAAAGATCCTTGGGAACCCTTAGACCAGAAATCATATGACTTGTGTGTGTAGAGTAGTTGCTTGCTAGACATAGTTGTCTGACTTCCCTTGACTATGTTTGCAGAAGCAGGTTGGATTTCCTTTTGGAGGAGATTCTGAAAAGAGTGTTGGTAAGCATAACATCAGCCTCATGTATTCATGTGACTTGGAGGCTACTCTCTTTTTTTAGGCAACTTTGGCTTTTAGACTACACCCATTAGTAGCCCTTTATTTGTTGTATTTCTCTTGTTTTACTGAGGACAAGCTAATCAAGCATGCAGGACCCTTTTGACTTTTTCCCTTTGCTCTTTTTCACATTGGTCATTATTGCAATCACACTCCTATGGAGATGTAAAAACATATGACTTTGAACTTTGAAGAGCTTCCTTGTGTCTTATGGAGATTTGCCTGACCTAAGTATTTTATTTTAGATAGTTAACATACTTATCTTCTTCTATTTTGGATCTTTGTCAAACTTCTTCTAGAGTGAGACAGAATGATCTCTTAATGGCACGACCTATGGATGGATTAAGATTTTTTTTTGCAGATTAGGTGCTAATTTAGGGCTGGCTGGTATTGAACAGAGGCTTTTGGCTCAAGATTATTTTGTCAAGAAAAGGATTCCCTAAAACACCACTATCAAACTTAGGGGCGATCTTGACATATTCTGAGTGTTTCCTTGGGTATGATTAGATTCCAAAATGACATATGACCAGAGATAGTTTTGCAAAAAAAATTTCAATAGTTTATTAATGAATGGCTTGAGGAATAAGGGTGAACGACAACAGATAAATTTCAGCTATGAAAAATTATGGACAGGATTATTTTGCTGAAACTATATGAGACTTGGAAAATAGGTTTTTCCTTATCATAGGCTGACCGCAAGGGGTATGAGGAAAAAAATTGTTTTGGGGTATTTTCTAGATGACAGATTAGACAGTTTGGAGATCAGTTTCTAGAAAACTCAGCTTAGGAAACTAGTCATCATCAACAGGTGAAAAATACTGATGACTAACAGTGGCTCCATTTGGGGAGGGCAGCTCCTTTTCAAGAGGTGTCTAGAATTTCAGAAATCTAGCTTTTGAAAACTAGTGCCTTATCCATTGGCGCAAATTTCTTTCTTTCTTGATGCTATTTCTAAAAATTGACAACATGATTAGCATCAAAGTCATCTCTACCTACCCAGCTACATTCCGTAACATTTTTTCTTCTTTCGGGTGCATTTAGACTAGCAACCCTTCGGCATAATATTTTTGAAAAATGACACTATCTAATTCTACACTTATATCCACCGGGAGTTCAGATTAAAATGATGAAATCCTTTGTTTCTCTACTTATGCTAGATCAACTGTCAAGATTAAGCTGTTTGACAGGATTTGATTCACTAAACTAAAACATGAAATTTAAAAATGACCAAATCAGGATTAGACAGTCTGATTTCTCATGTACTTGTGGCATTAAAGACAAGTTGTACACAAATATTATTTTGCATGAAAATAAGATCTAGAAAAATCAGGGCTAGGATACACAGTTTGTTTTTCATCCCTGTTTTCCTCTTTGATTCTGTTGAGCATGTGGAACCAGTATCTTTTCCTAATCTAATTTCTTTGACTATCCCTTCTTTCACTAACTTATCAGCAATAAATTTAAAAAATGTTCAGTTATGATTAGGCTAGATAACTGAACAAAACATCTTTGAGCACTAGTAGCGGCATTTAGACTTGCGCACTTTCAGAATGACAATTTTTTGAACATGGGGCTTTTTCTGTTTTCTAAACTGCCCTCTTTTTTTACTTTTCTATTGTTTTTGAATTTTCTATTTTTTGATTTATTTCTTCAAACAATGATATATACAATTATTGAAAAATCTGGAACTAGAATTCCTAAAAATAGTGAAACTTGAGCATTTTATCTTCATAAGGATCTCCTAATGCTCTTGGTCCACTCAACTCTCAAAAAGAAAAGTTTGGAAAATTTTATCTTGTAAGCATAACATAAGGATCCATGCATGAATCTCTAAACATTCGTGTGTCTTCTTGCTATACTTATTTATACCTTTGATCTCCACTTCTCCTTTTGTTGTACATATTTTTCAAATAATGCAGATATTCTTTGTCATTTTTGAAGCATATGATGACATCATCAAGGTACATCATAATGAAGAAATTTAGAACTGGAAACATGGCCTTCAGGAACATGTCTTTGGTGTCTTGTGGTTTTTCAATTCTAGGTTTGAAGATGGAACTGCTTCTAGCATATTTTAAAAATTCTTTGAGTTGTTCGCTTTGCAAAGGAATTAATTGGTGATACCCTGAAACATCATTTTGTGAAGACACATGATTAGAAGCACTTATCATTTGTATAGTATGGCCTTGGGTAGGAATGATATCAACACAGATCCTATGTCTAGCTGTCTTGTCTTTGATTATTAATGTTTGATCAAGATTTTTGTATTTTCTTTTGTCAAAGCTGTTTCTTGAAATGATGGAAGTGTCATAGTGTTTCTCACTGTTTTCCCGACATGTGCTAGTATCTTGAACAATCTTGAAAATTATAGCAGTTCTAAATCTTTGGTGAAGTGGCAGAAAGTGATTTAGTTCAATCATTTCAGGTATATTTGGACTGCAGTCATTACATCCCTTCATATCAAGTTTATCAGACATTTTTCTTGGATCTTTAGCAGTTGTGGCTATATTCAAGGTTTCATGTGGGGAGTTAAAGTTATGAGATGATGAAGCATTTAGGTATGGTAAGAACATTAGGTTACCCTACCCCTGATTTCCAAAAAGGTTTGTAATATGCAAGTCTTCCAGTGCCTCTGTTCTGAAAAAGGTTCCTGATGCTACTGCTGATGTTTGTCTATGGTTTGAACAATTTGCTTGATGGTGTATAATGTTTTCTTCTTTCTACTCTATTTCTGTTTCTAGAAAATCGAATTCTCTTCCCTCAAGACATAACTGCTCAAGGTCATGATAATTTTGAGTGTCCAGCTCATCATAGAGAACCTGGGGTGGCTAATGTGATGCGCCTAAATTTGTTTCAATTTCTCCTGACTGTTCCTCAATGTTTTCATCAGTGTGTAAAATGAAATAATTTAGATCAGAATGCAAGGAATACATCGGGATGTTATCTAGCCTTTCTTGGCTGCTGACCATATATTTCATGTGTGATTCCCGATATAGTATTCTTGTATGGTTAAACACAAGAATGGTGGTGTAGGATATATCCAGTTGAATATTTCCCTGAAGCTTGGCCCCTAAGTTCTAGAAAAAAGCATTCCGTACTTGGGAGGGATGTCTGCTACCACTATGTCCATGATGAGGTGTTTTGCAGGTATTTGGGCCAAACTGAAACAAAGATCTTTGATCAGGCCTAGACACTTGACTCTGCTTGAATCAAATGAATATAAGTCTTTATAAGGTTTTGTTATTTCTAGGCCTAATCATTCCATTACAAATTTTGGCATGATATTGTGAGAGGCCCCTAAATCCAACATGGCATTATGTAGGATTTGGTCATGTATATTCAGACTGACGTAAAAGGGAAGAGTGGTTCCTTCTTGGAATTTCCCTTCTATTTTTGGACCAAACAATACCTCAGGGGTATCATTAGCTAGGTGTAGAGTATTTGCATCATTTCCTATGTTTAGGACCTTTAGAACTTGGGATTTGTAAGAGCTTTGGGCAAGAAGTTCAGTGAGGGGCATGGTGATCTTAATTTTTGCGATTTCCCCTTCAAAACTGAAGAGTGCTTAGAGTTTAGATAGATTTACTTCAGTTTTATCAGTCACGACTTTCTCCATATTCTTAATTTGCTAATTTTGATTTGGGGTTTTGTCCAACACAGTTGTCTCAAGAATCTTAGCAGAGGTACTAGGATAGTTTGGGCCAAGGCCTGCCTGAATAGATTTATCTTTATTTTGGTCAGTTTTTTTGGCCACAATTTTGTTACTATCCACTACTCTTTTAAGAATGGTATCAGGGGTTTTAGTAACAGCAGTGTTTGAGCTACCTTTCTTAGAGTTTTCATGGTTTTTCTTACTCCTAAGATCATATTTCCTATGAGCTTCTATTATGGAGTTTTGAAATCCTATATTAGGATCTTCGGGGTCCTCATAATTTCCTTCACTTTGATTCGAGGAGAAGAAAACTTGTTCTTCTTTTGTGAGGAAAACGTCACCCTCGTTATCAGAACCTATCAAGTTTAAATGACTTTCATCAAGTGGTTATATATCTCTTTCCACCTCATCAACATAGTTTTCATTGAAAGGTGGCCTGATCTATTGGTCATTTTCCCTTGGTTTATTTTGAGGCGGGTCTCTTCTAAAGTTTTTGTTCTGGTTCCTGTTTTGAGGGTTTGGCTAGTTGTCCCTAAGAGGTGCCTTTTCCCTTATATTTTCCCACATTTTCTCCATAGATCTAACCAGGCTATCTATTCTAGGATCTGAGGAAGAGACAGAAGGGGCAACCTCATCCCAGTATGTGAATTTATTTTTTGATCTCATCCTAGATATCTTTTCAGCTAGGTTGGCTTCCACACTCATAGCCACTTTTTTCATTTCTTCTAAAGTTATGGGGTCCTTGTCTCTTAGTTGGTATTTCATATCTGGGTCGAAACGTTCAAGAAACTTTGCTAATGCTGAGCTAAGTGGGGGTTTGAAGTGAGGTGAGAGGGCGTTATAAACACTGTTGAACCTAGTGCAGTAGTCCCAAACACTTTCCCCATTATCCCTTTTAAGATTGTTATATTTGGAAATGATTTGGATGGGGTTCTTCCTGATTTCCCACCTGTTTATGAAAGTTTGGTAGAGGGTTGGGAGATCATGTATACTGTTAGGAGCTAATATTTTAAACCATTTATTGGGTTCTCTACCTAGGCTTTGGGAAAATGGTCTCATCTTCTATTTCCATGTATTCAAAGGCATCACTAATTATATCCACATGTTGTTGGGCGGTAGTAGCCTCAACCCCAGTGAAGTGTGGGATTTTAGATTGGTAATCATGTTGCAAAGTTGCCAAATCCTGTGGTAATACTAAGGGCACATACCAAGCCACCATGGTGGGGGCTAATGATATATTTACAGTATGAGGGCTTGTAGGATGAGATGAGTTGATTTGCACAGTGGTGGTATGAATGGGTGTGGCGGAGGTACTTGGATCAATGGTGATTCTTGGGATTTGGATGATAAAGGAAAATGGTGGAAGATGAAAAATGAGAGTGTAGTAGGTGGTTTCTAACAACACTCTGTTGTAAATCTAGATAAGATGCGTCAAGAGTTGACGGTTTGCTAATACCGACTTACTTCACAAAAGCTTGTTCACTGGAAAATAGAATCAAGGCGGGAATCCTGTGAGGATGTACGATGTTAGAATGGGAAACTTTTGGGATGAAATTACTATCGGTAGCTAATTCTGAACTGGAAGTTTTTTTCCAAAAAATCTTCTGGGTTATCCTTTATGATAGGGGGATTTGGGTCTGGATGAGATCTGGTATCAATTCTTCATGAAGCCAGATTTAAAATTCAAAGTTTAGAGAGGATGATAGTTGTGATTGTTTTTGGACAGATGACCTCTCTAGGGGTTTCGCTAATGTGAAGAATGGTTGAAACAAAAATGAGGGCTAGTGGTGTCGTCAGGTGGATTTCTTTGAGATATGTGGTCCACCACCAATAATGATAAAGATGATGTTGGGAAAAACATTTCTAGCAAACTTTGATGTAGAGACTTGCAAGAAAGACTTAAAACTTAGTTTCAACAGTTTGCTAGACTGTTGGGAAAGCTATGGTTCTATTTGCAAGATTATTCTATTTGATTTCCTATGTTTAGGTGAAGTTTTCTGAATCACTAAGTTATACTTATTTTGTCACTGATTTCAGAGGTTGCACCATTAATTTTGAGTTTTGGGAAAGATGAGTCAACATAATAGTATGGTTTATGAAAGTTTTTTGGTTTTTATGGAGTTCTAGGCCTACTAGAGGCTAGTGGAGTCGCCAGGTGGATTTTTAGTTTTTTTAAGGTATATATGTATGGTCCACCGCCAATACTATCAAGAACCAATCTAAGGATGTTTTTGGATTTTCTGAGTTTTTATGTAGCCCTAAGGTTTGTAAAAGTATCCTATAGTTGAGTCATCATTTTGCTAGGATGGTGAGACAACTAGATTCTACTCTTTGATAAAAATTCTAGGTTGAGGGATTCTGAAGTCCTAAGGTATACTTAGATTGTCACTAACTCAGAGTCCCACTGTGATCGCCATTATGTTAGTGAGCAGTGGGATAAGTTCACAAGATAGTATTTTCAAAGGTTTTTGAAGGTTTAGGGAATCTAAGTTTGTTTATCACTCAGAGTCCCACTGTGATCGTCATTATGTTAGGGTCATTCGATTTTATGGATTGGAAAGCCAAGTGACAGCGTAACATCAAACCAAATTTGGAGCCCAAGGACCTAGCCTTCCTGGACTCAGAGAGGGCTCTCTCTATTTGTGCAAGGGATGTATAGTTGTTTGCTTCTTATGTTTTTTATTTTAGGCTAGTTGTTAAGTGTGTTTTTAGTTTGTTTTAAAGGTTTTTGAGGGAGGAACTGATCAAAGTTTTAAATAGATAAAAATATTGTTAGATTAACTGGGCTATGGGGTCGAAAAGGTTGAGAAAGCCTCAGATGGAAAACAAGGTATATTGTATGGCCGATTTGATCAAGGTAAAGTGGATCTTTAGGTGGAATTAAATGGGATGGACACTAGGTTTTGTGAAGAAAAAAATAATTTTAAACATAAATAGTTCAACAGCAGACATCTATGTGGTAGGGCTAACCATTAATCACAATAAATGTAACTTCAAACTGATAGATGCATAAAATAAACATTTAAGAGATACATAGAGATATATGACTCTTTAACTTTAGGAAAATCACTATCAAACTTTTGGGAAAAACAATTAAGACAAAAAAATAACTCAAGCTACTAAGAGGGAACTCCTAGACATAATATTTTGAGCTATTGGAAACTTTGAAAAAATAGAATGCAAAGTTTTTAGGCAAAGGGAAAGATCTGAACAAGACCTCCTTGGTTCAAACTAAGACAATTAATAATTCAAAAAGATTTTTCAGAGATGGATCTTTGACTAGCCATGAGTAAGCAAGATGTACCGTGAATTATACTTAGCATGCATAACAACCATAAATGAAACAAGCAACAATTTATTCAGTGATCAAAGAGCAGATAATAATTCTTTGATATGACTAAGAAGGAAGAAAAACATAGAATCTGTAATAAAATCAGGAAACTTGAGGTGTCTCCATGGGCATGTCTCAAATCTATTCTTTACTGGCCTACAGCAAGCAAGAAACATGGAAACATGTATGAAAACCAAGGAAACATAACAAAGAGGAATACTATACCATTTTACCAAGTCAAGGAATCCTACAACAGTCCTCTTTCATCATCCAAAACATTCAAGAAACTATCCAATGCATGAGACAAAGTATTTCTTCCAAGCTTGTATAACCATATATTGCTCTATATCATCAAGTTTAGCCTTGTTTACAATGAAATATCTTGGACTATATAGGCTAAAGTGAAGGAGAACCTCCTAGTGCAACTAGCAAGTTCATTGGCCCATCAAAAATATCTGATTTTGTCCTTGAGGCTTTGCAAAGCCCAAGGCACAAAATATCTATAAAAATATCATAAAAATGCTAAAAAAGAAAATTAAATTGAGTTTTCCCAACAGACATTGGCCAAAAAAGGCTAAACACACATTTGGAAAAGCCACTTCAGAAAACTGCATTTTTCACAAAAATGCTTCAGAAATATAGCAGCAAAAAATTCCCTGTCTTGTGGGCAACTTTTGAAGGACCTCTCGATGTCAAAACGAGGCCTGTGATGGCTCGTTGGAAATCCATTGATGTATATTTTCTGAAAATACTTTGTTTTACCCAAACTTAGCATAATAAGCCTGTGAAAAACTAACCTGTGTGGAAAAACCCAGAAATTAGCCCTTGCTCATATGCGAGGTAGAGTGTGGAAAAAGTGATTGTTTTCGCCTCTTTGGGGGACCAAAACATCTTCAATTGATCTGAAATTTGCTAAGTAGATGACCCTGAATTTAATGCATCCAATGATACCACTTTAAACCTTTGAGGATGCTTCAAACTAAAATGGTGATGCCCATGATTTTCTGCAAAAAGCCCAAAAATGTCAAAAAACAAAAACTTGTCAAATTATGCCCAATTTTGGCGAGCATAACCCTCATGGGTTTTGAGAAGCATGTAGAGAAGTGGAGGCCAAAATTTCAAGCTTTGAAATTCATTTTCCCATTTTTTCTACCGGGCGCCTCTTTCGGGCCACCTTGAGCTTTTCTTGTGTAACCTTCAATTTCCTTCGGGAAAATTGATTTAGCTTCTTATAGTGCCCGGTCATTTTCTTTTGAAGGCTTAAGTCTCTATTAGCTCTTTCCAAATTATCCTCCAAGTGATTATTTTCCCTTTCAAGCCATGCCTCTCTATTATTTTCTATTTCTTGGGTGAGTAAAGAAGTAAGAGGAAAATATCGGAAAATGGTTGCTTCTTCTTCTTTCTATTTCTCCAAAGCTCTTTTGAGACCCATAGTCCTAGGCCTCTTCCTCTTTGGCTGTTCTTCTTCTTCAGTGTCATTGAATTCACCCATGAGCTCTTCCAACTTTATTTTTTCTTTGGAGGCTTCCCTTTGGTACTTTAAAACCCGTGCCTCATAAACTGTCATGTGGGAATTCAGTTGCTTGTTTTGTGTCTGCAGAAAATGTATGAGGTCCTTAGACCTCTCTAGATCATCTCTTAGGTCATGAATTTGTTCTTCTCTATTTCACAAGAGGGACTCAAGGATTCTAGCCTCATTGTCACTGTCATCACTTTTTATCTGAATTATATAAAAATCTCTTTCTTTCTCATGGCTACTTTCCTCCTTCTCTTTTCCCTTGCCTTGGGTGGCCTTTTTGGTTTTCCTCTTCTTTGGTAATTCAATAATGGTTTTCTTGGGCAACTTGCCTTTGCTTTGGAGTGATCTAGTAACATTGGGAGTTACAACTTGAGCCACTTTCTTTCTTGATGTTCAGGGCTTTGTTACCTTTAGAGAAGAAAGCATGGCTCCTTGCCTAGGAGAGGCAGCTAGCACATGCTCTATTTGGTCTTTACCATTACTACTCCCATCATCATCTTTGTCACTATTTCCCTCCTTTTGAAGGTTTCTTTGTTGGTATTTATTACTGCTATGCTCATGGTCACTGCTTTGGCCCTTTTGTTCTATGTTTCCTTCTTTAGAATGCTAATTTCTTGAATTTTTCTTGTCATCATCCTTGTTGGCTGGAAGGCTTTCCTGATTTTTGTCAAAAGTGTCCCTTTGAGGAGTGTCTTGACCCTCCTCATAAGTGCCTTGAATGTCACCTTGTATGTCTCCTTGAGGGTTGCCTTGTTCACTTCTATCCATGCTTTCCTCTTGAATGTTAGGCTCTATATCCTCACTATTTTGTGCCTCATCATCATCATGATCACTGCTGCGTGGGCTGCCAATAGTTTCCTCTTTGTGACTATTGTGTTCTTCATCAACTTGTTCCAACTCTTCATCATTGCCTTCTTTACGCTCACTGTCATGTTTGGATTCTTCATTTTGTCCTTCCTCATCACTTCTTTGCCCTCTTTCACTGTGCTCTTCTTCACTGTTTTTCTCTTTCTCACTTTTCTCTTCTTCACTATTTTTCCCTTTCTCACTTTTTTCTTCTTCACTATTTTTCCCTTTCTCATTTTGTTCTTCTTCACTGTTTTTCACTTTCTCACTTTGTTCTTCTTCACTTTCAATCATAGGATATTTTTTCTTCTTAGGAGTGGATTTTTTGGAAGAAGGATAAACATGATGAGTGGATGGTGAGGAAGGCACATGAGATGAAGAAGCAGTGGCGAAATCGGGATGTGAAATGAAAGATTCCCAAGAAACTCCCTTTTTCTCAAGTTGATGGAGGATGATGATCTTGATAAGGGAATGATGAAAAAGACAAGCTTGTTGTTGAGAGGAAGGCTTCTTTTGAACAGTGGAAACCATATTGTCAATGCATCTATAGAGGAAAAAAGGTAGGTTTAGCAATTGAGTTCTTATGAAGTGCATGAGTAGCCTGATATGATAAGCATAAACCCAGGAAAACCTCCCTTCACATGTGAAATATTTCATGATGATTTTCATGAGAGGAGCATAGCTGGTCAACAAATAGGAAAAAGGAAAAATAGATGGGCATGCATCCCGATGTTCTGGTTTCAAGAAGGGTTTGTATTGAGCTGAATCTAGGTAGGTTTTCTTAAACCATTTTTCTCCGATATATGGAATTTTGGTAGCTTTGGAGATAGTTCTAGGAGAGAGCCTAAAGTCTAAACTTGCTAGATGAACATGCTTCCCTTGCAGCCTTAAAGCAAACAAATGTGTCAAGGGAAGATAAATTTTTGCCTCCTGAACCTTTTGAAAAAATTTGAAACATCCTACTTCATGAAAGTTAAAGAGCACTGAAGGATATGCATTCACTTCTTGAGTTGAAAAAGGCTCATACCTTTTGTGAGGATCACTCTGTTATATGGCTTAGGGGGGATTTTGCTTCTCAGATCCTTGGCTGACTCACGAAGGAAAACTTTCTAAGTGATCACTGAGATAAATCTCCAACCAATGCCTTTTACCTTTTGAAAAACTAAATCTTTCCTTAGTTTAGCCAACAAATTTGTTTAAACAAAACCAGCTCTCTCTAATTTTGACAGTATGAACTTATTTCTCTTAATTCACTGTCTCTTGTGATTGTCACTGTTTTTAAGGGAGTGATTTAAAACAAAGACTATACCCCTCAAAAAACATTGTGTTCTGCTTTTGAATAAAACTGCCCTTCTATGATGATTAATGTCTCTCCAAAACAAAAGACAGCCCCCTTGTCACCGAATAATAAACCTTCAAACAAACTCTGTTTCCCTTTAAATGATCACTGGTTTTCTTTGAGTTTATAAAACAAGTATAAGCTGAATGAAGACACATTCACCTCTTTAGTATTGTGTTTGAGTAATAAGGTCTTTGACAAGGTCTGTTTGTGGATTTTGGAGGCGATTGTTTTTTGGTTTTGACACACAGTTTTTCCACCTTCAATCTCTGTTTTTGAATAGGTTAACACAACTTATTTCAAACTGGTAACATTGTCCCTTTCAATTACTACCTTATTTGGAAAACATTGTTCTATTGAAATCAATGATTTTTGTGGCTATTTGAATCAAAAGGTGCTCTTAAACAACATTGTTTATCTTTGAAATTTGCTTTAAACCCTCCTCAAATTTAAACTTCATCTAAGAGGCGAGAAATACCTTTGGATCAACGAATTTGAGGTCTTTAGAGCGTTGGTGCAGTGTACAAGGCCGTTCGTTCAGAACATATGCATGGACGGGCGTTCAGAGGAGAACGCGTCATGCAGACAGCGTGTCCGGTCGGCCTCAGGTGCCCAGTGACAGCCGGCACAAGCGTGCCACGCGAGCTTACAGGCGTGCCGTGCCTCCTGGTAATTTCTATGGTCGGGCACCCACAGGCGTGCCGCACTTAACTTCAAGCTAATAATTCTTCAGAAAACGCCCAAGGATTGTTTATTTCTTTGGTGATGAGTGCAAATGAATGTTTGGTTGATGCCTTGTATACTTTATAAGACGTTGTTCAAAAGAAAAACAAAGTAGCCTCTTCCTTTCAAAATTCGAAAACCTTTTTTCCCTTTGTAAACTATGCTTTTTCCATAATATTCTTGTGGAGGCCCCCTTCTTCACTTGTCCTTTTGAATATTTTCAAACAATGGTGGGCCCTCTGCTCATTTGTGGAGGAGGACTTTTGACACCGTGATGTTTTTTGTTAGTTTGAAAATAGGTGATTGTAGCACTCTGATTGGTATAGAAAGGCTATAGAAGCTGTGTTTTCTTAGAATAGTCAAAAATGGAAAAATCATCGTAAGACCACTGTTGCAGCCCTTGTAAATGGCTCTTCAGACTTGCGTGAGGCCTTTTTCCTTGTCTGTTGATGGAGGTCCTTTTTATTTTAAATGAAACATGGCTTCACACATTTTAAAAACTTTTGGATGAGCTATATCATGGTGCAAATAGTTGGAGTGGTGATCCCTTACCACTTTGTGAAGGATGGCCTATAAATAGTGAAAGTTTTTACCCTATTTATAATGTGCCTTTTGTCCTCTGAAGGAAAACTTTTTTGAACATAAGAAACAGAGACCTTTAGCGCCCTTATGTTACTGTGTGGTTTTTATGTGAAAAAGGTCTTCAACCCACTGAATTTTCATTTGATCCACTGATTTTTAACCTTGTATTTCCAATAGGAAAATTGCTCAAACACCATATGAAAAACTGTTGATGCATCTTTTGTTCATCTCTTGGAAGGAGGTAACTAACAATTTCTGAAATTACTTGACACACCTTAACCCTCTGCTTTTAAATGAAGGAGGTTATATTATGATCCCAATCATCTGCTCTTTTTCTGGAGGAGGCTTTGCCATGATGTCTTCTAACCATCTACTTTTTAATGAAGGAGGTTATGACTGTGCTTTCAACCATCTGCTCTTTTAAAGGAGGAGGTTCTC